>OX411311.1:10245445-10845445 GCA_948150685.1 Rhaphigaster nebulosa | reverse complement strand
GCCGATGAACCCGCTTGACTTATATCTTATTATCCTGCTGCAGACTTGTTCAGTTCACAAAAAGGAAGGGAAAAAAATATTTTACACTCATTTTTAACATTGAAAACAAGAAATAAAATTGTTTAATTAGAGTGGAAATCGCGTTTATAACCTTCATCACCGAATCATATGATCTCTGTATTAAATGTCGATATATCTTTTGATGTAAGTTTATTATGACCTTCAAGTAAAGTACCCCTTTCGGCTCTTCAATTTCAACCGAAATCTACTGTTTATATCGATATAAAAGTCTAATTTATCAAATCTGAGATGTTTTACATTATATTTCAATATAATTTTTGATGTAAGTCTAATATGACCTACAAGTAAAGTACCACTTTTGGTTTGCCAAATTTGACCAACATTTATTATGCTATTTGTATCAGTATGTGTGTATTAAATATCAAATTTGAAAAGTTTTGCATTATATTATAATATAGTTTTTGATGAAAATCAATAATGACCTTCAAGTAAAGTACCACTTCCGGTGATCATGAATTGACCAAAAAGGGAGGTTCACAACTAAATTTCATAATAATCCTTAATACAAAATTTTAACTTTCTACGTCTAACCGTTAAAGATATCCACGTACGTACGACAGTACAGACGTCACGACGAAACTGGTCAAAATCGATATTTCCGTTAAAATCTGAAAACCGAGAATTTTCGCGGTTACAATATTTCCTTTATAGCGTACAAGAAAGAAATTAGAGGGATTTTTTTTTTTATTGAACATAATACAAGCTGCCACACTCAAGGGCAATGAGTACTAAGGCTGAAGTACCCATCCACACTGTATGTACAACTATGCATACAATAAAATATGTATAAAGAAAAATAAATTGATAAAATAAAGGACACTGGTGATAAAAAAGAGAGAAAATGGATAAATAAAAGAGAATTGCTAAAGATCGAACATTAGATTTTATTATTTATATTGAATTCCCAAATTAGTGTCTGGGGTTAGGAAGAGGCTTCGATTTATAATTAAATTACCTTTATAAAAAATGTGTTATTCGTAAAAATACTTCATTTCTGTTGTGAACTAATTAATGATATCATTGAAGAAAAAGTTGTGACTTAGCTGTATTTTTTAAATCTCGTCAATTAACAACACTGCCATTAATTTGCTTTTATTTTTAAATACCATTTATAAAAATGTTGTTCATTTAAATATCAAATAAACATTTTTTTACGTTTAATAAAAATATAGAAGTTAAAATAATATAAACCTTCTTTGGATTTTAAGTATTCAAAAGAAAATGTGTGAAAATATTAGTTTATAAGGGCTGTATAAAGGCGACTATGTTGCCCCAATTTGCTCAGAGCTCCGGGAATAGGGTGAACTGTCAATTAGCATCAAAGGCTATCTCTGAGTCAATACGTCACAGTCCACATGGGTTTAGTGGATTCCACAGTAAAAGCTTTGTTTACTTAGTTTATCCTCGGGCAAATGAAACCCGTTCAAAACAGTTTTGAGATTGGCTGCTGTAGAGAATAAATAGTCAATTCCTTAGAAAATATAGTCAAAAGATTAAAGAAAAGTACTTCTTCCTAACCAAATTTGCTACCATTTAGTGGACGACTAAGGTTTTTTTTTCCTTTTTAGAGAAAAATATGCTATTGTATAGTTGTTTACGTACGATTATTATTGAATGAAATCATCCGAAAAAGCCGTGAAAACTGTCATCTGGTGGTTTCTATGAAAGAGGATCACGGGTTTCCTCTTCGTTTGTTGAAGTTAGGAGAAACATTTCAAGCATGAAATTATAATTTTTTCTATTTTTCTTGATTAACCCACAATATCTAAAGCATCCACAATCTACAGATGTAATGGTAGTAAACACAACGTGACTGGAAAGACTCGATCCTTCCCTAGCGAGGATTTCTCTTGGCTTGTTATCATTGAAAGATTAAATAATTATTCCTGAAAAAGGCTTCAATAATTTAACATCTTAAGGCATAGAAGTTACTATTATTTAAATACAAGAAAAAAAATTAATCCTCGTTTACAGGGTGGCATTTTTCTGTCGTGATAGAAATGTCACGACAGTGAGATAGTGGGGCAGGATGGCAATTTCTACACGCTGGCAGTAAACCTTGTGACATTTAGAAAAATGGCGGATGTAGAACAGCTGACTGAGGACTTACAAGTTATAGGTCACCATATAAACTAAATTAAATTGTTTTTATTCCTCCTCAAAGAATTAAATAACGTCAAAAAGTTAGCTATAATCTATAATTTTAAGTACAGAAATAATCGAAACATACAGCTGATAAGTAGGCTAGTTTTAGTTGATAGGTCGGAAAGGTTTGTCAGTTCACTGTCTAGACGTATGCATTAGCTTGATAGTAGCTGTCAATTCCGTGAATGTCAACTATTTCGTCAAACCTAATGTACGACAGTACTGCCCCGACCGTAAATGTCTTCCGATAGTTTACATGATGGCAGTAGCTGCGACTTTAACCTTGTAAACGGACCTTTACACAGTCACCTCCTGTATCAATTAACAGCCATTATTATTTGTTTTAAAACTTCAATAGAATGACCTGGATTAAAGTGGCCAGATTATTAGGTTGGACTGTCCTACATTTGGGTTTTTTGTCTCACATCGAAAACTATCCAAAAGTATGTCATTCAAAATCAATTGTCTTTTCTACTAAAAAAATGTATGATCATCAATTACACAGGCCAACAATGAAAAACTTTATTCCTATAGTTTTTAGGGTGCCGAATCCTAATATGATATTAAGAAAGCTGTATCACCCACAATTTTAACTATTAAAGCTGTTCAATTCTTTAAAAATCGCTTAATTTAATAAATTTAACTATAAACTGTGAAGAAATTGTAGATGATACAGCTTTTTTAATATCATATTTGGATTCAGCACCCTAAAAACTATAGGAATAAGGTATTTTCAGTACAAAAGTTTTTTCATCGTTGGCCTGTGCAATCGGAGATTAGACGAAGAAGATGATGAAGAATTCCAATGTTTTACAGAAAATGTAGAGCCTAAACTGTTTACTCAAATCGAGCTTAACGACTTGGTTAGGGACTATAACCATGCTTATCATGTAACATAGTGTTTCATTAATTTCCCCCTATACCGTATGGTGGGTTAGATAGGTGTTATACTATATAATACAAAGCATATTGCTGGAACACTATGGGTGATACAAAAAAAACTAAGGCCAGATTTTCATTCAGCACATAAAAATCTAGAAAGATCAACTGTTAAAGTTAAAAAAGTTTACAAAAACAATTTTTTTGTTGGCCTGTGTTATTTATATCGGGTTGATATTATATGGGGTTGCAGTACGGCTTTAGGATTTGTGGATAATTATGGTATTCCCGGTCTGTGGGGATATTATCACAATTAATTTGTTATAGTGGTTACCCTGATTTTTGAGAGTAGACTGTATTAAATGATAAAATAAATCTATTATTTGGGTAATATTTAATTAAACGTGGTTGAGTGAATGAATGGTCTGATAAATAGATTACATGTGGTATGAAAAAAATGGGGTTCTGCGCCAAATCCAGGTACAATTTAGATTAATGTGTAAATTTGAAAATGAAATAAATACAACGTATATACAATTTTAATGCGTTATGGCACCGGTGGAAGGTAGATCTATGATGTACCATGCGGTTCTTGGGCTATGAATCCATTTAGATGAATATTACTTCAGGTCTTATTCCTGGTCCCTATCCTAGTTCTTCCCTCTTTCCCTCTCCTTGGGCTTAGTCCTGGCTTACACGCTCATCCTGATTCTAAAGGCGGCAAAAAAAAAAAAAGGTGTCACATGAGTTGAGTTCAAATAAAACAAGTTTTCTTCCCTTAACATTTTTTTTTGATATTTCAAAATCTATTTCCGAATCGGTGTAAACGCGCTCGTACAATAGTGCAAGTATGATTTTAGAGGACCGTGGCCCCCTGTGATTCATTCTCAAAATTCGAAGATGTGGCTATATATTATACATAAAGGTACAATATTAGTCATTAATAGTATTACTGCATATAATATTATTTGATGTTGTATTTTATTGTTATAATGTTGTGCTTAAAATATACTTAAAAATTGCCAATTAGCCTTTTCTAGGAAGCATTGCTAGATGAAGCTCTTTGCTTTACAGTGTGCTCCGAATCTACGGTAATCCAGTAACTAGGACGTAATAGACTTAATTGATATGGTTCAAAGAGAAATGGAGACTTCTCATTGTTCCCTATCTTGATTCAATAAATTTAAATTAGGAAGTATATAACAACTTTTTTTTTTTATTTAGGTAAAAGTACATGAATAAAAATCCTCTTCTTCAGTTCAATTTTCCTCTTGGGGCGAGGTCTGTGGCATTTACCACTTTGTCACCTACTATTTACGCCCCTGCCTTCGTATTTATCACATAGACCGTATTTCGTTAAAAAACCTCACCCCTCTAAATAACAAAGATATGAAATTTATCCTGATTAGATTAAGCCATTTTTCTGTGAAAAGCGGACAAAACGTCTGGGTTCTTGATCCTCCGTCTTTTCGTTTTTCAAAAAGAAAAAAAAACTTCAAAACGGAAAAAACGTTGGTCAAAATCAGTTCAGCCTTTTGTGTGTGTGATAAACAGTCTAGAAAACCAATCAGACAGATAATACCTAGCATGTGTTATATTATTTATAATCATTACTATATATTATTATGCTAGTATAGATCCCTTTTCCGGTTCTCAGGAGCGATGGATTTTGACCAGTGATGTATCAAAAGAAAGAGAATTTCACGGATATGTGACGAATTCCAATTTTGTTTCTTAAAATCTTACAAGGGCTTAAATAAAAGTGATGTAAAAACTGGAAGGTTTCAAAACTTTGACGACTGAGAGTCGGCGGATCGAGACGGGATAAGTTGGGTAAAGATTTTGACGCGGGCTCCTATGGAGCGTATTGGTCCAGCATTTTAAAGCTTAAAAACCTACCGTTTTTGAGATAACGAACGGTATAGGTCCGCCCGGGCCCTGTGCCATCTTGCGTACGTGCTGTTGTCATGGCAACTTTATATCAATTTGAGTCTGTTTACAAAAACTTTTAATGAGTGGGAAATTATATACTGTTTCCCATGTCCAACTCTAAAGGGCACTGATGTATGTACACATATGATGTATGAATACTACACATTGAAAATTTTATAGCTCTGGATCTAATTGCCTAACTGTTAAATTGAAGAGATGTTTTCCAGTGGGGTAAGCTTGATACTTATTAAGTATGAGCTGTAACTTCAACATCGTCATTACAAACTATGTAGCTTCGTCAAATCTGTATGTTAAATAAACTTTTTTAGTAATATTATATTGTTTCTCTAATATCACTTACACCTCGAATGTATTACGGATTAGAATAAACATTTATATCTAATGCGAGAGTTCTCGCCCGGGTACACTAGTATTAAATACGTTATAAAAATTAATATAATCACCTGAATAGTGGTTTCAGCATACATTGGACCCATTACTATTAATACTGGAATTACTGTTATATTGGATATCGGTTCTGGAAACGAAGGCCGGTTTCCAATATATCGGTGAGACAATTATCGCAAGGCAATCAACCTCTCGACACCTATCAACCCCACCCCTTCCTCTTCCTGTTCAAGGACCTTCCGGGAGGAAATTAATTAGAGAACATTCAATAGTCCTAGGCCACTCCTAGGGCGGCTCCTGTCTTCGGCAGTTCTACCATGAGATTGATGACTTCCTTTAATTGAGTTGGTTTAATTTATTCCATCAGTTTCCAGGTCCTAAGGAGGTGCGCGATCAACAAGGTCACAATAGTTGGTTCTAATCTCAAATAGGACCTTAAGGGAAAGGACGTTGAGGACTGGACATTGTCCGCGCAGGTTCTTAATGGACGCTTTAGGAAAGAGATCGGTATTCCACGTAATGAATGGACTTGGATGGTGAATCCAGAGGCCATTTCTTTGGAAATAACGGAATATCTTCTGGACACTCCAAAGATGTATATTTAGTAACGAGTTGCTAATCAGTTTAACCGGGTACTAGCCATATTTTGCACGGTATAATATTGTGGCTCCGTTTCACATTTCCAACGATGTTGAGTGATAATTTTATCTTTCAGAATTATAGAATTGTTCATTTCTAAGTTAAAAAATAAAATAAAAAATACGTTTATATAAGTGTTTATTTGAAACAAAATTAAAAATAAGTTCACAAATGATTTATACTATATTTTTACTGATTACAACAAAAAATACGGATATTTTATTTTAATTTATATATTTTATCCAGCTTAAAAATTAATTTTTTATCCCGAATTATATGGGTAACTAAATAAATTAAATATATTAATAAAAATAAAAAAACTGAGAGAAATTCCTTCAATTTCTACACACAATTTGTTGAAAAATTTGTTACAACCATCAGTTGCTAAGCGTAATATGGACGACAGATTTTTCACAAATTTTTCTTCTATTTATAGTTAAACACAGAACGACTCACTTAAGGACATTTACTCCTCTTTCCTATTATATGAGATGAGTTGCAGATAAAATTATTTGACCCTAAAATGTCAACGGAAATTCTTTTTTCCAGATACTAATGAATACCAGATATTCCAGATACTTTGATTATCGTCCAATGGACGGCATAGCGGCCAGCGCAGGGCTAAGCATTAAAAATCCTTTAATAATAATTGATTCGACCAGATTTGAAAAATTGAAACCGTCCAACCGAACTCAGTTCTGTAAAACGGTAAAAAATGTCTACAGTATTTAGGGAAAAATTGAATGCTAATAACTATTGGCCCGTAATGCACCATCTCAATTAAAAATTGTCTCAAATAAGCATTTTAACCATTGTGCTCCAATATTAACTTTTGAATTTTGGTCATCTTTCGATAGAAGATATATTATGAATTTATAGTGTCATCTTCAATTATTTCCTTACTAAATTTACTATAAAATCCAACTTTACCATAATCTGGTTTCATTTTTCATTTTAAACTTCGGTATAATTCAATTGGAATCTTGGGACATAATTATCAATTGTTTCTATAATTACAACATTTATTTCTTTACTTTTTATTTTATATAACACCCATTACACAATTAATATTCAATTATCGTTCGAAATATTCTTTTTTTTAACGGTACTACAGTTAATTGAATATGAAATGCCCCTTTTTGTAATATTTTATGATGAATCATAGCACTTTGAATCACTATATGTCACGTGGTCGTTTTGTGCAAGCTTTCCTAAGCAATCTTGAGCCAGAAGCTGCACTGGTTCGAATCCGGTCGAGAGAGTTAGGGTTTGAATTTGCGCCGAACCCATGAAACAGATCTGTGAACCTTCTCATGCATGCTAAAACAATTGGTAAGATGAGAAGAATAACCCTTCCTGCCCTAGTTCAACTAAGTAACAGCTTTTAATACAAAAAAAAATAATTTAAACACAAATAAAAAAGTTTTTCTACAACCTTGACTGAGTTCAGTGGTTCTATGATTCACTTTTCACTGAATTGCTCTGTCTGATTTTTGCAGTCAAGCTCAGGGCAGCATTGAATACACATTTTTGTATTTCATAAACGGTAACCAAAAACAAATATATTAATGTAATGTTTTTTTTCGCACTCATTTCATTAAAAAAAAATACAACAAACATAGTTCCTTTATTTTATTCAGTTTTAATTTAATTGTTCACCAAGCATTGATAATAATGGTATTATTAAACCCCGAGTAAAAATGTGAAACTTAAAATTCAAAGAGTATAACTCTACAAATTTATTTATATTAGTTTTGTTTTCAAAATATCTATATTTTTTTATTTATAGTCTAATAGAATCTATTATCATTGAATAATTAGCCAATTATTTATATTTATAATACAATTGCTCGCTCTAATAGAGCTGTATATACATAAAATTCAAGCTGCGCCCTGCAGTCCTAATGAAAATCCCGACAATAATGGCATTACATTATGTATGCAAGGCAGGGCTGGAATATACACGGTTATAGTAATGGGTAATCGACTAAGCTATTTCAGTCTATGGCTAACATTAAGTTAGAATGCAGTATTTTAAGAGGAAATTTATAATATAATCACATAAAACAAATTCATGAGATCATTTTTTGTAATATTTTCAATAACGTTCATAGCCTATAACAATATAACCTTGCAAAAATATATATGTGTATTTAAATATAATTCTCTGAATATATATATGTATAGTTAGGAGAGAAGACGCGGGTTTTTCGGTAGTTACCAACCTACTCTAACCAGATGGAAGATTTAGAATGAATTTCTAAGAATTACATCACCATCATCATACTCCGATCCACTTTTACCGTTGTTCAGTCTGAGGTTAATCTCTGTAGAGCTTGGACCAAGTGTCACTCTTCTGTACCAGCTCTCTCCTCTTGTTCCAGTCCAGCCCTCGCTTCCTGAATGCACATCTTCCTCTCAGGTGATCCGTGTTCTTCCTCTTGGTCTTCTCCCTCCAATCGTATCTCATAGGTCATTCTCGCGATTCTTCCTGGATTCATTCTGAGGAGGTGTTCTAACCATCTTTGTTTATAATCCTCAAGGGTAAGTGATCTTGCGGATTCTGTCTCTCCTTCGACTTTTTTCAGGTACCGCATCTCTATTGCCTGGATCTGACTCCTCTGTTTTGAGATGAGGGTCCATGGCTCCGAGGAAAGAATGGGTAGGAACATTGACATGTAGACGGACATCTTTGTCTTCTTGATGAATTTTCTTCTGTTGAGAAAACCTCTTCGTACCGAGTTCGTCCAGTTGCTTCTAAACTCTGTGTCCCCTCCCTGTCGATATAGCCGCTCTCATTTAGCCAGGCACCTAAATACTTGAAATCCTGAACCTGTTCCAACATTTGCCCCTTCAACCTCAGGATTCTCATAACTCTGTAGGATTTTCTTCCCGTTCTCATGTATTTCGTTTTATCTGGGTTAATATCCATATTGATGCTGGACAGCTCTTCTTGCATGATGATTACATTATGTTACAGGTTCCGGTCATTGACAGCAATTATGACGAGGTCGTCGGCAAATGCGAGTGTTGTGCAAAGCGTAGGCTGCAGGTTCCTATGCCCGAGTTGATAGTCCCGCAATCTATCTATCTAATGTTTCTCATCTTCTGATAGAGACTACTCAAAGCCAGGATCGTGCCAAAATCTACTTTCCTTTCAAACAGAGCACGTTCTATACCCTATAAACTCTGTCAAAGGCCTTAGAATTACAACAACCAAAAAAAACACGAAAACTCATAATTATTTTTTCATTCGGAAGCCTTACCTGATTTACAATATATTTTCATTATTCGAAAAGAAAAACTTCAATGGAATGGAAATATATAGTAAGGACAAGACGGAAGTGAGCTGGTTAATTAGGGACTATCAAGTTACCATTAAACTTCATGACTATTAACCATTTTCCATTTTTTTGGACTATAACGCATTAATTGATTGGACCATATACAATTATTATGAAATATACATGTGCTGTATGTGTGTGTGGGTGTGTGTGTGTCTATAACAACAAATGTTTGTTAGTGGAACCAAGTCACCTCCAGAACATTTGCTCAGCTAAGCCTATGATGTCTGTGGGTCTGCCGCAAATTAAAAGTTAAAGTCTACAGGCCGGATTCGAACCGGCGCCGCCAGTGAGCCAAGAATACTGAGCTATTGCCCCAACACCCTCACCCACAACTGCCCTATTATTAAAGAATAATACAATGTGAAAATCCTCACGAAGCGTAATATTCAAACTAGTTCATAGCGAGGTACTATGGCCTGTTTCCCAACTAAAACGTGGCAAATAATTATTCAAACCATAATTGAATCAATTTTTACTATCCGTATTGATCTGTTTAGAATGAGAGTGACATTTCCAGTTACTACCATTTTGGAATTATAAATGATGTTTGAGTAGCAAGATAAAACCATTTATAGAAGGTTAAACTATTTCTTAAATTAACTGTATAAAAGCAAATTTGTTATTGATGCCAAAACTGTTCCGGAATGTTATTTTTTTAATATATATATATATATATATATATATATATATATATATATATATATATATATATATATATGTGTGTGTGTGTGTGTGTGTGTGTTCTTTATCATAGGCAGCAAATCTATTTAATAAAGTTAGAACTTTAAATTAAAAATGGCACTAAGGACGTCTGTCACTTATAATCTAAACAATCATTAAGGGTTAGGAAATTAAATAAAACACATTTTATATTTTCTGTGAACTGATGTTTTAAACTGTCTCCTTAATGTTTACTCGTACAATTATCCTGCGCCGGGGCAAAGGATATACTGGCCAGAAACTGGAGCAGTGTATTGCGGGGATTGTAGGAACCTAGCGCCGGCCCATAGCGGTCAACCGTTAATTTGGCTTCACTTTGTTTGGAATGTTCATATCGTTGCACAGCGGCACCTGGTCTATACCATGACAATTCATATCTCGCTCAAACCCTTATTATTGAATTATTGTTATTTTGAAAAAATAATCATATTTATAGGAACTAGACCAAAGAACGAATCCGAGAATGTAAATGTAAAGGCACCTTAATAGCAAGCAAGCATATAAATAGTTTTCACTTAATCCAATGAGACCAGGCTGAAGAAACTGATGAATTGCTTCATTAGACTTATCTTCGGCAAACCAAGGCGTTCTCATGTCTCCAGTTGGTATGTCGAGTTAAAATGGCTTTACCCTGTTTTCCGACGGCGATACTTCCTAGGTGTCTATCCGATCCTTTAGAGCCAAAAAGCTCCCCTGCATTCTTAATCTGGTTACTCCATGTTCCTCGGTCCAATCTTTAAACACGAGATCCCAGCCCACAAACTTTTAAATTCCTTCTCATGGATCTGCCTCCTTCAAAAAATCCTTTATGCTTCGTGCTACCTTATTTTGAAATTCCTTATCCGTCCCCATTCGTAGAACTTATTCAAAACTGAATTATTTCTCCACCTCCTTAACTATCAATCATCCGTATATATGTAAGAATCAAGTTATCGCTATGGTTATATCATTTGTGTTATTTTATTGTTTTTTAGACCAAATTGGTATACGAGATGTGTAATTATGTTATATTTTGCAAAATCTTAAATGCTTCTTTTTTATTTTATAATCTCTTAAATTAATTATTCTATAAAATCATTTCAAGCAAGACAATTGGTACTGGTATTGTACATTTCTTGTTATTCTCAAGGGACTAGATGTCCCAGGATCAAATATATTTTTCATTCATTCATTCATAAATGAAAAATCATGATAGAAAATTTTTTACAACATTATAAACGCATCATAAAATATTTTTCTAGAAAGTTAAAGTTTCGTGCTAATGTTTTTCTTGAACTAGCCCCATCCCAAGATAAATTTCCATTCCTGACTCAGCAATAGACTCTAAATCTTAATAAATATATATTTTTTTTAAGTCATTTAATAAATATATATGAACTAAGAGTAAACACTTGAAAATATTTTTTTTTTAAATCTTCATTACATTTGTCAATATAAAAGAGTAAAATCTCAAAATAATGCATAAAATAATTGTTAGGATGAAAATGGAAAGTTCTAAACACGAAGCCCTGTCTCAATAATAATGGAATTACATTTTTTTTATATCATTATATTTTACCGTCACTATATTATCAAGTTACACAGTTATTTATTCATACTTGAATTGATTCGAATATTTTGTTTTCGTAATCTTGGACATCCAATAAGTATTCCGCTACAGGCTTTATCGGGGCGTAGAATATGAAAAATAAAACGTAAATTATTGGTCGTTTCGCCTGACTTTTTAATATATTTTTAATAATAAAATCCACATTTCTTCTTAAGTGTTATCAGGAATTCAATTTATGATCCATATATTATTTTATAGGAGGCAATAATAGCGAAATTGAGCAGTGTTAATAAAATGTTTTTAGTGCTAGTTTTAATGGTCGAGACTGAATCTAAAGATATCCTCAGCTATGAGCAGAATTCATAATAGTCTTTAGAAGAAGCGATATCGATTGTTTATCTGCACTTTATGTATTTTTTTTAAAAGTAAGATTTGGTTAGTTTTGGCTTCCTCGCACGCAAAAAGTACAATCACGCTTATTAAAAAAGGATATCTAATTAATTAAATCAATAATCAACAGTAGTTTATTGTTTAAAATTAAGAGAAACGTTCTGATGTTTGTTTTAACAATAATGAATAAAATAATCCTGAGATATAAAATAATTCGAATAACTTTTAGGTAAATCTTGATGCTCGGAAAACTAACTTCCAAATATGATTTATAGACCGCCGCTTAAGCTGTTACACTCAAGTTCTAGGGCGCTTAAGTTGCCCCAAGTAGACAAGAGCTTAGAGTAGAGATAGGCACTAAGAACTGCCTGCTTCAGTAATGTTATTATCAGTTCTCGGCCGCCGCAGAAGCCACTACGCACTGTTACAAACTATTTGGATCAGATATCGTTCTTCACCTTCCAACTTCTTCTGCTTTCCTCCATATAATATTAGTATTTAGTCATCTGTGTTATTTCTCAAGAATATAAAATTAAGACATAGTATTTTGAGAGAAAGAAAAGTAATATTATCCTCGGACAGCTAGTCCCCTAACAATAAGGGAAATGTACAATTAAATTTACATTTGTCTGACTTATTGCATTGCTATAGTAATTACCTAAATTATAAAATTAAATATACAATAATGTGCTATATAAATCGGAGTATTGAAATTTCAAATAGATACATATATACACATTTGCACTGATAGACATACGTGTGTTATTGTTTTTACACATTCGTGGATGATTGATGATTAAGGAGATGATTAATGATGTGAGAGCTTTATGTATGAAGAAAGGTAATGAATTTCAAAAGAAAATTGCAGGAATGATTAACATCTTTATTTACGTTCAGGGCCTTTTGCTGAGCCAGGAATAAGAATTTTGGATAGGGCTAGTTCAAGAAAATCATCAGCACGAAACTTTAACTTTCTAGAAAAATATTTTATGATGCGTTTATAATGTCATCAAAATATATCTATCATAATTTTTCGTTTATGAATGATTGAATGAAAAATACATTTTATCTTGGGACATCTAGTCCTTTAGGAAGAACAAGAAATGCACAATACTAGTACCGCCTGCCTGGCTTGAAATGATTTTATAGAATAATTAATTTATGAGATCATAAAATTAAAGAGAAGCATTTAAGTGTTTGCAAAACACAAAACGTGTTTGCAAACACAAATTGGAGACCTGGGAGACACCGAAGATGAATCTAATGAAACAGTTCATTAGTCTCTTCAGCCTCACCTCAGGCACACCAGACAGCCCCTGGTACACAAGGCAACCATAATCGAAGTGGAGGAATAAGAGGGATGAAACCAGGAGCTGACGGGTTTTGAGAGCATAGAATCACAAAATCTTGAACTGTTTAAGGATTTAGTCTACATTCAATAATAAATTCTTCAACTACTTTAAAACGTTTTTCATTATTCAAAGAAAATTCTTTATAAAACTATTTGTTTTCTTATTAGGGGAGAAAGGAGCATTTTATTACAATTTTAGCCATTTTATTTTTATAATTTTTTATGTTAGATATTTTACCAGCTTCTATGTACCTTTCTTACGTCTCTGTGTATGTAGTTTCTAATAATTAGCTAAACATCTTAATTATTTAAAAGAACTGTGCATGTAACAATAACGTAAAAATATTTTTTTCTGATATTTAAATGTTTTAAGTTGTCACAGATCTGGGGAAGGATGTCACAAAGTATAAAATCAGTTTAAACAACGTCTAAAAACATTTTATTAACAATACAAATATTTAAAATGTAATAGTACAAGGTGTATTTTATTGAATAAAAACATACAAATGCATCTGGTCGGACAAAATTACCTAAAATTAGGGACTACTAAAAAATTTTATTACCAGTAAAAGTCATTCAACTGTAAAAAAAATTGAATGATGCAAAAGTTCAATTTTTAAAAATTGAGTTCTGTGTCCATTTATCTAAACACCTTCGACGTGTGCATAATAATATGCATTTTGTTGAATATAAACCTAATAAAACAAAAATTACAAAAATAAATCCAAATCAATTAATGTTATCAACTAAAATATAAAAAAAAAAAAAATATGAAAAATACATTACTCCAAAATTGACAAGGTCCATGGACTGTCAGACGTTTGGTAATCTCACCTTATGTATGGCACCGTTTTTAATTCTAATGAACAGTGCTAAAATGGTTCAAATCACACATTTTCCAATGCCACGATCCGCTAATTAAATCGTTCACATTAGGAATTCAGAAAAATTAAATAAAAAATTAAAACTCACTATCGTCTGAATTGCAATAATGTCAGACTAAAAATATCCACCCGCCGCGCATTTCTTATGAGCCCACTGCTTAGAAGTCCAATATTGGATATATGCTTCACCTGGCTTGCTGGTAGAAAAATGTTCAGTGTATACAATTCATATAGGATCATCATCATCTTTAAAAATATTGTTATTATTGTGCTTTTTGGGAAGATTCCTATTTGCTTTTAACAGCCTCTTTCAGATAGGCTTAGACTGAGATGAGTTAGGGCGTTAACTTAAATAGCTTGGAGTAAAGTAATTCTCATCAAGCATACCGGGATTGCAGATGCAAATAATGTATAATGGAGTAAATAGTAATGGATAAATACGTTGAATTAGCTGCATTAAATTCAAAAACTACAATTTTTTTATTAAGTAAACGATAATGGGGTAGATAATCACAAAGTTCGACTTTGTGAGAACTATCCCCTTTCAAATTATGACAACGAGCCTCTAATAGCAATTTTTATTTTTGATGATCTTAGCAAAGTCAAACTGAAATTTTCACATTACGTAATATATCGAATAGTGTATCATAAATACAATAAAGAAAGCAGGAGACATTGAATAGAATGGTAGTAAAAGTAGAAATCGACTTATCGAAACACTGATTGAATGATGTAAATTGGCCAGACTCATTTTTTAGACTGCTGTTAATCTCATACTTGAGAATCAACTCTCAAATGTACAAGACTTTCCCTACTATCTCTCAACAGAAACAGTCGTTGTGACAACCTACCCCTGTGACAACCTAACCCTACTTTTTTTCCGTTGGGTTTGAATTCACTCCTTCCAATCCTTGAATGCACTCTAGCCATTAGCGCTTGATGTTACTTTTTTTTAACTTGTGCTTTTAAATGCAGATTACGATGGTGTTTATTGTAGAATAAAAAGTGGGAAGGTCTGAATTCATTCCGTGGGTCCGTTATTAATATTTTAAATAAAATGAAATAAATTTTAACCCGCCCAGGCCGGATTCGAACCGGCGCCACCGCAGACTCGAGGTTGCTAAGGTGACACCGCAACATTCTCGGACACCAGGGCCTCAACTCGTGGAAGGAAATCAATGTCTATTGGGCAGTGCCGAACAAAATTTTATCTTAGTTACAATTAAATTTGGTAGTTATCAAAGATGTTCATCGCCCAACTCCTTAAAACCTTTTGAGATTGTTGTTGTCATATCCAAATCCCCACATTTCAATGCTTTACGAAAGCGAATTTTTCATTTCTTTCGGTGATCACTAACATGGAAAAAAATTATTCCACAGTTGTGTAACAAATAACATTATAAGCTCAAAGACAATACTTTCAAACGACTGTTTGTTTTTTTAATCATGGTAAACATTACATTTTAATTAAATGCATAAAATACATCCCCGCCGCTTGATAATGAAAAAAAGCCATACTTAAAAGCAATGTAAAGAATTGAAGATTTGTACATATTACATATTACAGATGTATATTACATATATGTATATTAGATTTGTGCATATTACATATTACAAATAATTGAATATTTGTACATATTACTCTTAGTACAATCGAAATAAAAATTTAAACAGCAGCTTACTATCTACAAATACTTACTATAATATGTATTATCATTATTAATTTGGATTTTTCACTCCCAAAGTTTCGCTATTAAAAAAAAATCATATTTTCAATCAAAAATATTCAAACATTACGTCGGCACCTTGGTGTATTACTAAAACAACTTTACAACCTGACTTAATAAGCACCAACGATTAGTCAATATCATTAATCATTAATCGTATAACCATACCATACCAAATGAAAGAGACACAACTCAAAAAATGTGTATTTGTTGTAAATTCTACATAAAAACCTCAGAGTATTTCCTCTAGCACAGGTTGCTGGTAGATCATCTTTCCTTCTCATTCTTTCTTACACCATTTTATTAATAATAATTTATTATTGATTATTTATAGTATTGTGACGTTTCGAGATTTCCTTTTATCATCTGGACAGATGTCATCTAATTTCCTGTCATATAACATAGCCTTATGTTCACATCCGATCATATCCTTTTTATTTTGTCAATCATTAAAATATTAATAATTTAACAAAGAATTTTAAATATACTAAGTAATTATCATAAATAATATGATGTAAGGAAGAACATCAATTCACACATTTTCTTATATAAATAGATTATAATCTTATAGCGTATTATTACAATTAACTTTATGACAAATAAAACGGATATTAAGACCAAAATGTGAAAGAATGCTAAAAATGACCTAGTTAAGTAAGTTGTCCGCTTCCTATAATTTCTTTATGAGCATTAATTCCACGGAAGATATAATGTTGAAAATCGTTTATGATTGATTTATATTTTGAAAAACATGAGTATAAAAATAAATTTAACAATTTTTTTTTTAAAATGTTAAATTATGTAGTAGTTTTATATTTTTATAATTACAAACTATACGGGTTACTACACGGATAAACAAGATAATGCGCATCCAATTCTAGATGAGAATGACTAAATGGCAAGTTAATTTAGTTTAATATTAAGTTGCGTTCCCGCATTTTCCAAATCTTGATAAATCAAACGTGTAAACGGGCTTGGCTTGTCTGTGTTTGAGTCCGATTCGGTTCTTGCGGGAAACTTCACTTAAGCATTGTTTCCACGTAGTGGTGTATTTACATAAATTATATATTCATATCTTTTTATTTCATATTTTTAATTGTTTCTTTATAAAATAAAAACAGTTTAAACCGAAATTAACACCCGACAAAAGTTGGAAAAGCCGGAACAGTGCCGTGTAGATAAGTTAATTTTCTAAGCTTCTCTAAACCTCTTTTGCACGTTTGCCATTTGGTTTGGCGTTTGATTTGTCAAGGCTTTTCAATGGTATGAACGCACCTCAAGTTAATTTGAGTTAAATGGCAATGGGGTCGAGTTAAATTAAGAGAAACGTTTCATCAGCATTCTCATAGCGAACGGACCATTGCTTGTGAGTTCGGAATTTCTTAATGTCGTCTAATGATCTTAAGGTACAACTTCAGCCGATATAAAGTCAGCGTCTTACCCTTCATTGAGTAAGGGGATGAGCGCAATCCTGGTGAAACCAGGTCCTTGCATATCCGCAGACAATTCTGAAACCTATCAGGTCTATGGACTCGAACAGCTTAATTTTCGAGCATCAAGCACATCCAATCCTTTCAGTCCAAAATCCTTCGAACAATAGTAAATGCTCCATACTATGTGACCAACAATTCCCTACATCGTGACCAGAATATCCTCTTTGTTTTAGAGCTCATTCCATCTAAATTCTCCAAATTTCACCAGAACCTTATTCATCATCCTAATCCTTTAGCACAATCCATATCCAGCTCCACCCATCCCTACAAACATCCTCGAAGGTTGAAAAGGAAGTGGTCCCGAGACTTATTGTAAATATGTATATTGGTGTTCTGGCAATGGTTAGATTCTCCACTCAAGCTCTGTGCGCCTGCGGCTATAGCGCCCTCGCTCAATCTCCACTGGTTTTCAATGCCGTTTTCAATGAGAGAAGCGTTGGGATATCCGGGAGTATTGCTTTTCCACCCATCAGTGGAGGAACAAGCCTGACTTGGGGTTCCCCAGGCTGATTGTAAATAGTTTATATAAATATGCCTGCGTTTAAGATGTTTAATTTAATTTTATTTTACTTAGTTTATTTATTTGTTCTTATTTATTATTTAATTATTTGTAAATATGGTGTGAGTTAACTCTTTAGTCACTATTACCTTTGTTCTTTATTGAGAAAGAGTGTAATATTACGCAATAAAAATATTTAATTTCCTTCTCTGAACTGAAGACGCTTCAGGAGTTGTAGTAGATCAGGTTTTTTTTATAGGGAATATCACCCGGAAAATCGCACTTGGCTCACTTAGACTAGGCGACCGTCGAATGCTATCGAGAGGAGCACAATGGGCAGAGAGCCTCGCTAACAATCGGAACAGATTAGGAGAGGACGGCCGATAGTAGGCGTCACTGGTGACAATAGTATCATAGCGTCGCCGATAGATAGTGCTCTTGTCAAAGCTCTGCTCTTCAATAGAAGGATATGAGTAAATAAGGAAACTCATATTTTACTTCTATTATATAATTCCGGGGATTTAATTAATATAGGAATAAAAAATAATTTAATGTTTAAAAAATAAATAAAAAACCGATTACGGAAATAACTCTATCCGTCCTGTGGAAGGGAATGTACATGCAGGTCTACTTAAACACATTTTTGGGTACTTAGTGAAGTTTACGTCATTGAATATTGGAATCAGCTGCATTAGTCGAACGAAACTCAAGAATATTCTGTCAATACATTAATTTAGTGTAGGTTCGTTTACAAGCTCTGATCCAAGGAGCTTTCTGTATATTTTCATGCAGATATTATTGGAATGGAATGTACTTACAAGGAATCATAACATGTAGAAGATGGAGCCCGATTACAAAACCTAGTTTCAATAATCAAAGATACCAATGTTCACTAACCAATGTGTATAAGTAATAATGAGTAATTTGAACCATCAAACTTAAAAACCGGTTGAGCCGTTTGCTAAAAAAATTTTGCATGCTGACAATCGGACTGGCTAAACACATTACCCAACCTATGGGTACGCCGTCTTTGGGTAAAAATATGTATAACAAAAATTGGATCTTTTCCGTTTCGAGTAACCGTTGATTTCTGTGATAATGTCTATTATTTTGCATGGTTAATTTTAAACATCTGTTGTTATTATGAACTAACCTCGTTACCTGCTTTGTTTATACTACAAAGTTCTAAATTTGGGTAAAATAAATTTCTCTACACTTGTTACTGATTTTAATACCGAGGATAGTTGTGTTCTTTATTATATGGATCAGAACGTCATACCTCATAGAAAATTGTGTCCAAATGGTCATGATATGGAACCTCTCCATCAAGGGGGTTTCGTTTGTAATTTGGAGGTATAGAGGAAGAACATTTTATACTACTATACATCTATGAACTGGAATGTGGTTTCAAGTTACCATTTAAGACGTCTCTATGATCTATATATTCTTGGGCAAACGAGTATTCTACAATTAAGTGGTGCGAAAAGGAGTTACAAATGAAACCTGAAGATTAGGATCTATAAATCTTTTTATATTGCATATTTATTTTATGGCTTAACAATGTAAATAAATGTCTATATTTGTTGGTCACTGCATACATTATTAATAACCGAAACTTTAGCAAATTAGTGATTGCATAAATCACCGGTTAGTAACTGCGGTACTCGAAACGGAAAAGACCCCAAAAATTAAAACTGTATAGCTAACTAGAAATATAATATACTGAAATGAAAAACTTATTGTATCAAGTCAATTTTTCCACTTGATAGAAAAATATCTACAATATTGTCGTCTGGAATTGTAGAAGATTATGAATTCCTTGAATTCAAGCTCTTTTTAATACTATTACCAGCAGCTTTTTAAAACCGTTATTTAATTTTTTTTTTTTTTTTTTTAATTTTGAGAAGTGCTTATTATCTTTTCATGGCAGGCCAACATAATAAATCTCGACATCCTTTGCGTTAGTTGACATTCGCATGATGGTATAGAAGGATCAATCTAATTAGGAATTGATAAATTAGATTGATTATAATTATAATTTAGATATATTATAATTATTTAGAAGCGGCAAATAATTTATCAATCTCTAATCCTCTGCCTTAGTTATTTGCTTCTGGAGTTTTTGGATTTCCGAAGAGTCCACAACAAGAGGAGGAGCTTTCAGTAATGTGACACCGCCCTGACAATGAAGTAACCAATGAAAACCCTTTATGATAACGAGACCCCACTCCGAAAATCAATTACGGAACGGATGCCCCTACTAATAAAAGAGGTAGGGATGGAGATGAGAGAAAAACACGAAAAAAAAGGGAAGAGACACTTAGACGTACTTGGCACTTAAAGATACTTTTTTAAACAGACCATAATGATACAGTATTAATTTAATCAATATATATATATGTATATATATATATATATATATATATATATATATATATATATATATATATATATATATAAGATCGACGTTGGTTTTTGAAAAAAAGAGTAAGCGCCATTTAGCAAAGTTTACATAAAACTTATGAAACGATTTTCCTCTTTATTCTATACGGTAATTGTTGTATTTTGATTTTAACCAACAAAAAAAAATTCTCAACTCGGAAAAAATTCCGCAGTTTTAAACCTCACACACTATACTGTTTATTATGAATTAATAGTTTAATATTGAGGGACTGAGGCATTATAATGCAAAAAAGAAATTTACTTAGAAGAGCTGGTCTGATGTGAAAATAATAGCTCAGATGAGACGCAGGCTTAGATAAATCACATTAGAGCTTCGTTGGCCGTTTTAGAGCGTGAAAAGCCTCACAAGAAAAGTTGAGGATAATTTACTGGAATAGTTGATCAAAATTCTGCCTCCGCTGGTCCTTTGCTTACTGGATCATTTGTTCTGCTCCGTGAGCCAAGGGGTTGGGTAACATTGCAATTTGCCTTTCTGAAGTTATTAAGAGGATATGTTTAATTAATAAGTAGACGAAAAATAAAATATCGGTTAACTGAGACAAGTATATAAACACATCGGCTTTGAACGACTAACTGTAGAAGGGCAACATAAATTCCTTTTGTTGTGCTTGTTAATATTTAATTTGTTTCATATATTTTTTTTTTTGGTTGTATTCTATTTTGTTTTGTTATTTAAAGACAATTTTTCTTTTATGTGTGGTTTAAATTTATACTGTAGTTTCTTTTGTTATTTAAAGGCTTTTTTTTTTTTTTTTTTGTGAGGTTTAAATTTATATAGTAGCTTCTTTTGCTATTTTAAGATTTAAATTTGTATACATATATGTGTGTGTAAATATATAAATATATATATATATTTTTTAATATATATATATATTTTTTAATATATATATATATATATATATATATATATATATATATATATATATATATATATATAATTGTTTTGTTCTATAAATTATCTTGTATTATTTAAATTATACCTTATGTATGAAACAGACAATATATTTAGTATGTCTCTAAAAGGCATGGAGTATGTATTCAAAAGAAATAAATCTTGCTATTAAGATGTTACCACAAAGGGAAAAAAAAAATATATATATATATTTATATAATCAGAAAAATACGAACCAAGCTTATCTCTTATTCACATTAGCGATTGATAAATTATTTGCCACTTCTATAAATTTGTTTTATTGAAAACTAGTTTCGAATGTTATACATTCATCTCCAGTTCAAGGTTTAAATGGATTATATCAAATAGAAAAGTTTGTACTGGTTTCTTCTCGCACTGAACTAACAAGTAGAAGATGAATGTATATCATTCGAAACTAGTTTTCAATAAAACAAAATTATAGAAGTGGCAAATAATTTATTAATCTCTAATTAGATTAATCCTTCTATACCATCATGCGGATGTCAACTGACAATCTTATTCACATTAATGGCATTGAAAGTAACTAGAAGCAGAGTGTAGGAGGGACTCATAGTCACAAACGTTCAGGGATTGTCAATTCAAGCTGGACAATTTTTGAACCCCATAATACATATTTATAACAGATCCCGAGGCCTGTGCCGTTTCAACCTTCGGTTTTAGGGATGAGTGGAGCTAGATAATCTTGATAAGGTTCGTGCAATAGGTTTAATTAACATGATCAATAAGACTCTGATGAAATTTGGATAAGGTGGAAAACAAATAGAATATAGAGATCCTTATTTAGGGCATTGCTTGTTACTAAGTAAGGATGGTATGACCATGATATGAAGGTCCTTGGACTGAAAGAATTTGATGTCGAAACGAATTCTAAATGCATATGCCTATCGCTGATTATGAATTAATGCAATTTTTGTTTGGGGGGAGAGGGGAAGGACTATTTTCTAACAGGTTACTCAAGGCATCAATGTTTAAGAGAAATATCGGCCGATAATGTCAATTAGGGAAGAGCTCCTTTTGTCCAGGAACGTTGGAACTAACGAAGCCAATTAACTAGCCACTTTACTAACGAGTCAATCGAAAATGTAATCGATAGTAATTCAACTAAAGTCGCCGTCCTCAGGGACCTAATTCCAAACACAAATCCTCAGTAATCCGAACCGCCCCTTTCACTAAATACATTTGGCCATTTTTATTTTCTAATCAATTCAGATTAGAGAAAGGATATGACAGTTGGATGTATCCTATGCCTTCAAAATATCTTCTTTTATGTTAAAATAAGTGGAATTTACCATTATTTTATAATATAGCATAACTATTTCTTAAGTTTAACTACTTTATTTTTAATTACTATTTAATTATCTTGCATGTCTGCGGATTCTGCGCCCGCATTTAGCCTCTACTGGTCTTTATTATTATTAACGCTATTTCCTTTAGAACTAATTCCTGCTAAGTTTATCAAATTTCATCAAAACTTTACATTTCATCTTAAACCTTTAGCACAATCTCTACAAACTCCATTCATCCTTATAATCCTCCTCGAAAGTTTAAACGGCAAATCCCCGAGACCTATTGTTAGTATTTATAATGGACTTCTGGCAATAGTCAGGTTTTCTACCTTCTAAGTCCTAAGCGTCTGCGTTTGTTGCCTCCATTGGCTTTCGATACCGAGAAAAGCACTAGAATCTCCCGGAGTCCTGTTTTTTTTTTTTTTTTTTTTTTTTCTATGAATGAGGCTACAATCTTACTTCGGATTTCACTAGGCTAAGAGAAAATATTTTGCATTGCTTATTTATGATATTTATTTATCTTTAGTTTTTTCTTCTTATTTTTTGTTGTTGTATATTTACTTATTTTATTCGCTTAATTTTGTCTGTAAATATGGTATGAAGGAATTCATTATCACTATTACTCATTCATCTCTTAAATGTGATAGATTGTAATATTTTTCAACAAAAACATTTGTATACAAATTCTCTAACAAAGGGTAGATATTGTTCAATATACTAGCAATTCCAATCAGATTGGAAGATTCTAGAATTATGTAATCAGTCTACAGCAAAATTCAAAATAAATTTCAAATCATGAAGGAAGCCTGGTACCGTTTTCAGACAGAGTACACCGGGTTTCAACCCTAACACAAATGGTCATCATGTATAGACAGGGTTGCCACTACCTTTTCATGAAAATACCATCTCATAGAACCAAAATTACCCTTTTTCAAGATAAATTAACCTTTTTTATTTTAAAACTTATATTCATTATAATGGCTTATTTTGTACGATTACTGTACCTCACATGTCGATAAAAAAATAAACAAAAATATACGTACACTAAATAAAATAAACAAAAAGTTAAAACTAATATTCAGTTGACATCCGCATGATGGTTAGAAGGATCAATCTAATTAGGGATTGATAAATTATTTGCCACTTCTATAGTTCTTTTTTTATTGAAAACTAGTTTCAAATGTTATACATTCATCTTCAGTTCTAAAAACACACAAAAATTCAAAAACATTTGATATAATCTACTTAAACCTTGGTGAGTGCCAACTTGTATTTGATTTCTTGTCTTAATTAAATTCATAATTCCTAAATGTTTTATCATACTAATTTATATGATACTTAATTTAATATGTACAATAATACCAAACTGTATTTTGAATTGCTTATTTTTGAATTTTTGTGTGTTTTTAGAAATGAAGATGAATGTAAAACATTCGAAATTAGTTTTCAATAAAAACAAAATTATATAAGTGGCAAATAATTTATCAATTCCTAAAACTAATATTAACTAATAACTAACTAACTGAAATTTAATGACCAAGAATTTTTATTGTGTGACTATTGAGGCAAGGCGACTTAGTATATGCCATCACTTCCAGTAAAACTCCACCTTGTCGTTTCAAGTCACTAAAAGATTTAGCACTTTTTGTTTTTTGTCAATTTGAGTATGTTTCAAATCAACAAAGAATCGATATATATCTAAATAAGCTATTCGATTAATTAATTTATTTAAAAGTAAATATTCATTCGATTTTTATTTTCATCTTAATTAAGTTTAAAATACCGTAAATTTATCAATTTATATTACTATCCTTTTTTTACTCTCCAGCTTCGAAGTTACCATATTTTCGGGTGATTGTTAGCAAAACAGCAACCCTGGTTTAGTGATTTCTGATGGAATAGCTAACATATTTCGGGAGGGCTCTGTGGGCGGTGTTTGGTGACTTCGGTTTTATCGGTCCATACTTTTTAAGGAGTGTATATATCGGTAACTGTGAACTCCAGCCGTTACCTGCATATTCTGGAGATCATCCCAAGCCCTAGAGACGAGATGCCGTTGAGACTAACCTTAGTTGCATGAAATCAACGCAGAAGAGGCGTGGTTCCACGGATCACACAACTCGA
Source organism: Rhaphigaster nebulosa (assembly GCA_948150685.1). Classification (NCBI taxonomy): domain Eukaryota; kingdom Metazoa; phylum Arthropoda; class Insecta; order Hemiptera; family Pentatomidae; genus Rhaphigaster; species Rhaphigaster nebulosa. Next base: position 10,820,594 of record OX411311.1, on the reverse strand, counting down.
ATTAATTGGCTACATGCAATTTTGTATTCTGAAGACATCGCAGGTACAAGAACTCTATACCATTCACCCAAAAATGACTAGAAGAGTGACGGAAAATTTCCGGAAACATCAATAACGGTCGACATTTGGAAGGTGTTATTTATAAAACCCATTGTAATAAACTATTTTCAATATTATATTTGAAAATAAAACCAGATTTTTTTCTAGAGACATTGGTTTATTTTCTACAGCCCTTCAAAATATGTCAGTTATTTCAGCCCCACAAGTCAATAAAATGTTATTAATGAATGCAAGTCTAAGGTTGAAGGTCGTGTTCATTTTTTTGTTGGTACGGTGCTTTGCGGGTTTCGGATCTTGAAACGTTAAAAAATCTTTTCTCAGTCTAACGTTATGGGCATTCTATATCACAATTGAATAAGTAGAAGCCTCGATATTATAAATGGACTTTTATTAATTTTTCCGTAGTGATTAGTTATTTTCAGATATGATCTGTAGCTATTCAAGAATATTTTTGCCCAAGAAGGTGCCAAGGAACTGCCTCCCTAAGGAACAATGCTGATCCCGCCAATGAGAACACTTCATCGTCATCTAATGACCAAGGATCGTTAGTGTCTCTTCTTCCCACCCAGCGCTGCCTATCATGAATATTAATACCGAAATGTGACCCGGAATTCCTCAATGGAATTTACTTCCGCGGTTGAAGGGTCACATGTTAGATTTGTAAATAACAGTTCTATAAAAAACAATTACAAATCGAACCCACTTTTAATTACAAAAAAAAAAAATAACAAGAATACTTCTCTGAAAAAGTTTTAAAACCATAATCTCAAGGGGTATTCCGCTTTTGGGTGTTATGATACTTTTTCATGACCACCCATTCTCTCTCAAGGGCACCTATAGGTTTCTAGAGTGGAACGGTCCACAAAGTTTTATTTAATGGGTTCACGACCACACAAAATGAACCATGAAAGGGCCTGCAGCCAGTATAAAAAGGCTTTCAGTTCGATACACAAGGATGCCTTCCCACTAGCCTAAATTAGTTGTCCCTAACACCATATAGAAATCTGAATTAAGGTTGATTTTCCAAGAATTAACGAATAATTTTCAGCGAAGGATATGTTCATTCCAATCAGATAATTTTGGATGTTGCCTTTAACAATTTAAGCTTTCTATGAAATTAACTTGAAAAAATATATCATTCAGAAATTCTGTAACACTAGCTTTGGAATTTCTTACCAAAATCTAGAAGTAAACATCTATTATTCTTCCCATCTATATCACCTTTCATTATATATTTATCGTGGTTTTATGTCGGAGTAATGGTTATTTATTTATCCCATATCGGTTTTAAAATTGATTACACCGGCATAATATACGTGATAAATACATGATAAAAGTACAAGGTAATAATTATTATCAAAATAATAAATTTTTAACAATAAAATATGAAAATTAACTAATAAAACATAATGCTAATTATGTCAAGGCAATGGGGACGAGGGTCAGTCTGCATCAGGATAGAAGGAGAGTATGGGCAAATATGGTAATTATACAAAAAAAAAAAAAAGATAAAATATTCATTAATATGGTCGAGAGTGTTAAGACGTCACCTTAGCAATCTCGATTCTGCTGCGGTGCCGGTTCGAATCCTGCATGGTTGAAGTTTATTTGAACCGAATTAATTTATTAAGTGTTGGTTCAGATTTATTTAACCGGAATGAATACCGACCTTCCCAATCTGGTTAAAATAGGTTGGTAATAGTAATAACTCGTCATTTTTGCATTAATAGGAGTAGGATATGGCGTTAAATACCAATAAAACAAAGGGGGCAATTAATAGCAATAATAATAAAAACAATATTATAACTGATGATGTGACAAACAATATATCATTTTTTAAAACAGGATAAAAAATCAATTGTTGGCATATAAATATCTGTAGTTTAGGATAACCGAAATAAAAAAGAGTAATAATGATGACTCCAAATAGAAAATAAAAAACAAAAAAATATGTAAGTGCTTATAATATTAATAATTATATCTTTTAATGTACGAAACAAGTTTAGCAAATTATTCATAACACATTGTAGTTGTAAAAGTGTATATATTTATTAGTTTATTAATTTAATTATTGTAAAATATAGCAGAGGTGAACCAATGTATATAATACAGTAAACATACATAGTGAGATAATGTGGGATAAGTACGTTTTCGGAAAAAAAACTTAATGAACAGATAATTAGGGAATAAGATTGAAATACAGCATTAATTATCCATATATAAGATTAGTGCTAAAATTTATGAGAATTGACTTATATGTTTTTTATATAGGTTTTTGATAATGGACAATGGCAAGTCCGAAACGTCACTCGAAATAAAGCCATTCGATGTATGAAGGTGTAGTTATCAAAAATTTCAAAAAGATTATAAAATTGAAATATATTTTAAGGCTTCAAGAAAAAAGTGTAAATAAAAACGACATTGGTTTTGTTTTTAAGTAACGAACTCATTCATCTTTCTTTTAAGCACTCCCAACATGGATTACTTCACTCAACAATGCACACTCCAGCCCAAAGGACCGGGGCAGAGGTTCGATCAGACCCGCAGCAATAAAATGGTTGACAGTAGCCAATCAGGGCCCAGGGTTCGGCTCCCGTCGTAAAACGGGATCTCGTAGAAGGGTCTATAAAGGTGGCTCTTTGTTAATATATCCTCTCCCTTGCTACCGGCTGTATCCTCCTCTCCAGCCGTGAATATGTTATCATTTTTGTAAAAAAAATATAGAAATCACTACTATATATTATTTAGGTAGTATAGATCCCTTTTCCGGCTCTCAGGAGCGATGGATTTTGATGAATGAGGTGTCAAAAGAAAGAGAATTTCACGTAGATGTGACGAATTCCAATTTTGTTTCTTAAAATCTTACAAGGGCTTAAATAAAAGTGATGAAAAAACTGGAAGGTTTGGAAAAAAAGCCCTAAAACCTACCGTTTTCGAGATAATGCACGCTATAGGTCCGCACGGGCCCTATGCCATCTTGCGTACGTGCCGTTGTCATGGCAACTTTATATCAATTTGAGTCTGTTTACAAACACTTTTAATGAGTTTAATATATTGTTTCCCATTTCCAACCCTAAAGGGCACTGTTAAATATAAATGGAAAATGTTATAGCTGGATCTAATTGCCTAACTGCTAAATTGAAGAGACGATTTCCAGTGGGGTAAGCTAATTACTTATTAAGTATGAACTGTAACTCCAACATAGTCATTACAAGCTATGTAGCTTCACCAAATGTGTGTGTTAAATAAACTTTTTTGGTAATATAATGTTTATTCGAATAAATATGTTTCCCTAATATCGCTTATACTTCTAATGCATTCAGGATAGATATCTAATGCGAGAGTTCTCGCTCGGGTATACTAGTCACTACTATATATTATTACGGTAGTATAGATCCCTTTTCCGGCTCTCAGGAGCGATGGATTTTGACGAGTGAGGTATCAAAAGAAAGGGAATTTCATGGAGATGTGACGAATCCTGATTTTGTTTCTTAAATTCTTACTAGGGCTTAAATAAAAGTGATGAAAAAACAGGGAGGTTTCAAAGATTTGACGACTAAGAGTCGACGGATCGAGACGGGACAAGTTGGGTTTTAAAGATTTTGACGCGGACTTCAAGATCATATACGCTCTTATGGAGCGTATTGGTCCAGCGTTTTAAAGCTTGAAAACCTAAAGTTTTCGAAATAACGCACGATATAGGTCCGCACGGGTTCTATGCCATCTTGCGTACGTGCCGTTGTCATGGCAACTTTATATCAATTTGAGTCTGTTTACAAAAACTTTAAATGAGTGGGAAATTATATACTGTTTCTCATGTCCAACCCTAAGGGGCACTACTTTGTATGAATACTACATATAGAAAATGTTATAGCTGAATCTAATTGCCTAACTGCTAAATTGAAGAGATGTTTTCCAGTGGGGTAAGCTTATTACTTATTAAGTATGAACTGTAACTTCAACATAATCATTACAAACTATGTAGCTTCACCAATTATGTGCGTTAAATAAACTTTTTTCGTACTATTATATTGTTTACACGAATAAATATGTTTCCCTAATATCGCTTATACTTCTAATGTATTAGGGATTATGCGAGAGTTCTCGCTGGGGTATACTAGTCACTACTATATATTATTACGGTAGTATAGATCCCTTTTCCGGCTCTCAGGAGCGATGGATTTTGACGAGTGAGGTATCAAAAGAAAGGGAATTTCATAAAGAAGTGACGAATCCCAATTTTGTTTCTTAAATTCTTACTAGGGCTTACATAAAAGTGATGAAAAAACTGGGAGGTTTCAAAGATTTGACGACTGAGAGTCGGCGGATCGAGACGGGATAAGTTGGGTTTTAAAGATTTTGACGCGGGCATCAAGAGCGTATTGGTCCAGCGTTTTAAAGCTTAAAAACCTACCGTTTTTGAGATAACGCACGATAAAGGTCCGCACGGGCATCATGCCAGCTTGCGTACCTGCCGTTGTCATGGCAACTTTATATATTTTAAAACCAGTTGAGACTGTTAACAAAAACGTATTAATAATTGTGAAAACGTTTTGTAAATAAAATATTGTTTTTATGTTTCCATTAATGATAGAATACTACAAACAGAAAGTGGTATAGTAGAGTCTTATCGCTTAAATGTTAAATTGAGGGGGTACTTTCCAGTAGGGCAAGTTAATTCCTTAGTAATTATTACCTATTACTTGAACGTAGTCACTATAAACTATTATAAAGTTTCACCAAATGTGTGTGTTAAATAAATATCTTGATAATATTATATTGTTTATCGCTTATACTTCGATTTCATTAAGGATACATTAAGATATGTAATGCGAGAGTTCTCTTTCGGGTATACCAGTATCTCAATAATTCGAGTCCCCTTAATCAAATGTTCCCTCTGGTATACGTATTGTAGTAATACATATTCTTAAAAAAATAAATAAATAAAACTGCTGGTTCAAAGAAAATTAATCGTTAATAGTAAATAAATTTAGGGATTTGGTTGTGTCCGATAAATGGTCCAAAACTCTGAAATCAGGAAAAAAAATTCTAATTTTCATTTATTTATTTTCGCAAAGCATGTATGTGACCTTAAAGACAGATAGTGGAGGACATCGAATGAACAAGAAATGATAATTTTAAATACCTTTGTCCTGATGAAACTGAGGACCGAATTAGGTGTTAATGGGAGAATAAGGTTGAATGAAATAGATAATTTATATCATTCCTATACAAGAAACATCTACTATACATGCGCAGCTGAGGACATCTTCATCTGAGACTGATACCTCAATTTTTCGTTAATTTATCGCTGTTATCTATCATTTCCCCAGTGAATTACTAATTTGACCCTAGATATTTTTTTTTTAATTTTTTTTTTAAGTTTATTTCAAGTATATCAGGGAAACTAAATTGATTTTAATTTTATAGAAAGTAAAAGAAAGAATAGCCTATAAGAAATAGGAACCTTTAAAAACAAAAACAAATAAAAGGAACAAGACTCTAATGAATAATTTTACAAAATATAGTAACATGCAAAATATGTTTGCTATCAGAATCGAAATATAATAAAAATTACAACATATGACAGCAGAATTAGGAACTTCCTAAGAATTAGATTATTTACGCGTAAAGGTTGAGAGCTTTAACAAAATTCACCAAAAAGCACAAGAAATATAACGAAATTAAGAAAATAAATTTGTTGTTCTCTATAAAACTGTCCATGGTGCCCTTATAATTTTTCCCCTGAAATCTCTAAAAAAAAGCACTTCTTTATGACTTTTTTTATATAAAACGGTAATCAATTTGAATTTATCAGTTAAAAATTTGATACGCAAATGACTAAGAGAATAAAAACAATTAAATTAAGGAACAAAGCAAATATTTGGCTGTGAAACGGTTAGATTTACTTACGTTTCAAGTAATGTCCGTCTGAGAGGCGGGTAATATTCTAGGAAACGGATTCCTCCAAACACCGGATGACACGTTAACTGCACAGAAACACTCTCCTTGCGTAAACTAATGAACAATGGAAACTCTCCAGAGCTTTGGCGGGAAATGACTAATTTCCGCCCTCCTGCGGACAAAAGATGAAACTATACCCTATGCTAAAGGCAGTGGTTCCATGCTTAGGCTTAAATAATTGTTGTGAGCATAACAACAATCCCAAGAAAATAACAGTGCAGTATCTTTCTTTTGTCTCCTACGTGGTTGTTTTTTGCATAAATTGTAGTAATCGATTATTGTATAAGATTTTAATTAATTTTATACTTTAAGAGTATAAACAGTAACACGTTTTTTCGACTTTATTTATAAATAAACTAATGTTATTCCCCTAAGTATCCTCCAATTTCAGTTTGATATCATCAATACAAATGATAGAACTGTATCCCACGATTTTGTCATTGGATTTTTGGATTACCTACAAAATGGCAGCAAATTGTTTTATTTTTTATTGTTAATATCCAAAGGTATAAAACACAAATTTTTTCAAACGTATAATATAACTGAAACAAAAATATCATACTTAATACATTGAAACTAGTTAATAAAGTGAAACCTATTAAAACCAATAGATAATTATAAAGTTCCCAACTCAGCGAAATTAGTCATCACAATTTATTCGAGCAAATTTCAATGGGTTATAACGCAAAAACAAATTTATTTTTGAAATGCAGCATATAAATTAGCAAGAATGTTATTTGTAAATAAATTTTATTGAAATACTGGTACTGGTATTGGTGGAGGAAATAGTCCGACAAGTAGGCCTATTGGTCCTTTTTACCACCCCGTACAGAGTGGAAATGTCAAAAGTCCTCTTCTCGGAACCACCACAAATAATTATTAACTGGCACAGATGGGAATCGAACCCACACCACGCTTCAAATAAGCTCCGCATTATTTTAAAATCTTGTAATCTTAGTTTTTTTCTAATTTGTAATTTTTCGTAATTATATATTGATATTAAACTATGGGAATTTAATTTATAAACATATTAAAACCGTGAACTCATGTGTTCTATTATTCGAATTAGTTTTTCGCAGCTGATTCAGAGGGAAAATATTATTAAAACAATAAGAGCCAGGAAGGCTCATTATATAGTGAGTGGTTGGCCAACAGTGGAACCAAGGTGGAAAAACCTCAAAAGTAATTTTTTTTAATTCCGAAAAATAATAACTATTTATTGTAGTTGATAAGCTGTAAAATAAAGGTACTAAGTCGTTTAGAGAGGAAAAAATGATGCAATAAATATAACCAGTTTCAAAAATAGCGATTTTTTTATTTTTGCCGATATAGTTCTAGGTATTGCAGGATTTCAAGTTTATGAATACCTCAATCAGAGCATTCCATCAAGAGGGTGCATTAACTGAAATTTAAAATGTACAAAATTAAGGAACAACAATGCTTTCGATTTTTTAATATTTCACATTAATTTGGGCTACAAAAATAGCTTTACTTTCCTCTGATCTATAATTGCAATTTTCTAAAAGATTTAATACTTATGAAGTTAACCTATAAATATCTTTACCATATTCCACGATATTTAATTCGATTAATAGTGTCTTTATTTTGTGAATAGTGGATATTTGATAGTGCTTTTATTTCTTTATAGTGCTTATGATTCCTTTTCATAATTTTATCTCGGTATACTTAAAAAGGTTTTTGTTTGTTTTCAAAGTAACTAACGCTCATTGATATTTATGCTTTTTCAATTCTATATTTTTAGGTTTATTGTCAAAAACCCAGTGGAGGTTTGATTTGTGACATCTGAGAGCTTATAGGAACTTTTTTATTCATCATAAAGTTTACCAAAGTTGGTGGCAGTTATTTTCTAAAGTGCTGTTTCGGTCACGCACTTCGGCGCTGTGGATATACAACACCCGCTACACATAAATGTAAGGCTAGTAGGGTATATTCTCTCCGCTCTCCCTGTATGAGGAAAAATCTGCTTTTTGGTATCAGTTACCTTTAATTAAGTAACTTTTTTTTTCTATTCCTTTATATTAATTAACATGTCATGTAAACAATTAAAAAACATTTAACTTTCAATTTTATTATATAATCATTTATTTAGGAAAAGATAAAATTACATTAAAGTATCCAAGTTGTATTTTGAAACTAATTTATTCGCCCTCATTTTGGGACTTCATTCGCATTTTCAGAAGTTGAAACATATGTTTATTGAAAAAAAAATATTTGTTGGTCTTAAGTTTGAAGAGATGCTTCTGATGCCAGATCCTATCGAACGCTTGAGTGACATTTAGAAATACTCCTGTTGCACACAATTTCTACTCTAACGCTATCGTACCTATGGTAAACTTACGAATGTGAAAATAACTACTTTTCAGGAGAGCAAAAAAACTGTTTCATTCTTCTGTGTATAAGGACCAATTATTTTAATTTTTTTTTTTTTTTGGTGTTGCTTTTCGTTTATCTCATAGTTTTATGTGTATTTATTGTTTTACCTTTATAAACCTCACACTGCAGAGTGGTAGAGAGGGCTGTAATATGTATACCTTTATAATATAATACGCATATTTTTTACTTTAAAATGAAAGCTTCAGACTTTCAGACGTTTTTCGTAAAAATGTAATTGCGATTTCTGCACTTTCTAATGCCTTAACAGATTCGTTGCTTTGTTACAGCCTCTGCCAACCGAAATACTATCGACAAATTACAAAAATAAAAAATCGAATTTTTCACATTCGTATATTTAACATGAAGCCAACGATGTAATCCGTCACCCTATGTAATTGATTAATGGCTGAATGCTTAATCCAAACTGATGGTCAGGTGTTTTGTTATTGTTCGAAATTATGTCAAGAAATCTTTTGTTGTGTATTTTCTCAAAGATTTTAGAACTGTTTGTCTGTGTCCTTGTATGGTTTGTGGATCATTGTGATGTATGGTTTGTGGATCTTTGTGATGTATGGTTTGTGGATCATTGTGATGTATGGTTTGTGGATCATTGTGATGTATGGTTTGTGGATCATTGTGATGTATGGTTTGTGGATCATTGTGATGTATGGTTTGTGGATCATTGTGATGTATGGTTTGTGGATCATTGTGATTTATGATTATTTCTCCTTTAAAGTGAATTATAGCATTTATTGCATTAATGACGTTAGATAGACCGGAGTTTTCCTTGGTATTTTCTGGAGCACTTTAGCATTCATCGGTTCTTGACCAGGGGCTTTCTTTTAAGGTAACTCTGCAATTTGTGCCGAATAAATTCACTAAAACAAGGTGGAGGTAATTTCAATTGTAGTGGGATGTCTAAATATTAAAAATTTACAATAAAAATAACAAACTATCGGCATGATATTATTTGAACGCCCAAATTCGTAAATCTGAAAAAGGCCTAAAATACCGCGAAATAATTTTTAAAAAATATGAATACTTCATGAACACATTATAAATTATTATTTCATAAAATTCAAAATATAATGAAAAATGAAACATCAGTTCAACGTTGAACGATCACAACAGTTTGAAACATTTCTACAAACGAAAATAAGAAGGTATCTACTTACATTGGTCTTGCTTCTTCAAATTATGAATATAGTATAAATAATATCATCCTCTTGAAGTGAAATAAAAACTCAAAACCAAACAAACAAAACAGACTGAACTTCACCGCAATGTTTTCGATTTCTGACGGAATAACTAATAATGTGAGTAATTGTCAATTCAATTGAAAATGAAAGTTCAACCACCGGATGAATATGATGAAAAATTCCCAAATGGCGCAATTTATACTCCAGCACGCCTGCTGGAAGATTAATAACTCGATATACCTAACACGCCATTATTTCTTCTATCTAAATAGTCATACAATCTGTGGAATGTCGGAGCCTCTGGACAGGTATGAGTTAGTATTTGAAGACCAAAAAAATAAATAAATACTGGTCGTATGAATAATTGTCTATTTCATTAATTCATTTTAATGTGTTTTTAGAAAGATAAAAGAGTGAATTGGCTAGGGTGACAAGGAAGTGAGGCGAAGGGCGTTGCCTGCGGCGGAAGTAATTAAGTCGGGAAGCCACCGGTTGCTCAGAGTGGCTTCGCTACCCCCTCCCCCTGCCCACTTATTATCATGTGTGCACTCAAATTAGTTTACAACCTCCTTGTTCTAGATTCCTAACATGGATTTAATTGCCCTCAGTGTCATTTGATCTTCCTGTGGTCATTTTATAAACACCCTTGTTAGCTTCGTGAGCATATTATTTCATATTATTCTGAAGCATAACAAACTATATTTTTGCAATGTTTATTGTACAATATGTTCATATCTAAATATATCATAAATATATATATATATATATATATATATATATATATATATATATATATATATATATACTTTGATCGAGCTAATTTTTATTTGCGTCAGTCTCTTGGTTTCTTTTCATATAATATGGGTATTAAAGAAACGAACGTGGGTATAAAAGAATTTAAAAAAACAAAAAAAACAATTCTATAATATTGCACAGCAAATGATCCACGAACTCTCTGAAGAGACAACTGAAATTGTACACTCGCACGATGACTAAAAAATATGAAATATGTTAAATTTCTTGATCTGTGTATTATTATCGCACTCGATATTTTTGTTATACACACACTGTGAAGCTTCTTACTTGAAATATTTTCATGCTAATTTATTTCTAAATTTCCTATTTAAAAAAAAAACAAAAAAATAGTTATATTGCAATGTACAAGCATGTAAAATATATATTAACATGTTGAATGAAAAACATATACAGTAGACTCTCATAACGCGGATCGTTGTAACGCGAATTTGAATTTGACGTCGGTCTAGCCCAGGTCACTATATCTGATTGGTCTTAAATAAGAGGACGATATGTATTTTTTTTTTGTTTCCCCACGAGTCCAAGAAAAGCACCAAAAAAAAAAAGATTTTTTAAAATGTTTTTTGAGTATGAATCGGCATTATAAATCTAAATTTGCGACCTCGGCAGACGACTGAGAGTTTATCTTCATCAAGAAAACCCCTAAAATTTTCGTTAATTTTTCATTCAATGCTCAGTACCTTGGAAACTATCTAACGCACCAAAAATATTATGCATATCTTTTTTAAAGAAGAGTCAATTTTCTAAAATTCGAGTTCTAATTGAGCTCAGTACGTTTAAGAGTACTCGAGGTACAGATTTTCAAAAAACAGCATTTTTTTTCGAAAAATGAGAACATTGTGTGACTTCATTTTGGCAAATATCATGGAAACTGCTATTCCTAAGAAGAAAACCATTATAAACTAGTTGAAATTTAATTTAACTAGCTTCATTTTGAGCACTAAAAGTACATCATTTCTCAAGATGCTCAACATTTTCTACGATTGTAGCATAATGTTAAAATCTAGTAAAAATATTTTGTATGTTCCTGTGGAATGATACAAATACCTAATATTTATCATACATCACTAATTAAATTGATAATTAACTGTTAATAATTAAATCATATTGAAATAGACCAACCTGGTACATCAAAATGATAAAACTTTTGAAATTGTTCCCGTCCCAACTGTACATTTTTCTATTTTATTTGTATTATATAGATTTAATGCTGTTGTAATGTGTTGTATATTATCAATGTGTTTTTTTTAAATACAATGTTTTGTTCTTTAACACACAACTTCAACTTATTTAATTTATTTATTTTATAAGTCTTGCAAAAATTAAATTAAATAAATTTAATTAATAATCAATTATCATTTAATTAATAACAGTCAGTTATTAATTGAGATTTTGAAATATGATCAATATTAGATATTTTTATCATTCTGGAGTATAACCATAATAAATATTTTTACACGATTTTGTAATTATGCTACAATCGTCGAGAAAGAGTCATCTCCAGAAAAGTTTGATATATCTAGAACTATTAGACATACAGATGTCTATTAGTACTCAAAATAAAGCCAATTAAATTAACTTTCAAGTAGTTTATAATAATTTTCTTCGTAGAAATAGCAGTTTCCATGATATTTACAAAATCTCGTTTTTCGAAAAATAACGCTGTTTTTTTTAAATCTGTATCTAGGGTATTATTAAATGTACAGAGCTCTATTAGAGCTCAAATTTTTAGAAAATTTATTCTTCTTTAAAAAATAAGTGTATTATGTTTTTCGTGGGGCAAATAGTTTTCAGGACTCTGAGCATTGAATGAAAATTTAACAAAAAGTTTAGAGTTATTCTTGAATAAAATGAACTTCTGATCGTCTTCAAAAGTCGAAAATTTATATTTATAATGTCGATCCGTACCCAAACAACATATCAAAAAATCAAAACTACCTGAACTTTTGCTTTTTGAAATCCTTCGTTTCCTTGACTACGCACTAAAGAACTGGGGTTCCCAGACCGTGGTACGCATACCACTGATGGGTAAGGGTACCACTTAAATTGAATCTAAAGACAAAATCTCACTCCACTTTTTTTCGATAAAGCCCATAATAATACAAGCGACTTAAAGAGCTAAAGCAACTTAAAATAACTAATCTTTATCTTATAATAATAAATAATAAATATTTTAGTATTATTAATTTTTCTCTATAATATTCATACTTTTTTATCTTACTTGTAATTTCTGTTTTTATCATTTTTTACTGTTACTGGTACTGCCTGTGTCTTTTTTCATTTTAGTTATTTTGTTTTTCTTTTTAGGCCTGAACATGGCCTAAAACTTAGGCCGAAACGTCGGCACAAAATATATAAGTTTACTTATAAAAGTGCAATTCTTTGGACGTACCTCCCGACCAACTTCTCCCTTTAAAATAGCTAAAACCTTTGAGGAACAATAACACGAATAAGCTAAGTATAAATACAATACATCGACAAACAAAATAATTTATTTTCAGTATGTTTTTTGTGGTATATTATTATTGAAGTACACCTTCTCTTAGTAAAACATCTTTTATTACATACGTGTATATATATATAGTTCTTCCAACGATATTTTTCTGCCCCCGCTATTGCGCTGGTAGCCCTATAACGCAAGTAGTTTTATTTCTCCTTAGCCCGCGTTATTGCGAGAATCCACTGAATATGCATCTTTGTTGTAGATATTTTTAAAGAAGTAAATTATTATTAAAAATATTGTTAATTCTTTCTTGCAACTGGGATAGTTGTAAGACAATTAGTTACCACTAAAATTTAGTATTTTAGTATAATTTTGTTGAGCTTTCTATAATCCTCATTTGAACGCAATATATTATGAAACTTTTACATCCAACTAAAGTTAAGTGAGGAAACAAACAACACCATGCGGTAGCAATGAATTAGCCAGGAGCCCAGTCCTTAATGTGCTGCAGTAGAAATAAAGAAGAAAGGTTGGAGATCTACCGTATATCACCCAAGTTTGTTAAGATCTATTTCAATGACCACTTCTTGTATTTCTTTCAGTTTTCTTTGTAACATAAAGTTCATCTAAAAATTTTACTTCTTGTTTTTGTTTTTTTTTCCTACATTATAATTCAATAATTCCTTAAGTGCATTTGTGATAAATCTATACTCGCAATTTTTTTATAATTTATTTATTAAACTCACAACACTATATATCCAATAAAATAGTCAAATCAACTCGATAACACGAAATAATCATCAGTTGAGGATGAACAATAGATATTGGCATTTTCACACAAATATATATTGATCTTACTACAGAATAGTAAAAACCCAACAAAAATACATAAAATGATTGTTGAGATATAAATCGATGATTCATCACACATTTAACAAAGTCGATGAGTGCAAGTCTTAAAAAATACTTTATTAAACAAGATACACAGTTATTTGATATAAAATAGTGAGCTACTGACAGTGTTAACTTACAGATAGACTATACTAAAGATATTGCTATTAGACTTAAAACTAGACTTAAAACTAACATAGTCAGAGTGTATTCTGACTGACTCTCTCACACTCTAATTGATCAGTTCATTTGAGATAGTTTTTATACATGCAAAAGAGGAGGGGGTGTTTAGGGATATAAATTTTGTTAGGTGCTAGCAAACAGGAAGCAAAACAATAACTTCCTGGGTTATAAATCCTATTTAATAACTAAAACTTCCTGGGTCAAAGCCATGTGATAGCTACACGATGCCGGGATTCTCTAAAATACTATTAATCTCTAAAATATAAAATCAAATAAATAGTCGACGCGTCTTTTCGCCTATTCAAAATCGCCTGCAAACAAAATTATGCGAATCTCAAATCAGCGGTCTAAAAAGACACATCGACTGGAAATAGTACCCCATTCCAAGACATCTGCACACATACTGAAAGAAAAGGGAGGTAGCATAATAGGTTATGATATCTAACCTATTATACATATTACCTAATATACCATAGTATGTTACCTCCCTTATACTTCAGTATGTTTGTAGATGTCTTGGAATGAGGTATTGTCTCTAGTTGATATTTTTTTAGACTGTTGATGTAAGATGTGCTACATTTTATCTGCAATATGATCTTATTTTTTCTGTCCTGATGATGTCTGAATAGTTGATTAACCGGTATTTTAGGCTTTGTGTGTGGGATCTTCGATTTATATTCTATATTAATCATCTTTAACTTTGCAAAATGAGTGACTGTATTACGTATCAAACAACACTATCGTGTTTCAGGACTACGAAGTGGATCTGTACCTGCGGCAGAAGTGGCACGACGAGCGTCTCCAGCACCCCGACATCACGGAAGTCCTCGACCTCAACGACCCCAACCTGGTCAAAGCCATCTGGAAGCCGGAAGTCTACTTCCCCAACGCCAAGCACGCAGAGTTCCAATTTGTCACGGTACCAAATGTACTCATCCGCATCAACCCCGACGGAGAGATCTTGTACATGCTAAGGTTAGCCTCCTTTTAAGAATCTCATCTTTTAAAATGTTCTTAGGTGTAAACAATTTCTATGCGTTTATACTTTATATTAAAACAATATTAGTTCATTCCTCTAATGAACTTACGGCTAAAAACATGACTACAACACTATTCGGTGATCTAGGTAACCAAAAGGAAAATTATTTTCGAAACTCGAATCACCTTATCTAATTTTTTTAAATCAACCTATTAAACTCATGTAAAAATCGCGTCTTCATCCTTCATTTCATTAATTTCACGGACGGTGTGTGGTATCATATTTTTTTTTTTTTATAATAATGATACGAAACTGCACTGGTTTTAAAGATCATCTCAGTCATTTTGTAAATTTTACAAATTAAAATAATACATTTATAAATAAAATTTGAAATTGATATGTAATCTATGTGGGAATGATAAAGTTGATTTTCTTAAAAAAGTACTATTAGGAATTAAAAGAGTAACAATTCAGACTGTGATTCTATGCATAATATCTATCCCCAACAGCATTTAACATCTTTTTATGATTGTCTGAAAATTATTTTCTCCTTTTCGAGAGGAAATTACATTTCATTCGTTTTGATTTTTAATAAAAAAATTAACATTATCTGTTAGCTCTGATTCAATTCCTTCTTTTTAGATCGATCACAGAATCGGTCACAGAAAAGATTTTTCAATTCTTTATTTTTATCACTCCCGACATCATCTCAATACCAGGAGATCTCGGATGTACCTGTCTTTTCCATTATATTTTCCATGTGTCCTTTGGGTTGCAAGGAAACAGCTGAAGTCGAGTATCTACTTAAAAAACATACCTTATACACCAACCCTGTTTCTAAAGATCCCAATCAAATTCCGTTCAGCTATGGCATCCTTCATCTAGGAAGATATTAAATTCCAACGTCCATCAGAAAATCCTGCACTTCCAACCTTCTGTCCTTTGCCATACTACCATTTTGCCCAGTGCATTTATATTTTCCGGCTCCTCGCACCGAAAAAAGAAATTTATATTTTTCCTCAGATCATTCTTTAGCCGATATTCGTTCCTCTGGAATTCCATTCCTTCTTCTATACGTCATTTTTAAATACCTTGCTACTTTTAAATCCCAGCTTTGTATCCATCTCGTATCGATTCAGCTATCCAACCATTGCAAATAGTTCCCTTCCTAATGTCCTAATCAGCAAACATGTAGAAATAATTTTGTTATTTATTTATTATTACTGTAATACTCTAAGCCTTAATGCCTTAATTTTGAATTTTACATTATTCAAAAGGGGCACGTTGCCCCAAAATATACAAAGACTTTATCATTAGTAACAGTATTAATAAATATATATATATACATATACACACTGACCTAGATAGAAAATTGTGACCGATTTTTGAATACATATCAAAATTCACAAGAATAAAAAATAAAAAAACTTAAAATGTCAATTATGAATTAATGCTACCTTTCAACCAAAACATATCTGGTGTCTATTTTCCTTACCGATTTAGGATCAAAATCCAATACAATAATTGTTTGCTATGTCTTCGTTAATATTGCTCCAATAATGATTTTTTTTTTCTTTTTAGTCGTATTTTCTTTGAATAAAATACACTATTACACCAGATCGAAGGTCGGCGGTGAGAGGCGGGACTGCGTTTTCTGTCCGTTTCATAACCCCTAGAGCACGATTATGGAAGTTTTGGAGATGTCTGATATATATATATATATATATATATATATATATATATATATATATATATATATATATATATATATATATTTATAGGATAATTATAATTTCCCCCCCCCACTATATTTGAGCACCTCCAGCCTTTGGGTCAAATGAAATGCGGTATGTAGAGTTGAGTTTTCTTCCAGGCAGAACGATACCATCGATACCATTAAAGAATGGATAAATTGCAGTCAAAATTTCGGAGGGTTTACCTGAAATTTCGGCGTTTTTAAAGTTTTGCGTATCTCTACAGCTCCACCAAATTAGTTTATAGGGCTGAAAATTTGTATGTGAATTGAGTTTATACTAGGGAAGTATCTTTTGGGGTTCTCAACTTGGTTCCCTCCCCGGGTTTTTCGATTTTTTTAAATATTTGCGCTTCTAAATCCCCTCCAAATTGAGTTAGGGGGCTGAAAACCTTTTGCATTTGAAAGGAAATTAAATGACCTATAAAAAAAAAGAAGTTCCATCAAAACTGCTATCTTCGAGAACTAGTAACAAAGTCAGGATCACTTTTTAGCCACCAATTTATAAGTTAAGGAAGTCATGTGGTGTCCACATCAGATATTTTATTTTAGTGAAAATACGACCTTAGTGACGGAGCTCTGTTGCTCAGGTTTTTTTTTTTTTTTTTTTTTTTTTTTTAATTTATCTTCATAGACCATTTAATTATCTGTCAAATGAGCATCTGGAATTATCCGGAAGATGGATGCTATTCAAGTTAATGGAAAACTAAAAAAAAAGTGAATGGGTTTCCATAGGAACATACACAAAATACTTTATAAACGTGGCTCCAAAGTTCAATACGCTGGATCTTTGCTAATAACGATCCGATTTTAATGACTTTTGTATGGAATTTAATTATATTTCAAATGACCTCATGGCATAATTCACCTTAAAATCAAAATTGTTTGAGTCATGCGCAAGTTTTCTTTTCTTCATAGTTTTTTTTCTGATTTTTCTCAACAAAAGCAAGTTTCATCAAAATAGTTAGAGCCGTTTTGGCGCTACAGTCGATAGAAAAACTATTGTTCGACTATCGCGCAGCCGCTATTGCGTAAAGACAGCTCGGTTTGATACACAGGCATCAGGTACTAAAACAAAAAAAAAAGCCAACAAATCGCTCCACCCGTTCTAGAGATAATCATGGCACTGACACACAGACTGACCAATTTCGAAAATTCGTTTTTGGACTAAGAGGGCTCTGAAAGACAGAACCAATGAAATCTGCATATCGAAATTGTGACCCAATTACAATAAGTACGTTCCATATCTAGTAGCTGTGGGGGAAATAATATACAAGAATACATTAAACAAATCACATTAGTACTCTCTCAGAATAAAATTAACTTATTAGCAGTAATTGGGATAGCCACAGGTGTTCAAATCTCATTCACTTTTAATTTAGATCCCGAGTTAATTAATTAATTAACAAATCTATCAGCTGCTTCAGTCCTTAGGAAATTAATTCAGAAAATAATTAGAAATGCTAATTAAGAACTATCTTCTTTACCTATCCCCTGTAGCAATAAGGTGCCTTCTATAATTTTAATTGCATTTTCCAACTGTGCTGTATATTCTTGGTACACACATATATACTATATATTGCGTGGTGTCTTCCATTTATTTCACCTCAAGCAGCAAGGTTTGGAATTCAGAACAGAATTAAAAAACAAAAAAAGAAATCCTTAACATTTTGAGGGATGTGTTTAAAAGCCGATACAGCATAGTAAACTGTTTTGGATTATCTTTTTGTTAATATCGCTCCAGAAAGATTACTACTTTAGCTCAAAACCAAACAAATAAACTCTTAAATAAGATAAGGTTTAATAAATACAAAAATATACATTTTTGAATGCTCAATTTAATTCATAATACACAAGAAGGAAATATATATTGAAACATTGTTGTATAGTACAATAAAATGAGGAAATACAAAGAACAGGAAGGTAATAAAAGTCAAAGAAAAAAATGTATATAAAAATTCAGAAGATTCACTACCATAGGTTAAAGGGATCCTTTAAAACATGTTTCTTGATCATGTCAAGCTGAAACATAAAAAAAATACCACTAGAATAGAAAACAACTTTATTTTCTAATGGTTTATGAAAGTTGATAGCACAGTTATTAACTAGCTTTTGAAATTTTAAAAACATTGTAAAATTAATAAATCTATTAATAAATCGTTGATTTTTTGGTAAAAGTGATAAACTACAATTTTTGTGAAGATGGGGCTTGTTGCTTTTTACCTGGGCCTTAACCAAATTAACATTCAATACTGACAAAATTGTGGAATCATCAATAATTAATTAATAATTATTGATAATTTCACGATTTTGTTACTAATGAAGTATAAATTTGGTTCAGGCACAGGTAGAAAGCATCAAACCTCATCTTCCCAAAATATTGCAACTGGTAACTTTTACCTACAAACCAATGATATGCAATAAAAACATATGTGTTATTTCTTTTGATGTTTCAAAACTACAGGGGATACAACTTTCTTTTTTTTGGTTGGATAGTGGAATCCTTTTCGGACATTTATATATATGCCATTTACTCAAAAATAGTTTCCTTTTATTAATAGTGTTTATAGATCATTTATATAAGTTATATTAATTTGTATATAAATAGCATCTATCAATTTTTTAAAATTTCAAAATCATTGGTAAATCTCAATTTTTCAATAGAAATAACTTAATAACATCATAATTAAAATAATTACTATTACTGACAGAATGGATTGAAAGAATGCTTTCAAAAATATTCTAAATTTGATACATGCCAAGAAATTCACCTTTTTGTTTAGGTCCTGTAGAAGAGAAGTAGAATTTTTAACAAATACAATTATTTCCTGGTTAAAGGAGAAGAGATCAGCTGTTACTTTCTAGAAAAAAAAAATACTGTTTTTAAAATATTTGCCTATATCAAAACATAAGTCTGTTCCAAGAAGAGTTTTGACTATCATCAAACTGTCAGGCATATGCCCTGTACGGTTTTTCTGCTCCAAATACTGTGTGGCGCATGCAACCAACAGTTTGATGATAGCGAAGACTCATGTTGGAACAGACCTCCTGAATGCATGGAATCATTGTTTCAATTATTAATGTAAATAATGTTCATAAAATATGTTTCTGTTATTCAAAGATCCAGGATAAAAAAAGTTATGTTAAAAAAGAAATGTTTTGCATATTTTTTTTTTTTAATTACACTGTATTTAATATTAATTTAATAAAAAAACCGACTATGGAAATAACTTTTATATCTTACAATCCTATTTGTCCTAAGAGACAAAATGTATTTTCATTTCTACTTAAGCGGTATAGCAGTCGGGTACCTTCCATACCCAAATGAAAAAGAAAACTCTTCTTTACTTAATTCCTTAATTTATTTTCTGTACGTTTACATGCATTGATGCAAGAAGCTTTCTGTATCTTGACATGCACAGATGAATGGAACGGAATGTACTTGCAAGGTGCCGTAATGTGTAGTGGAAGGTACCTGACTACTACACCAAGGTTCAATATTTCATGGGCGTCAACTTCATTAACAACCCATCATTATGCTTAAGTAGATTTGCAAGTGCATTCCGTCCCTTAGGACGAATAGGGTTGTAAGATATAAAAGTTATTTCCATAGTCAGGGTTTTTATTTTTTATTAAATTAAATTTTATTTTAACACTTTTAGTTTTTCAAGTGTTGGCTATTTATTATGTATTACCATATGATTATTAACTTACAAATGATATAGTAAGAAAAAAAAAACAGTAATTCACTGAGTAATTGGAGCCATCAGACTTTAAAATCGGTCTTGCAATTTGCTCAAAAAATCATTAAATACCCTCAAATGGACTAATGAAACACATTTAATACAGCATTTCTTTAATATTTTGAATTCAAAACCTTCGTGGGATCAGAACGAATAATTTGAGCAAACTTGAAAATCGGTTGAGCCATTTTCTCAAAAAATTATTAGATATCTACTAATGTTCGAACTAAACACATTATTCTCTTTGTGGCTTCGTTTTAGTTAGGTAAAAATACAACTAAAATGTTAATTGGTTACTGTCCAAAAAATTGCTAGAAGATAAGTTAGAATATCTCGAAAGGTACTTTATAAAATAATTTGTCAGTACTTTGCTATAAGACCTTAAATGTATATATTTTTTTATTTATTTACAAGGAACTAGTCCTATTCCTTAAATGCTAATAGATTACTTTATGGAAATTATTTGTTATTTCTGACAATGTAACTAAATTTTCTGTAAAATTAGTTGAAATATTGGGAATGATAAAAATTCTGCAAACAGGTAAATAAATAAATATGAATTTAATTACGTTTAGAAATGTATTGTATTCGCACAGCAGAAATAAATGGGCCAATGGACAGCCTTCGACAACCTTCATAACTTCTGAAACAAATATGTATATTCAATTGAAGATGGATACACAACTAGAGTTAGAGTTAATATGGATTATTAATAATAATGAAAATAAATATTAAGTAGTGAGATTTGAACAAAAATTACAATCTCTTTGATTAATATCTTAAGTAACACAATTTAAAAATAAAATACATCCCACCTCTTTTCGAACAGGTATCAAAGGCATCCTTTAAGATTTCATTCTCTTGAGGTCCAACATATTCCAAACGTCCATCCTTCATCTGAAAAGCATTCCGCAGATTATTTTTATAAAATTAATGAAATAAAGTTTCGTAGTTTATTTATTTTTCCTTGTATTCGTCTGTCTATATATTCATAAATGTATTCTTGTTTGCCTCATCCTTTCCACACAGATTGAAAATTTAATGAGATAATAATAATAATAATGAAATAATATCAGGTTGTCCGAGGGCTACTATTACAAAGGATGGATAATCACTTAAAAAATTAATTTTATAAAAGATTATATGTATTAAAAATCAATTTATGGCAATCTGTTTGAGTATCACATACATTTCCACAATGATAATTTACAATGCAAATATAGATTTTAATAAAAAATGAAAAAAGAAAATAATGATATGAAGAGAGAGAGTGAGAGAGATCCTAGTGTTTCTAAATAAATTGGTCGATAAAAAGCTGAATATTTAAAAACAAATCAATTCTTTAGTAACAATTTTAACAAACAAGTATTTAGGGATTGATAAATTATTTGCCACTTCTATAAATTTGTTTTATTGAAAACTAGTTTCGAATGTTATACATTCATCCTCAGTTCTAAAAACACACAAAAAATTCAAAAATAAGCAATTCAAAATATAATTGGTATTATTATACATATTAAATTATATAAATCAGTATTATAAAAGATTTATGAATTATGAATTTAATTAAGACAAGAAATCAAATACATGTTGGTACTCACCAAGGTTTAAATGGATTATATCAAACAGAAAAGTTTGTACTGGTTTCTTCTCACATTGTACTGGCAATGAACGAGAGATAGACAGAATGTTTTTAGGTAAACGGTTTAAGGGTCAGGAATTTCCCAGTAAGGCCGGTGAGTAATTGTTTTTTCTGTTATAGATGGGGATAAATTTAAGATTGGACTATTGGATATATTTATTTGGTCATTTAAGCAGAAATCTGGATTGGATTTGAAGGATTTTAATATTTCAAGTGCTTCATATATATTTAATTTGAGGCTATTTTCAACGTGATGTATTAATTTAACTCCTGAGTCTTTCATGAATTTATGATTATTCTATGTATACATTCTGTCTATCTCTCGTTCATTGCCAGTACAATGCGAGAAGAAACCAGTACAAACTTTTCTGTTTGATTTAATCCATTTAAACCTTGGTGAGTACCAACATGTATTTGATTTCTTGTCTTAATTACATTCATAATTCATAAATCTTTTATAATACTGATTGATATAATTTAATATGTATAATAATACCAACTATATTTTGAATTGCTTATTTTTGAATTTTTTGTGTGTTTTTAGAACTGAGGATGAATGTATAACATTCGAAACTAGTTCTCAATAAAACAAATTTATAGAAGTGGCAAATAATTTATCAATCCCTAATTAGATTGATCCTTCTATATCACCATGCGGATGTCAACTGAAACAAGTATTTATTTCAGAACATAGTAATTTTATAGTTTTAGTAATATATACTTACCATGTCAATGTTTGTAAGAATGCATTCCCAAAAGCAACCAATCTGCAAATGTATGAAACAGTATAAATTTTAAAATATTAATATGTATTATAAGTTATAAGTTTTATAATTTGAAATATAAAAACTGAATTTTTAATAAAAACTATTAAAATTTGTAAAAAAAAAAAAAATGTGGTGTAAGCACATCAATGAGAATTTTATGAAATATTTTCATATATTTATATTATATATGAAGATATTATATCTTATTAAATATTAATTTAATGTATAATTAATGAAACAATAATTGAATTTTAAAAACTTTTTGCAGAAAACTAAATAGAAAAAAAAATTGCCGTTTAATAAAAAAATTGTTATCTCAGGCAATTTCAAATACAAAACTTGTTCACTTACCCCTGAGTTATCAATCTGGTCTATTTCAAACCCATCTATTGTGCCATTTCCTGATGAAATAAACTATATTTTAGATAAGCTAACAAACTAAATAAAAAAAAGATCATCTTCAAGTAAAATGTTTTTATGGATGTCTGAAACTGTTAAAAATTTATAATAATAAAATATACCAGTACCTATTTCATTCCCTATACATGTGTACAGTGAAAATTAGAATTAAAGAAATTATATAAAGGAATCTAATTATTTTACCTTCAAAAACATCCATATTTCTGGTGCAATGCACTAAAGCAAATAAATGCATCGTCATTATTTCATCAGCCTCCTGTAAACCCTTTGGCATCTGGAAGGGAAGACCCTGTAGAGACAATTTGATAAAAGAGAAAAATTGAAATGTTTACATAATATAAAATTTAAGAATTAAATTGACAATTTTAAATTAAAAAGAAAATTAATTAATTGTTTTCAATGCTATGTCTAATATTTCAACAAAAATAGTTGACAAACAATAACATAAAAGTAACTTTCCAAGCCTGACACTTTCATCGAATCAAATCTATTCAGAAAAGGAGAGAGGAATGGAATTAAAGAGAACAGCTACCAATTGAAAGAAATAGAAGAACTTGGGCAAGGAGGAGGAAGACAGAAAAATTAAAATGGATTTCTGTAGAATAAGGACTTTTTTAGAACAAAGCAATACTCAAATTTAAAAGAAGAACCTGTAAAAGTAAAAATAAGAAGTTATTGGTTTATTTGGGTAAGCATCAATATTGCAGGATAATAAGAAATATTTTCAATGTAACTTCAAAATGAAAGAATATCGAGATAATTCATAAAATTATTCTCCTCAAAAATTGCAAGTTTGGTATACATCTACTCAAAAAGTAACAACTTTTTAATGACCTTTGATAAATTGTATTCTACACAGGAAATAATAAGATTAATACTCGATTATACATTTAGGTGGGTATTTTTTACAAATGTTATTAAACTGTAAAGGCAATAGCTTACTCACCTCTGGAAGAAGTATTCCATCGCTATCTCCGATGATCAGAGTGATGACCAGGACTTTGAAAAAGATCATGATTCTAAGGCTGCTCCAGGCTAAATGAACAGCGGAGAATCAGCAAATGCGAACCCCCACTCTTGCTAAGGTATTATCGATAATATTATGATATCATCTCTGATTAGTCATTCAACAAAGACTTCTAAGAAAGATGTAGAACACATAGGCCATTGTTTAAAGAAATTTAATAGATATAAACAGAATCTCTATTCAATTAGACTAAACAAAATTTAATACAGTCTTAAGACCAAAAGATAAAAGGTTTAATAACAGCTTATTTATCAACAAATTAAATGAGAACTTCATAGTCGATACAATGATGCATTGTTTCACTGGTTCAACAAAACAAAATTATTGCTTTTTCAACTTTTTATGAAGTACTTTGTACAACTGTCCAGTAAAAAAGTGTGGTGAAAAGAATTATGTTTCATCACATTAAATACCGCATTTTAGAATAAAAATAAGTTTAATAAAATCATTTTTTTTGAGTTCCAGGAGAAATAGATTCCTTGAATGAGTTTTTATAGCATCTCCATAATGAAACATAAACATGCTTAGAAAATTACTTAATGTCCTAAAAAAGTGGTAATCGGTCAGTGATAACTCATGCATGCTTAAATAATTGATAAATGGTTTAACACTTAAAAAAATAACTTTAAAATGGAGTTTAACACTTGTAGCTCATGATGTTCTTTTCAATTACAAAAATGGAATTATAACTCAATTATAATTTATTTATTACAATTATTATTTATTAACTATTATAATTCAATTATACAATGGACGTATAATAGTACGTAGATTACCTTATATTTTCAAACCTTACTGGCACTGTGAGTAGCCAATGCACAGCAGCTATCTTAATTTTATAAGGCACATTCAGGATGAGCTAGAGAAATGCTTAAGTGGACAGAAACAAAAGAATCAAGAATAAATATTCGGAAACATCTCGTATTAAGTTAGCAATTTAAGCCATCAGTAAATTGGTTTGGGATGTATCTAATTCAAGATAGTCAGCAATCTGATTTATTTTTCAGACTGAAGCTGACCTTTTCCTGTATGATGGATCTGTCAAAGTTCCCTCTAGACAACCAGATATGCACAATGGAGGTAGCCAGTTGTAAGTACATTGATAAAACCTATTTTATATATATATATATATATATATATATAGATAAAAGAACTTTATTCTGTGACTAGGTCCCTTAAGAATAACATGAATGAACAAATAAAACAGTAACATTATCTATTTTATATATATATATATATATATATATATATATATATATATATAAAATAGGTACATAGATGCAGCACTATACAATTAAACGTATTTAAATAATCATCTTTTACAGAAATATAATGTTTTTTCCACTTTTATCTAGGGTTTGAAATCTTCTTCTTCTTCTTCTTTATCTTCCTCCTTTAGTGCCTTTCAGCGTGGAGGTGCCCCGATCCAAGACTGCCAAGCTTCTCGATCTCCAGCCAGCGCTTTCATTACATTTATTGACCTTCCCTTCCTTTCACCAATCCCTGAGATATGGTCTATCCATTGCAATCTTGGTCTTCCTCGAGGGCGGCGTCCGGTAGGCCTGGCTTCAAAGAATTTCTTTGGGTCCCGGTCCTTATCCATTCTGCACAGATGACCAAACCATCCCAGCTGTCGTCTCTCCACTGTTTCCTTCAGTGCAGTCACTCCCAGGTCTCCCCTTATTCTCTCATTCCTAACTCTGTCCCTCCTTGTTTTGCCTGCCATTTTCCGGAGGTATTTCATCTCTGCCGCAGTAGCCCTACTCCAGTGCTTGTCCAACGGTACCCGGGTTTGAAATCAATAAATGAAAATTAAATCTGGTCGAAATTTTTATCAGGTAATCTTATAAAGCATTTTTTTATTTCTAGTTTGTGATCAACAGCTGATAAAATCATATCTTAATTATTATTTCTCAGCAAAACCTTTTCGATCAATAGTAATTTGTGAGTAATATTTATTTTTTTTAATCTTATTTTATCTTAATATTATATTAATATAAAACTATATTTGTTTGTTTGTCTGTTGCCACATCACAAAAAATCTATCAGACCAATCGCCCTTGACTTCTTTTTTTTTTAAGTCTCCTTTTTCACTACAGGAAAATATATCACTGAAAAGGTTGTTTCCCCATAATCCAGAAGTCTATAGCATTTTTCTTCGTATTTAGTGTAATTTAATATTCTATGATTTCTATTTATGTAAAAGACATAGCAAATAATGGAATCCATAAAACTTGAAAATTGATTTGTATGTATAAAGCAGGCATGATTTTTAAATTTATTGATAACAAATAATGACTATTTCATGATTTGTTGGAAAAAATTATCAATTTCAAACCCTACTTTTATCCTCTCAAATTTTTTTTTTTTGATATTTAGATCACAAACTGAAACAAGAGATCCTGATATTTTTTTAAATGCAATTTTTGAATTTAAATTACAAATAAGAACTGTTTAAGAGAAATAACAGTTATTAAATATCAGATCGTTAATCGGCAGCCTTTAGTATATGATAATGCCAAGGAAAAAATTATTAATTTTTTTTTTAATATTTATTATTATTATTTCTTTTTTTTTTTTTTTTTATAAATTAATTATATATTTATGTATGACACAAGTTCTATTGCAGTCTCTAAGACCATCGAGGAGCTCAGACTAGAGTGGAAGACCCTGAACCCTGTCATCATGGGAAAGGGGTTGAGGATGCCACAGTTCGAAATAGTCGACATCATGGCTTCTGACTGCCAAGAGTCCTTCCAGATAGGTATGGATATTCTAAATGAATAATAAATAACAAGCGACTTAGCGACCATGGCAAATCTAGACCTTGAGGAGCCCCTCTCGGTTAGGACGGGGGACCGCCCGAACGTTTGGGGGATATTGGATATCGCGAGCAATAAAATCATATGCCTTTTTAAAATCGACAAAAAGCTGATGGACTATACTGTTATATTATAATTTTTGGCTTATTATTTTCAATAATGAATCGTTTTAATCGCCCAAGAAATATAAAAAATTAAAATTCTTGTATTCAAAAGGTTGCCTGAATGCTGGACAGGGCGGTGGACATCAATTAAGTCTGTTTTTTCTTGGCTAAAAATGCAGTAACCCGCGTATCTTGAAGAAAATACATTTTTTGTGTAAAATTTATGTAAGACCTAAACGTAGGTGGGTTGACTCAGGACATGTGGAGTGTAATTTTCCATCTATTTTTGGATGTCAAATATCGGTGCCAACCTTAGTATCCTATCTCACAACGTCACCGAGATATTGCAAAACCCGGAATTTTTTTAAAGAATTTTCAAGACGAAATTGAACAAACTGCAGAGTTTTTGCCGGAAAACCGTAGTTTTGCCCCACTGTGCGCCGTCCGCGACTTTTCTCCGAGACTACTTGGTCGATTAACATATATGTTTGAAATTTGGGAACAGTCAGTGGTCATCCCAAGATGATCCTCGGAACTCGAGATTACCGCCTGTCGTTTCGTTTCGAAATGGGGGCCGATTAAAGATTTTATAAGCCCATTACTCGGCCATTTATAAAGATAGAAAAAGAGAAACAATTTAAAGTTTTTTTTGGAATCAGCATACCCAGACATTAAAAAAACAAATCTATATAAAAGCTTTTGGTTAATTATTTTCAATAATGATCCTTTGTAGTCGACCAAATACATTTTTTTTAACCCCTCTCAAAATTTTAGATTTTACCTTTCAAGATACACAGAATCCAAATACCGAGAAAAAAAAAATCACCCTTCCAAAATTTTGGTTTTTGAAAAAATGACGTTCCTGGTCTGATTTATCGACAATATGAAAGGTCATAAAATTCCCGGCAAAACAAAAAAAAAAACATCGAAATGGGACCAGTATTAGCAGAGATATATCATGTTGAACTTTGTAAACTAATCCCCCGACGCTCGTGACTCTTGGCTTCCTGAGTTATTCTTTTCCAGTTTATCCTTTCCTGCGTTTCTATCTTCGAATTGCCGACTCTCTGCTCCCTGGTATAGCACTCCACTTCATCCGTTCCTTGGATCCAACCTCCACTTCCACCAACTTCTTTGTCTTTCCTTTTTCCTTATCCCACTGAAGTGTGCCTCCAACATTTCCATACCATTTCTCCCTCTATTCTGACCTCATATCCTGATCATCTTAGTCTACTTGCTATAAGAAAAGTCGTGTGAATGGGCATACCAGATATTTTTGAAATATCATTATTTTGAAATAATAAAGTATTGTGTAATAATTTTTCGCGTTTATCTCTTACTGCCGTAAGAAAAACATTTGATCAATAGCTCAACGGCTTCGTCTATCAAATTGATAGTTTCCAATAATTTCTTCGGCGTATTCCGTGATTCGACTATTTGAGATATCGCAAATATTTTAGAAGATGTTGAAAGGAATGAGATGCCTCGATAGTTGTTACTATCCGACCTCGGGCCCTTTTTGTGAATCGGAAACAGTATAGATTTTTTCCATTCCTCGGTTATTTTTTCGTATTCCCTGAATTTTTTAACCAAAAGAAGTGTTTTGGATATTCCTGCTTCCCCTTGACTAGTTCACTAATAATATTGTCGGTTTCCTCTACTTTATAACATTTTAATTTTACTATGCCTATTTCGACTTCCTCCTTACTCGGTTCCTCTATTAACGGTTCAGCACTCAGATATTCATTCAGGAGGAGATTCACTATTATTTCGCGAATTCAAAATGCTATCCAAACGTATGTTAAAATAATTCAATATTTCTACCGGATTGACCAGAATATTGGTATGTTTATCCCTAATTAGATACGTGCTCTAAACATTTATGCGATCTGTTAATACCCTTGTACATATCACGAAAGTTATTTTCGATTCTATTTGTTTCCATTTCTCTAATCTTGTTTTTAAGGAAGTCTCTTTTTTATTTAAAAAAAAAATTAGGAGTTTCGTTCTTTAAGTCTCGGAAGTAGGCAGCATTGTTTTTGCTGGGATTATTTAGAGCTGACATTGGTGTCCTTACTGCCTGGAATAACGGAGCTCGACTAAAAAAATTGCTGATGAAGATTCCATTATTAATAATACATTATTACAGAAAGAAACATTTAGATTTTTAATATTTTATGAACTAATTACCCAACAATGTGAAAACATTAAATATTGAAAGCACAAATGAAGATCGACTATGTATATATATATATATATATATATATATATATATATATATATATATATACACACACATAAGGAAAGAGGGAAATATTAGAGGATTGAGATGGCGGTGGAGGGAAGCACTAATCCGGTTGGTGCCTTCTTGATTTTAAATATTAAAATGGGCAAAAAGAGAGCACTTTCCGGTCTGTTTTCATCGCAAACAATTAGTAAATGGCCGTTTCTTCTCCGCTATAAACCTTTTTTTGTTTTTTACTTTTTCTTTTTTGCACTTATCCAGTTCGCCAGAATTAAGGTTCCGATGGAAAAACATTTTTTTTTTTTTAATAAGATCCGAGATGCTTTAGTGTAATGAATTTGTTCGATATATCTCCAGATATATGCCTACATGGTTATTTTTTTAAATTTGTAAAAAAAAAAAAAAAAAAAAATCGAAATTATAACTTGTTGAGGAAATGGTAAATTACTTGATACGAATTAAATCGTACCTAACTCCGATACAATTACTCAATTCCTAACGTAGTCGCAGCCCACTTCCTATGCCTTCAAAATGCTAAGCAGAAATATTACAATAACCCCAATAGAGCCGAGGCAGGGAAATAATATCACAATAAAACAAAAAATATCTTGAAGGCAACTCTATTTCCAGAGACACTGCCTCTTAGAATATTGTTGGAGACCAATTACCTACCTCTTTGCATTTACCACATAGTTTATGTGACACCGACACGAAGTTTAAGTTCATAGCATAGTTTTAAGAAAATTGCATTAAGCCTATGAAATGAAGATATTCTGGATGAAAAGCCCTTTTATGCTTCATCTATTCGCCGCTTAGTTAGACCCTTAATTTGATTAACGTATTTAGCTAGTGCTCCTACGATGAAATTGAAACTTTAACAACCCATCCCTTGGAGCTCTAATTGCCTATACTGTGTTGCATATAAGTCAGAAATATGCAAATATACATCCACATCTACAACGGAGTATGTATAAATCTCATGTATTGAAATGTAACAACGATGTTTTAAAATTAAGCGAATTTTTCACTATAAATAATACGCTGCAAATTATGCTTTATATTAAAAAGTAACTTTTATATTAAAAAGTAACTTATGCTTTAAAATAAAAAAATAAATAATTTTTATTTTGATGGTGCCCTCATTTATAATGACAACTCCCCACAACCTTCTCTATATAACTATTAAGACTTTCTTAATTACTACTCCTATACCGCCTCCTTAATTACTTTGCTATTTTGCTTAGTCACTCCTTCACCTCTCTTTGAGCTTCAAGGTGCAAAATTTTGCCTGTTTATTTATTTTTATTTCCCTTTTTATTTATTTAATACAGTAATTGATATTTATCTTCCAGTTTATTTTTCATTAATAATTAGTCAGTTTTATTAATAATTAATTTAATCTATTAATATTAACTAATCTACTTTTAGTTTTTTTTATTACTCTAGCAATTTAATCTTATAACATTTTACATATTCATCACCGTTTTCATTTTTTCTCATTATGTCTTTTTAATCATAATTTTAATATCATTCAGTGTGTATATCATTGTTTTATTTTTTACTTTTGTATCTTGTTTATTTAGCCCTGGTAAAGGTCTGCAAAGTAGGTCGAAACGTCGGTTTCCAATAAATAGTTTTTACTATTTGTGGTCCATTATTTTTTACCGCCTTCCAGACCATCTCATTCCTTCATATAAGTTTTACGGTCAAATATTGATTATTCAAAAATCTATTTGGATTATTTATTTATTTATTATATTTTTTTAATGTTTTGGTATAATGATTCAAAAGCACTTTATATTTGTCCTCTATCTTCATAATTGGCCGAGATATGGGCGTATGAAACCTAAAGTCGATGGCTAAATTTCATGAAAATATATAAAATTAAAAAATAAAATAGCCAACCCCACTTTTTCTCATATTAACGTTCATAAAAATGTCGATGTTACCAATTGAAATAGAAAACTCGGTATCTTAAATATAGTATTCTATCCCATTTTTCTTTCCAACAAACAAATAAATAAATATACTGACGTTTTTGTAATTTAAACCATTTTATTAGTTTAAATTGCATTACTTAGTTTACAGGATATTGTAATCTGCTTAAATATTCAATAAGTAACAAAGCATATTAATAATAATATTCATTTGTAAAATATATACAAAATGAAAGATATCTATTAGTACAGATATCAACAGATAATTAAATATCAAATAGGTGATAGGAGATGATTAACAATTCATCTTTAGTCACTCCAATTATAAATTAGTCATCAATCACTTATCTGAAGGCAAGTGATATCAATGCATTCGAAATACTAATTTTTTTTCATATTTATAAATTTAATCATTTTTCTAAAACGTTCTTTACCTGTTTTTATTCATTAATCAAGTAGATTAAAACGAGTGAAATGTGTCTAAAAACTTACCAGATTATTATTTATCCATATTTTTTTTTCTTAATTAAATCCTACCTCTGCTTGGCAATTCATTGACAAGTATTTGTTAAATAATTAATTTTTGTTGGTAAATAATTTTTAAACGAGATAAATTCTATAATCTAATATGATCTAATGTCTGTCTGCAAAATGGACCTCAAAGCTCCGTTTTTATGATTTTGCTTTAACTTTTAATTAGTAATTTAATAGAATAAGGATTTTCAGGCCTCAGAGATCGTTTGTCGTAATACTTAACCCCAGGATAGCTCTTAATTAGTAAACAAAAAAAAATAAGTAGGCCGGTGGGAAAAAAACAAGAATGAAACGCGTTTCATTAAACCGAATTAACGAACCGGGACAATTCATTCCAGTAAAACCGCATTCGAAGGTTTTTTTTTTTTTTTTTTTATAAACAGTCTGCCATTAATAATTTTATGAAAGAATAAATGAAAGAATTTCAAAAGACTATGTAGCTACTGTTCATTGATTATAAGGCGGCTTATGATTCGGTTTTGAGAGAGGAATTGTTCCAGGCAATGAAGGAGATCAGACTCGTAATATACACAATGAACGATACCAGCTGCAAAGTTAGAGTCAATGGCAAGTTAACCAGCGCATTTCAGGTAAACGATGGACTCAGAAAGAATGATACTCTAGTCCCGCTACTTTTCAACATCATTCTTCAAACTATAGTAGCAAGAGTCTATCTGAATGAGAGAGGTAATATCTTCTACAAAGGGGCCCAATTATTAGCATATGCCGATGATGTGATGATAGCTGAAAGATCTCTTCTTAATGTCAAAGATGCTTTTGGGAAGCTGGAAAAGGAGGCCAGGAGGTTTGGTCTAGAAATTAATGAAGAGAAGACAAAGATTATGATCTTGAGGAAAAAGAAACCCATGCGACCCCAGATGTGCTATACAATTGGAAACTACACATTCCAATGTGTTGCTAGTTTTAAGTATCTTGGTGCACAGTTTAATGAAGCATTGGAGGAGGAGGAGGAGATCCAGGCCCGCATTATCTCGGCCAATAAACGTTTTTTCTCTATAGCTCATCTTATGAGAAGTAGATTAGTTAGCCGCTTAACCAAGTTAAGGCTATATAAGACCTTCATTAGACCAATGGTAGCATATGCAAGTGAGACATTGGTACTAAAAAAAAAATCAGCAGCTGAAAAGATCGACATCTTTGAACGCAAAATATTAAGGCGCATTCTGGGACCTGTGAAAGAAAATGGGGTATACCGTCTTAGAAATAATAGAGAAGTATATTCCCTATATGACGATGTGAAGCTTTCCGACTATGTCAGAGTACAACGTCTAAAGTGGTTGGGTCTCCTCTATAGAATGGATGATCGCAGAACCGTCAAAGTGTTATATAAGGATTGTCCAGAAGGGGTGAGAGCTCGAGGGAGGCCACGAGGCAGATGGAAGGACAGCGTCTCAGAGGACCTTCGAAATCTTAACGTGTCTCTGAGACTTGCTACAGACCAACAAGACTGGGCAAGAGTGATTGAGCAGGCCAAGGACCGCCTTGTGCGTTGTCGCACCTATGAAGAAGAAGAATTAATAATTTTATTTTCAATTTTACTATCCCATAATTTTTAGTAAAATATAAATTAAATATTTTTGTAAAAACGAAGGGACAAAAAAATCAATATAGACGATCAAGAAAGCAGAGGAAGTGTTTTATGTTCTAGTTTGAACTTTTCTAATGATTATAGTTATCAGATGTAATAAATGTGTTGTAATATTATTACATATTTATTGTATTGATCTTATAATCCGTTTAATCATCATCATCATCATAATCGCAGACACTACACCCGGTATGGGTCTTCGCCGCCTCAAGATGTTTCTTCCATTTCTCTCTGTCTTGTGCAAGGGTCTGCCAAGCACTTGCTTCCAGAAGTTTCTGTTGATCAGCTTCCACTTCGTTTGCACATCTCTCCCAATAGTATTTTCTTAGTTGGTGGACCATCATCCATTCTGGCGACATGCCCAGCCCATCGCAGTCCTGATAATCTTATATATTGTACCACGTCCGGTTCCCGGTACATATGGTACAACTCTGCATTGTCTCTCAGCATATACTGGTCGCCGTCCTTCACAGGGCCAAACATTCTTCTCCGAATAAAGCTTTTAATAAAGAAGTAAGATAATTGTAAGGTGCATGACCGTACAACATACGTATAATGATTTTTTTCATCGACATTAACTAATTAAATAAAATAATTCCACTGTATACTAATGAAATAAAGAAAACAAAATATAAACTCATTATCATGACTAGAAATAAATTAGGAAAATCAAATTCAAACTCCACCGGAAATAGTGATTTGATGAAGCTTACGGAAAAAAGTAAGAGTCCGGATTCTCGTGCAATTGCACTTCTTTTTCGGTAGGTTGAAATCGATCGGGGACAAGTTATTTACAGGAATTAAGGCATCCGGATTAACATATCTAGGTTTTATTTTGCAAGATCTTGGGTATTTTAAAAAAAATTGGGTAAATTGCGTGTTTTATGTTTTTACTGCATTAAATTACACATTTAGCCGTAATTAATTTTTTTTTTTGTTAATTGCTTGAAAATATAAACATTGAACCAAAATTACATAGGATAGATTCACGAAATAATACGTTGCAGTTTATAATACATTAAATATAATTCAATTTTCTGGAAAATTCTGGAACTGATACTGAAAATTGAAGTTTGTTTTGCTCTTTTTAGATTCGTGGAAAGCCAGTTCACCCTTACCAATCCATTCTTTTCCTTTTATGCTCTACATTGCTACACTCAGTCTATAGTTGGCAAAATAATTATGCATACACACAGTTTTTCGGACAAAAATATGATCGATAATTTATTGAAAATAAAGAAATTAGTGAATGTGATAACAAACAACTTCTCGCATAAATTTTTACGAGTGAAGGTTATTAAAAATCCGTACAACTTAATTAAAAACAAATATCGGAAATCGGCCGAGCAAAAAAATTATTCATGCTGTAACAGTTGTGATATTAACTAGTTAGTTAGTTATCTGCTCATGGTTTTCATCTAATTAATTATATCTTATTCAAATATGAACCCAAAATGGGAAAAATGATCAGAATTGAAAGACAATCCACCAAAGTGGATCGTAAATCCAAGGAGTTAAATTCTACCGGCAAAGATGAATGGTTCAACTTTTTCGAAATTGATTGAGTAATCGAAATACCGGCTGAAATTTGGGATTGTCTCACTTGACCATGCGATACGCTATTAAAAAATTTTTCAGTTGCCAATACAAAACACTTAGGCAGAAAATGCGTTGCCATAGTGCGTGAATCACGGATAATCGCGCGAAAAGTAGCAAAAAATACCCTTATTAGGGGTTATTAGAGCTCATTATAGCTTATTAGAGCTCGTATGGGTTTTCACATTTTACATAAAAATGCTCCAACCTACCTAATTTATTAAGAAAAAATAGTTATTTATGAACGAAATATGTGAAGAAAACGAAATATGTAGATTTTTTTGTTTTTTGAGAATAAACGACTTAAATGGCAGAATTTTATTTTTTGTTGCACGTTTTGGCATTTTTATTGCACGTTTTAAAATTTGTTTACTGCACGAAATCCGGGCTCTAATGACAACATTTAGCAATACATAGATTTTTCATTTCGCGACTCAAGACATAAGGGGAAAAAAAAAAGAAATAGCGGCCACAGGTGATCTTTTTTTCAACACCTATTTTAGTTTTTACTTCTGTACCCTAAAACCCCAAAAGAGGGATGAAATGTGACCCTGTGTGGTATTATTAGTCGTAAAAGAGGGGATGATGGTCTTAGCACTAGTGTTAGTGTTAGTGTTGGTTCTAGTGTTGGTTCGTAATCCGCGGTGACAGGGGCTCAGCTCTTCACGTCTATAATACACACGGTGTCCAGAAATAACTGCTGAAGAGCTGTAAAAAAGCAAGCCAATGCCTCTCCAATGTCTCTAGAAATAAACTTGGTTTTATTTTCAAGAATTACAAGTTTTATTTCAGCTGATTTCAATAATTACATTTTCCAAATGCCGTTATTGATTACCAATTCTGTTATTGATTACCAATTGTTCAAAACATTTCCGTTAATTTTCTATCAATATCATTTTTGGTGAAACAACTGACACGTTTCAGAAGAGCTCTGTGGGCAGCTTTTGATATCTTCGGTGTTATCGGCCTGTTGTTGTTTTTTTTTTGAGAAGGGGGATGTAACGGTAACTGTGAATTCCGACCGATACGTGAACATGTTGGAAGCTATCCTACGTCCTGGAAATCCTATATCCTGGAGTCTTTCTTAAATAGGATGAAATCGAGGCAGAGGATGTGTTGTTCCACGGCTCACATGTCTCGACGTTTGCTCGGTGTTTTGGGGAAAATGTTCGTTGACAGATTGATCTCATTGAGGGGTGATAGCAAGGTCACCAGATTAGCTCTATGCGATTTTCTTCTATGGAGATATCTCAAGGACAAGGAGTTTATACTCCGATCTCTTTCTCTGGATGATTGAAAGGTGCATGGATGATCATGCAAGAAATCAGTGCCATTCTACCAGAAATGATTAGAAGGGTGATGAAAATTTTCCGGAAGCGTAAATAACGGCCGGCATTTGGAAGATGTAATTTTTAAAACACACTGAAATAAAACTGTCTTCAATGTACTTTTTGAAAATAAAACCTTTTTTTTCCTACGGATAATGATTTGTTTTTTAAAGCCCTTAAAAAAGTTTCAGTTATTTCGGCCCTACCTTGTAGTTTACCTTTTGATGACAACTTCAATAAACAGTATATCTTTACCATTAATGGGTTAATTTTTTTTTTATCTTGAATTTTAACTATACTGTATTGCTGACCAACAATTTTTGTTATTATTATTATAGCCCAGCCTAAAAACTATGCAGTCCATCGTTCCACTCCATAATTTGCGTGAAAAGCAATGATTGGATTTTGACATGGCGTGATGGAGTTTAGGATCGATGGAATTCCACCCGCTCGACCTCACTCCAAAAAGTCCGCACAGAATTTCACACTCACAATTGTTCCATATATTTTTTTAAACCCTTTGCCGTACTGTTTCTATGAGTTTTTTTTTTGTTTTTAGAAATTTTCTACTTAAATTTTCTTGCTTTCCTTAAATGCAGTTACATTGATAAATATACGAAAATTAAATTGGCTGCAAATAATTACACTGATCCAAGAATTCATGGTTTAGTTAAACTGTACAATCCGGATAAAGGACTGGAACCAATAATTAATAATATCAATAGACCAAAGGACAATTTATCAAAATTTCTTAAGCCAATGTTGAACTGTTTAAACATACTACATAATTTTGACGTCACAAATTCTATAGAGGTAAAAGAAAAATTATAAAAATTTCGTATTAGAACATAATATCAAGTATAAAGTCGTTAGTTTCGACATTAAAGATCTTTTCATCGATGTCCCAATTGATGAATGCATACAAATTATTGATGATAATTGGAATTTAATTATAAAAATAAAAACAAAATAACCTTTATAGAGGGCATAAAATTATGTATAGCTAATAATTATTTTAAATTTAACAATGATTACTACAAAGGGATTAACAATGGAGGGCAGGTTGTCAGTAATATTAAGTGGTTGTTATATGAGTAAATTATTAAGTGAACAAATTAACAAAATGTCTGAAAAACCGATAATGATCACAAAATACGTAGATGATTTAATGATAATTACAACAAACGATGATGATAAAGAACTGTTAGAATTATTGAACAATGCCAACAAAAAAATAAAATTACCTTCAGAATCACCTATTAATAATATTATTAGATATCTGGACATGAATATATATTTTGATAATAACAAAATTGAAACATTCTGAATAAAAAAAGAAAATAGCAGTGACACAATTCTAAATTACTATTCTAACCATTCGAAACATCAAATTTGGAACACTGCAAAAAATTTAATTATGAAAGCAATCAAATTAACCGACAATAGATTTGTAAAACTAATAAAAAAAAATTAAAAAAATTTAATTTTGAAAAATAATTTGTATCCGTATAGAGCAATAAATAATCTGTGGTTCAAATACCTTAATGAAAAGGAAAATGATAATATAAAAGAAATAATAGTTATTCACAATAATAATGATGAATATAATAAAATGAAAAAAAGGCTTGATCACGGATTATTTTTAAATTTGATTGTTCCATTTGACATGGAGTAGTTTTACTGGAGTTATGGTCAGTGACCTCCCTTAATAAGCTTCATTATATAAGCATAGATTATAAACGAAGTACGCTTTTACTTAAGTCCCAAATATTTTGCGAAATGCCATTCAAAAAATAATAAAATGACTAATTATCTAATATCAACTTTTTTGTTTGTTTTCTATGACTATTAAAAATATTACATCTTTATATATATATTATACAATTAGAAACTTACTATTGTCCAAAAAAAAATATTAAAATAACCTCTATAACGTAACCATCCTTAAGCGAAGTTGTAAATTTGAAACTCATGATGAAATAAAAATGAAAATACAAAAAGTATGGTTCCCAGTAATTTTTTGTTATTATTTATATTAGTCGCAAATGCTGACACATATTGTTTAAAATGAATTTTAGGGAATTTGGTGCAGATTTAAGTTGTGTCCGTGAATATGTCGATTACGTTACCTCTTTTATGTTACCAAGTTTTGTGGAGAGCTAGGGGAGGATTCGGAGAAGGAAAGGGATAAAAGAAGTTCTATAGAGATCATGGTATTGTTAGAGAATGTCACATGATTTCCGACTCAACCCCTGTCAGTTGTCCCTTCCTATGAAAATATGATGAGTTTTTTTTTAATACTCCATTAAGTTGCTGCTCTTTTGTTTTTCAAGTTAATTAATTGATTCGTTCCCCAAATTTTTTTGAAATGTTGTCATGTACACAATTTTCTCAAGTTGATTGCATTTGATAATTAATTGAACTAAGCAAGTTATCGGTGTAAAAACTACTGAAACCTCCATTACGTTACTTCTCATACCAACACGGTAACATTATGGAATTACGTTAGAAGGTATAGTACATGATTTTAATACGGTGACGTAGTAGATAATTAAATAATTATATAATCAGTGCCATCTTTACCTCCATGGGCTTACTGGGCCCGGGCCCTTTTTCTCTTGTAAATGTGTAACATATTTAAAAGTTTGTTACTTTTCAAATATTAAAAAAAATAATGACTTGAACTTATATTTTGTTAATTTATGTTGTTGATAACCCAAAGTTGCTCAGAAAATAAAATCTCTAATACGGAGGTCCATGTGTTGCAAAAATCCAAGGAAACTAAAATTTTGCAAATCAAGTACATATAGATGTTCAGAAGTTGACTCTGAATGCAGGTATGAAAAAAAAAGTCTAGAAATTTTAACTTGCCGAGATTTCAAAAGTGCCATGGATCATTCAAAATACAATGAAAATAAAAGTTAAACTTTTCTTTCTAACAGGAAATTTATTTTTACAATTTTAATATAGAACTTTTTTTTTTAGATTTTGGGAAAAAATACTAATTTTATCTTTTAAAAATTAAATTAAAATAATTAAATTTGAAACCTTTTATTTGTTTCTTACATAAATATTAATGTTGAATAAATATTGGACCAATCACTAATGTCATTGCTTCTCCAGTCCCAGTTAGACTGAGCAGTCATAGTTTCATTTCATATCACAAGCTCTGTTTGATGTGTCTGAGGAAATCCTCCCCACACTGTAATTGCACCTCTTCTGAATGAAAAAACAAGGCTCCCTAGTTCTTCTATTAACTGTTGCTCAGTTTGTGTAATGCTAAAGGCTAGTACCCCAGTTACCATCAGTTCATAAGATTTGAATTTGAATTGAAGCTTCCGAATTTTATGTTGTGTGGCGAGCCTCTTTCGACCTTCTTCCAAACCTGTGATCACAATTTGTGACGTTTGTATCTTTGGTGTAGTGTACCTGTGAGCATTTTTGTAAAATGCTAAATAACTAACAAAATAATTTTTAACCCTCTGGCTGCGATATAGATAATTTTTACCTGCACTTGGTCTATTCAGCCCCCTCCAAATCTTCTTTTTCATCCTGCCAACCCTAACTTTTCAGTAACTTCTAACCCTTTACAGAGCAACGTTGTGTAAAACAATAAGCAATATTTACTAATTTTTTGTGTAATTAAATATTGCTCATATCCATAACAAAGTCTTGTATTGATACACATTATCATCATTCAACAAGTTTTATGTTTAACAGAAGTTCATTTTGTCCTACTATAAACACTGAAAAACAAATAGAAATATAAACAAACAATATGCTTGGAATGTACCCAAAAAATATGCAAAGATTGTCAAAATCTATAGTGTTTTTAATTTAAAGAGTTATTACAATAGTAATTGGAAATCATCTTTGTAAATAAAAGGTCGATTGTTCAAATTATTTTCGTTTTTAATTCATCCTTATAACTAATAACATAAGGTACATATTTAAAAATTGTGTTGCAATAATTTTGATACTAACATTTTTATTTTTTTTTAAGTTATTTTGAATTCAGAAATTTAGAATTAATCGAAAATAAAATAAATTATAATGGTGGGACTGAAATAAGATTAAACATAAGTTTTATAATAACTAGGCAAAAGTTATTCATGCTCAGGAGTAATGTAAGTTATTTTACTTCCAGAGAGCTAAAAATGTTTAATGAAAAATAAAATGGATCAACCTGAAAAGAAAGTTAAGAGAAAATAAATTATAGGAACTGGCCTGAGGAAAGTTCTTACTATTATCATTAAAAGTAAATAACATGGGATATTTGTTATGCTCTATAACAGTTTATAACCAAGGAATTGTCAGTTTAAACAATTGACTAGTGCTACAGTAGAAAAGTTTTGAATTCTCAAATTTTTATAATCAGTTATCCCAATAATCTACTTCATATGCAATTAAGTATGGATTTAATCTTATCGCTTAAATGGATTCAGATTATTCAAAATGATTTATAATGGCCAACTGGTTGCTCCAACACTTATCCTCTGTTAACAGGAAATTATAGCTGCTTGGTTGCCGAATTCTACCTCAGCAGGTCTGTTGGCTTCCATCTTGTTCAGAGCTATCTACCCACCATCCTTATAGTCGTAATCTCCTGGGTATCCTTCTGGATGGACGTCGATTCTGTCCCAGGGAGGACGACTCTAGGAGTCACCACACTCCTTGCTGTCTCTTCTCAATCATCTGGTAATGGTTTATTTTATTTTATCTTAGCTACGACTCTAGGAGTCACCACATTCCTTCCTGTCTCTTCTCAATCATCTGGTAATAGTTTATTTTATTTTTACTTAATTTAAATTTTCTTTATCTTGGTTATTTAATTGTTTTGTTATTATTTAATTTATCAATTTATTTATTTTCATTTGTGATATACATATATTATTTTACTTATTTTTATCATTATCTTCTTTTTTTAATTATTTTTTTTACTCTGAATATACGGTACAGACGGATACTTACAACCCTGATAGCTACTGCCCTTGAGTGTGGCAGCTTGTATTATTTTTCAATAAAAAATTTATAAAAAATAAAAAAAATTTGGTAAAGTTGATTCCAGTATAATTCAATTGATATACTTATTTATGGCATCTATTTACGATGTATGACCAGTGGCGGTTATTCCATTTGTGCACATGAGCTTTATAACAGAAAAATACAATTACTTTATATTAGTAAAAAGAAATAGAAAATATTTATTTGTGATTGAGTAAATCAACAAAAACAGAACGCCTTCATTCTGACAGACGCAACCCACACAGCTTGAATAGTGCTCCCCGTAGATTGGGCTGAGAGGTGGAGAGGGAACAGAGTTTTACATTGGAGGGGGTATTGTCAGTTATAATTATAATTCTCAAAATTTGTGCACCAACCAGCTCGGAGTTCCTTTTTTACAACAAAAGTTACAGTTAGTGTACAGTAAAGTAAATTTCATTTCCAATTTATGTATTAGTTATTTATTTTCATTGTATCTTTAAACTTGTTAAAAAGAAATAAATTACTCTTTGTTTCCCAAAGAAAAATGATGCTATATACAGTTAGATAAGTTAATGTCTTGTATGGAATTTTCCTGCTTTACATTGACTTAACGGGAGTAGCAAAATCACAAAAACTGTGATGTGCACCTCTCTTGTGATGGGTATTTCACATTGTATTTTTTTTAATTCGTTACTACGAAGATTATTTGTGTGAACTCCCATTGCCACTATTCAGGAACTGCCAATATGTAAGATAGAAG
Organism: Rhaphigaster nebulosa; assembly: GCA_948150685.1. Lineage (NCBI taxonomy): Eukaryota > Metazoa > Arthropoda > Insecta > Hemiptera > Pentatomidae > Rhaphigaster > Rhaphigaster nebulosa. Next base: position 10,778,392 of record OX411311.1, on the reverse strand, counting down.
CATGATTTTTGAGTAAAAATAATAATAATACCTATAATGAATTAATGAAAATAAGTACCATAAAAAATTATTGATTTTAAAAATAATTTTTTAACTACTCCTATTATTTAGGCATTCAGAGTGGTTTACCACAAGTAAGCTATGTCAAAGCCATTGACGTCTGGATGGGGACATGTACAGGTCAGTACATATAAAATGTAATTAGTTTAAAGTGTAGTTCAGAAAAGTTATGGCATAAATCTTTTTTATTAAAAATTTCATCTCATAATTACAAATCTTTCTACTAAAATTGTTTATATTTTGCCCCATTGCTTTGCTTTTTACAGCCTTTGTTTTCTGTGCTTTATTGGAGTTCACTTTTGTCAACTATATGTGGAGAAAGGTAATTCCAGTTGAGAGTGTGCCCTTAGCTAGTGATATCAATGGAAGAGTAAAACAGGAGCCATTGCCGGTAGATCAATTTCAATTCTATTATAATTATTTCCATAGTATTTTTATTTATTTTAATAAATCAAATGCTATATTTTTCAGGAAAGGAAAATTGCAATAGAACTTCCCAACTCTAATAAGCGAATGGCAAGAAGAATAGATGAGTATTCTCGGTTGTGTTTTCCACTTGCTTTTGCCATGTTCAATCTTATGTATTGGTCCTACTACCTTGGATAGAGTATCCATGTTTCTATAAGGTGGTCACATGTTTATTAGTTAAACTAGATAATGGATTTGCAAACTCATGTTTACTTATTATTATTTACTACAGATAATTATCCCAATATACGCAGAATACCATTTCTTATTAGAATTATCAAAAATAATTATTCTTTTATGAGATTTTTTTTTTTTTCAATACTAAATTAAGAAATATGAAGCATCTGACAGAAAAAGATAAATGCATTCTCAATATCAAGTTATCAAAAAATGAAATAAGTAATGGAGAAATATGGAAAGCCATGATATCCTAAATAAGCCAATCAGAACAAAAAAAAAAATAATAATAATATTATCAGTCATCATTTTTCCCCCTGACCCTTCATAAATATGTTGTAACTTACTAATGATAATGAAATGTATTTATTAACAAGAAAATTTAACAACTAGCGTCTTGGTCGATTTTATGTTGTATTCAGTGTTATTTTTCCTAATAGCCATTTTTACAAGTATTTTTAAAATTTTAAGCCTCCCACAATTCAGGGGTTGTTGTTAAATTTCACATGAGAAGGGGAAGGAGAGGAGGGTAAATATACTGGAAAGTAAAAGCCGTCATTAGATCCTGTTAGCTTTGCTTTACGTAGCCACCCACTTACAATGACTAACTTTAGTTTACTAACCTTTTGACCTTGTTACATTGCATAATTTTTTTATCAGCATAATGAAAATCATGTTAATGGCACTTTTTTGTTTTTTAAATTGTTAGTAAGTCAGTCTGTATCCATATTTATTATAAGGAAAAAAATTGGATCATTAGATTAAATTTATATGGATCTCATAACTTAAGATAAAATAAAGTACTGTAATTACTGGTATATTCTTTGTTGAATTTTATGACGGTAAAAATACGTAATGATTTTTTTTTTTTTTTCAGTTTCACAATGTTCAATGTGACACAAGTTTGGACAGTTCTCTTCACCGAGAGTTCAAATATGGATTCAACACGGTTAATTCCACAACTGGAGAGTGAATTTCAATCACTAAAATATATTTTAGAAAACTACTATTAGATCTAACTGTGTATACTCCTTGTGTGATGTCCGCACTCCAATGGCAATATAAATTCAAAACTTTATCTTATATTTTTGAAGTGTAGTTTAGTGATTTAGCAGTGTTAAATTACAGGCTGAACCAATAACTCAATTGTTTATCACATTATTCAATATTCACTTACGCACTTATATATAAGGATGAATAATCAATAAATAATTATATCTGAACCGGCTTGTGAATTTTTAAATCACAGTTTCTATTCCTTAGTTTCACAAAATTAATTATTAAGTTTTTTCTTATCCATAATGTAATATTTTTCCCTTTAAAAGTTCACTGCAAATCATAATAATAAAAGCAAACGTTTGCAAAAAAAAACTATACTTAAAAAAAATTTCATAATTAAAATATACCATTCCTTACAGCTTCCCTTTTGGAATTAACAGGCCAAGTTCCCAAGATGACCATTGGCTATTGGAAGTAGGAGGTGTCTAACATCCACATTTCCTTCCCTTTATGTTTCTCTCTTGCTGTTCTGATCCAGGATGATCATATCTCCTCTTCTATCTTCTTTGTCTCATTTCTTTTTCTTAGATGGGAATAAAGTGTCTACTGTGTTGATAACCATCTTTCCTCTTTCAGTCTTTTGAGAATAAGTATGCCTAAGTTACATTTTAATTGCTGGATATAAATAAGAACATCTTTTTTTCAGGCCGTCTTCTTTGGATTTAAGTCTGTTTAAAATATAAATTTTAAGACAAAGACATTTCCTTTATATTTATTAAAGGTTGTTTATTAAATAGTACTAAAACTAAGGCAGGAAGGGCAGGTTATCCTACTGGTTACCAATCTAAAATAAAATAACTGAAAAAAAAATTAAATAGTTAAATGTAAATTTTTAGTGATAATGTTTATGTTTGCAGCTGAAATATAATGCATTTTGTAATGAAAATATCTTGTGACTAACAAGCATTAAAATAATTGTATTAATTATCACTACTATCTTGTGTAGATTCAAAATAAAAATATTGTATTTTATGTAGTATTTTATTGCGATCCTTCACTCCTTTAATTTTTATAAGGAATTCCACAAGCCATAATAGCCGTAATTGTACTTAGTCCGATGGCAAAAATTCAAATATTACTCATCTATATTCCATTGATTTGTGTCATTTCTCTCAGTTCTTGCACTAGCAATAAGAATCTGTGAATTTTGATGTATAGAATGTTCACAATTCTGTACGCCAGAGGTAAACTGTCATAAGTAAAAATTTCAAAGTTTTAAAGCAAAAATGAGTTTCAGATCACGTTGCATTGCTTGTTGTGGATAGTGGTCAATCTTTATATTTAAAATGTTGCATATTTTATTAACCTTTTAGCTTATTTATGATGCTTATACTCAAAAAATATGACCGAAATAATAAAAATAATAATGAAATCAAAATCAGCAAAATTGGACTTGGACACTTTATCTCAGAGTTCAGAGCTATTCTGAAAATACAAAACTTCATATTTCTACTTCTGAAGATGATACAATTACCACAAGTAAGTAAATTACTTCATGAAAACTAATTACACACAGGAATGTAGTCAATAATTGTTCACATTTTACTGAGTTGTTAGAACTACTGATCTGGTTTTAGAAGGGCTTGATAAATTATACCTACATTTCTATTCTTTCACTTTTTAATGTAGTTTTTTATTTTAATATTCAGGAAAACTAATGCATGAAATAATTAATATTTTTCAAACAAAAAAGTTAATATTTTTGGTAAAATATATTAAATAATATAATATTATTATGTATAGGTATAATTAAAATATATAGTATAATATTGAGTTGAAACATATGAAATGCCAGTTCCAAGCGTATAAGGCAGATGAAAGAAAATCCAACTTCAACTATATTCTGTCAGCTTCAATACACTTCTACCAGCACCCAATATGATTTTGTATTGAAGAGAATTTTTGGCTTTGAATCAATAAACATGAGAACTGAAAATGTTACCTTGTTTTAATTTTGTAATATTATATTTTTTTTTAAATATGTCAAGCTCTCTGAAATGGTATTCAGTTAGAGATAATTTATGTAAATATGGTGGATGCACCAGGACTTCAATTTTCAGATCATGTAATTTTTTTAAAATTAACCGACCACTAAATGTTTGTAAAAGCAGTCTAGCGCTTTCATTTGTTAACTAACATAATGCTGCCAGTAGCCCCTACAGAAATTTCTCACTAATATTAAAAAAAAAAAAAAAATCATAATACCTGTGTCAGATTCACCTACTACCATAATACTCTATCAGTACATCACCTCTATTTATTTTTAAAAATAATTTCTTAAATTGGAACAGAGGAGTAGTATAATCTACATCCTTCATCATCAACATTCTCAAATCTGGTTACAAAAACAGATCTGACAGAACTTCTTCAACTAAGAAAGGATCAATTTAAAGTCAAAATGAATTAAACTCAGTTTAATTTTATACTAATTAAATTCTTAAGATTCTATATTTCGATTCTTCTAAATGTAAAATTGTTTTTTTGACATTCCTCCTGATTAAATCATTAATGATATTTTTCTTTCTTTCTCATTTTTTCTATTTTTAAATGGCATCACAAGTCTCAAAAATTTCAAGAATTTTATTTAGAGATTGAATTTAGAATAGATTTATGTAATATTTAGTAATAGAACAACTTTCCACTCTCTCCAAAATTTTAAATAGATATGAATTAATTTATTTTAAAGAAAATAATTCTGCAGTTTCATTATTTATGTAGGTAGCAAAGGATATTCTAATAATTAAATTCATTAATTTATCTTAATTAATTATTAATGGACAACCTCTTGGGTGTGTGAACACATCTATATCAATCTGCACTGAATGAAAAGACATGCTGGAAATAGTTTTTCAAGAATCCAACTTTATATTGGTCTAGGACTTATTAGTAGATACTAGAAAAATGAAGATATCCTATTATTGCAAACCTAAATCTGTCGTGGTTAAACCACATTAAAAACAAAATTTTAACTCATTGTCAGAAAATATGAAATATTGTATGCAATTTTGCAAAACAATTTATGGATTTACAGATGGCATTCCGATCTAATGTATTCACAAGATTTAAATAATGCCCCTGCCACTTCTATGCCATGCGATAGAGGGGAATGGAAGTAAAAATACAAAAAATCTTAGTAAACTTCATCACCGTGTGAAAATTAAGGATGTTTTGGTAGGTTTTTAGCCACACTGAATTAATCAAGACTATTCCTGAGTTTTTAGGATTTAAGTTATGAAACTAATCGATTCTTATAGCATTCATAACACTGGCATAAAGATTGACCAGGCCTAGCCCTAGCATTGTCATCTCTTTTTATTTTGAAGATCTGTTGAATATACCAGCCAGTTTGCGAGCCTGCCATTAGGTTGAGTTGGTTGTGGTAAGGTAATGACACTTTAGCACCAGGGTACACCAACTACTTGGATTGAATACTAGTGTGATCTATCTACTGAAGATGGAAGCTACTCTAAACACACACATAATAAATATGCTTACATTTTTTAAATCCTTCCTTGCCTTTCGACAACACAGGTTTCGGCAGAGGTAGCATCGTAAATAAACTTATTATGCACCTCTGCCAATAAACGTTTACAAAACAATAAAGTTTTGTCCAAGAAGATCGCCTTCATCTTTATCTCTGTTCATCAGGGATTCTTCCGTCGGCCGGTTCCCGCCTTCTTTTATGGGCACCAAGGATGAAGGGCTCTGGTCCCAATGTCACTTTCCACCCATACAGGAACGCTTCGAAGTACGGGTAGTTCTCTTCTTTCTTTGTTCCTTAGTGCCTCAAACGCAGTGCAGGTCGTAGCTACGTGCTCGGCACAGAATATAGGGGGTCGAGGTCCTTGCCAAAGCTGTGCAGTTTTGAAAGGAAGCTCCCATGCTCCGTATGAACTTTTGAGATACAGCAGTCAGGGTGTACTCATTTAGTCGTTAATCGGAAATAAACGGTGGAGAAGTATTTCCTCATGATTAGTTGAAAACTTAGAGAAGTAGCGATCGTTTGTAATGTCTACTCTTTGTTCTATCACATAGATTTAATTTCCCAAATGCATTAAAATTCCGTATATGGCATGTTTTTACATTTTTTTAGTTTCCAATCAAAATATAAATAGACAAATAGGAGAGGGGATTTGGATTCATAAAGTACATAAATTTATATATCGAAATTGAATTGTGCGGTAACAGATTTGAGCAAAAGATTGTTCGGCAAGTGGGCCTTTTGGTGCTTTTTCCCAATCCCAAACAGCTACCTGAGAGGTTGCCATACTGTACTAAAAAGGGTGAAAATGGCAAGATTCATTCACTCCCTTTAAATAAATATTAAATGGCACAGCTAGGAATCAAACCCAAATCTTTCAAAACCAGGTACTCTTGGACCCTCGGCTCCCAAAAAATTACGGCCTCAAAAAGGTAGAACACTAAGCGCACAAAATCAGTTTTTAAATTAATAAGTATTTATGGTATTATTTCATTTACTTTATATAATTCATATACTTTATTATCGACTTTCGATTCGACATGACGAACGAAGGGAACGGGTAGCATGCGATGTCGAATCGAAAATCGGTGTGGTCATAGCTTGTTTGTTCATTGATGGAATATAAATATCCCATGGGGCCGAAATATATAAACAAAAACATATTGTTCTGTTTCTAGCCGACTTAAACATTTATACCTCTTTGTTAAACATGGCTGTGATTTGTTTTGTAAACACTCAAGTGTCAAATTTTACTGCGCCTCACTAAAATCTTTGAATTTTTTTGTTTCCTTGATATTAAAACGAATTATGATTTATGCCAGTGATAATTTAAACAATAAAATCCATTTGTACCATGGAGTATAACTATGATGATGACTACCAATGCAAAATTCCACATTATTCCTTTTCAATGTTTGTGAAAACCATTTTAAATACCATTGTGATTTCTGTTGATCAAATCGGAGTTGTACCATGGTGTTTGATTTGGTGGTTCATCTGGTTCTTCGTTCATACAGTTTACAAAAAGCTATTCTTTGTATGTTTGCAAGTTACATCATTTTAGATTCATAGCTGATTCCAATCTGTAGCTTATTTGTGTTTTGTTTTCAGTTGTTACTTAAAAGAATTTCAATAAAAGAAGAAGAAAGCAAGGAGCTAGTTAAGCTATACTGGAATATTGCTTTCACCTCGATAACTGTGCCTTTTGCATTGCAAAATTTAAAATTGACATATTCAGATATCTTAAATAAGTTTTACTATGTTTTACAAAACCACATTTCAGCTTGGTTTTCTTCAGATCCAGTCCCCTCAATTCATATTAAATTGTCTTATGTCATTTTATCTGGTTATTATTTAAACAATGTTTGTGAGATATGCATTGAAAAGGGACTTTATAGCTTGGAATTTATATTAAATGAACTGCTAACTTTGTTTTTCATATCAACTTTTCCATTAAGGTATCAATATTATTATTTTAAACTGGTTTAATACTTATTTTTTATATTCTAAGTATATTTTCTTCCAGATGTGTTCAATTTGGAGTTGCGGTGACTACTATGATTAATTCCGTTGATTTCTTTTTATCTATTTCCAAGCTGTTTTCTTGTTTTTGTGATATAGCCCAGACCAAGTATCTGAGATTTTTTATCTACTTATTTTTATTGCTCCATTCAGTCTTGTGGTAAGATATATTCTTCCATATTATACAATAATTTATATTGTACTTCTTTTTTTTAAATTTAAGTACCTATTTTTAAAATACAAGGAACATCCTTTTATTCAAATGATTAAGTGGCTGTATAAAATTTTTTAACTTTTTATGAAAATGGTTAAAAGTTAGATTTGTCAATAGTTATCGTTAAAACATTTACTATTATCGAAATCTGGAGATTTCGAATGGTGAAATCTTCCAATTACTTTTGTTTCTGATATCCATTTATATGTTTGGTAGAAATACACTTTTTACAACATAACTCGCTGTTTATCGTAAGGCACTGATATCTGCATAACATTGCACCATTCTGTGTCATCATGAATGTCCACCATGATGACATTTCAGGAGTATGCAGAGGAATCGAAGGAAAGGAGATCATAATTTTTTTTGTATGAATTTTTTTCCTATTCCAATCACTGAATTTTTTCAGTGATTTGAAAGGGGAAGACCCACAAAATAATATTGTCAGTAAGTTGGATAAAGCCACAATTTTTTTTCTTATGGGAGTTTATTTTCAATAATCAGTTCATACTTTTCGGATGTCAGCTCTATTCACTTTGAAAATATTTCTATGATTTTATAGATAAATCTATGAAGGTCAGCATTCTCTAAATTGTTTTTGTACTATTCTAGTGTTAACCTTGACTGTCACCCTCACCATTCCTTTATTAAATTATTTCTTATGTATCTCTAATGAATTCATTGTCAATTATTTTTAGTTGTTTAATATACCGTTATAAAATTTATATTTAACTCCAATTATTTAAACATTAACTAGCCAAATAGTATAGTTTTATATTTTTTCTCAGACTGAGGAAGTTGGACATGAATATCCACATTTGATATTGATTACTGATTAATTTATTAAATATTTACTACATTCATTGATTTTCTTAAAACTGTTAATTTAATTTCAGGGCTGCTGTATATTTCAATATAGTTCCAAGATATTTTATGTATATATCTTTGAAAAAAATGAGATATGAAAGTGATATGAAGCATTTCTCCTTTTATTTGCTTCTGAATGGATCTCTTATTTGTCTCTACGCCTTGATACTAGCAAAATCCGTAAATATCAACAATGTTTTAAGAATACACTAAAACTTCAATTAACCGTCACTTGTGTAGCCGTCAGTTTCTATTAACCGCCAGTATAGAAGAATCCCTCCAAAAGTGTGGTTTGAACTCATGGTGTGAGTGTTTCAAAGAAGAATATTAACAGAAAAGTTAAAAAATAATTACATGACATACAATAATACAAAGAATAATTTAATAATGATATACACACCCTATTTCATTAGACAAAAATAATTTGAGATAGTCAAATTAGGTGTTTGAAAAAGAGAACTACATACACAGGCTCAAAATCTCAGAATTATTGTATATAAATGTATTTAATAAAGAATTAAATTGTATGTAAATACAGTAAGTGAAGAATGAGAAAAGGAGTTTCTAATAAAATTATAAACTAATAAATTTTAAGGAAATGTGAACAGGTTCTAACACTCCCTCCTTCCACTAACCCACTATCTCAGGTCTCAGTTGTGCTTAGTGTTGTAAATATCACATTGTATTTACAAGTTTGAGCTATAGTGCAATATTTTATTATGGACATAATGCATTCTTTATACAGTGTTCCAACTGAATTTGTATTCAACATTATAACTAATCTGGTATATTACTGAATTTTTATTTTATTCAGTATATTAATGTAAGTTACAGTGTAACTATAATCCATTCAGTAATCTTCCCAATCTAACTATTAATCGTAATATAATTTTCCATTGAAACTATTAATCTAATTCGGCCCCATTGCCATTTAGCTTAAATTATATTAAATTAACTAATCATTTAGTCATTCTCACCTAGAATTTGTGGGCGCTTTATCTTGTTTATTTGTGTCATGATCCACTATTCAGCTATATACTCTTGGCGAACAAACTATAATGTCAGATCTTTTGTAGTTATTTAATAAAAATTGTTTTTATATAGCAAACTTGTTTAATTTATGTTTATACTAAAATTTAAGTCAGTTGATTGCTATTTATAGGCTAAGGTGTTTTTCTAATGGTATTTCTGTCATCCGTCTATTCACTTTACCATTCCCAGTGGTGACGGTTTGTCGAAGTTTTACTGTATAGTAATCGAAATTAAGGCAATATTTCTTAGATTTGATATATTTACAATAGATTAAATATTTTTAGACTGTTACTTCAATGGTGGTTCATTTTATTAAAAGTCAACCTACATTGATGCGTACAACACAGGAAGCTAATGGAAATGTACAAGGGATTAGTACACAAGATGAAAAAATAGAAAGCATTAGAGCAGAAAAGAAGAAAGAAAACCTTCAAAAATTATATCAAACTGTCAAATGTAAGAATTCCCATTTATTTACTTTTTATTGTGTTTTACATCCTTTTTGTCCCATGAAGTCAATTGGAGGCACTGCAATCTAGCAGAAAATATTGCAACTAAAGACTGGAACTTTTCACTTTTTGCATCATTAGAAAGAGCCATTTTTTTTTTTTTACTGGAAATCCGGTATAAATGAAAAATGAAGCTACCTGAAGGCAGCAATATGAATATTGCTGCAGACCTTTTAATTATAGTTATTGTCATTTAATATTAAAAATATATTATTGAAGCCCTCGTGTTAATGAATATTATTATTTATATTCAGTATAATAGTAATTATACCTGATCCCTGTGAATGTTAAGGAATTACTGTGTTAATTTACTAAGTTGAGCCTCATTCACCTTCAGTGTTTCCTGATCCCTTCATGGAGTCTGGTTGATTTATTTATTTGAATTGAATTACATTCAATGGAGTCAACTGGAATTAATTGTTTTAGGTCCAAAAATTACGAACAACGAGATAAGTACAGTTTAACAATTGTTTAGTTTAAAATGAAAATAATGAAATTTCTCAGTACAACTATTAACCCGAAGTTTTAAATTTATCAGGAATAGTTTCTTATAAGTACTGAGAAAGATAATAGTATTACAAATAAATTTTTTGTAATTAGACAACTCTCTGTGGACAGTTTAATATAATTAAATTTATTGTTGTATTGTGATTGAAAAACTATATGTAAAGAAAATATCATTTTTTGGAGTGTTTTACTCAAAACAATCAATATCTCAATCTCCACACTGGTCTTCATGTCCCTTTCATATTTACCGAATCAATTTCTTTTGATTTTAGACTTTTTTTGTTATTGTTACTGTTAAATTTATAATTTGATTTAATGTTAAAAGTACTATTTAATCTTGTTAAAAGGTGCTATTCGGATTAAAAGAAAATTAACGAGGATAAGGTGCAGATTGAATGAGTCTGGCAGTACTGAAACAAAGTAAGTCTTTTCAGTAGTCTCAGCATTAATATAATAGGGTGTATAAAAAAAATAATGGCTGTTTCAAGGGTTAAAATGAAGTCAATTTTTTTCTTACATAAAATTTTTCTAACTTTCGAAATACAGTCCATTATGTTCTATGGTTAGTTGCCATCTAAAAGCCAGCTGTTCGATTCCCTGCTTTTTGGGTTTCGACTGGAAAAAGTCTTCAACACCAATTTTGAAAGTGAGCTATTGCTCGGAAAAGATAAAAGTCTGAAGGCACAAGATAAGGGCTTTAGGGAGGGTGGGTACGATAGAAGTTCGGAATCCATTTCAGCTAGTTTTTGAGGGTATATTTCCAGGTGAAATTTGGTTTGCTGCAAGGTGAGCTCATGTGGAACTTCTCTATATGTTCTCTTCTCTTTACCTAATTGGTGTCAGTGACAATTCATAATTGACTGTGACAAAACAAGTTCGGAGGATAGCTGCCGAGTACTTTTTGTGGGATCATCTTCAATAACGTGTCATAGTGCCTTGTCCACAATTGCCATTCCAAGCTTATATCGCAACTTTCAAATTTGGCAGTCCGCTCATTAAGGATAGCTTTCTCTTCAACTTCCCGTGTCAAATGCGTGGTTTCGGTGGCTGAAAATTTCCTTTTTCAGTAATGTCGCAGAATTACTTGGGTTTCATACCTCAACATCACTTTGATTGAAATAATGCTAAACAAGTACTAAGCCTCACAGATACATTATGTTTACTAAATGATTCAGTATAGCATTAGGGTTAAAAAGAAACCAGTAACAACTACATTAGAATTAACAGAGATAAGAAAAAATAAACTTCATTGTAACTGTTGAAATGGTAATTTTTTTTTTTTTTTGTACTCCCTATTATATATTATAAAATGTATGAATAAGTTAATATATTAATAAAAATAATTCCTGGGCTATAAGTGAAGAGGACCTTTGTCAAAAATGTCAGTTGATTCTGTTGTACTTAAAAAAAAACATTTAAAAAAATGGTGCTGTGATATCTCTGTAATGTTAAAAATAAGTTGGTACAAACGTGAAAAGTATCATCAAGGATTATGCAATTAAACTTAAATTGTGGATGGACTTAAGAACTTTAATTTTCATTTGCTCCTGCCCAAAACCCCTGCCATCTGGAACCAGCTGAAAGTGCAAAATATCCTTATAATTTCATCAAACACAAAGCATAATCTTATAAGTTGTTGTTCCCAGAATTGAACCAGGCGGTTCAACTTTAATTCAACCATAATTGAAACAGGCGTACCAAAAAGCTGCAATGCTGTGATACACCACATATTCATCTTTCATCGGACAAATTTCCTCGGCTGCTGCCTTTGCACATAGTCCTTTTTTCCAGTAGAATGCCTCAGTAGAGCACATTCCAACATTTTTGGTGAAATTTAAAAACAGTATGAAATGCAGAGGCAGTTGGTAAACATATACGTCACTTAATTGCAAAACCCGATACATCCACCCTTGGAAGAAAACTTTTTTTTTTTCAAAAAATCACAAGTTCTCGATAGGTAAGATCAACATAAGCATTGAATGAGTTTCAAATTAGTGCACATCCATTGAAAAATAGTGCATGAAAAACGAGCTCAGTTGTATGATTAACTTTGGTGACTACAACCGTAGTTACGAAAATGGCTGCTATGATTGCCATCTACGTTGTAATCAGGATCAGTAATTTATTTTGTCTATGAATCGGAAGTAAATCAAATATTCTAACCTTAGGCTTAGTGAAAAAAAAAAATTGTGATTCAGTAAATTAAGCAGTTTGACTGACAGCTGTTTTTTGAAAAAAATTTGTGGATGGATCTATCCGGATTTGCAACTAGGGGACACATATAAATAAAGGATTAGTCAAAGTAATCAACAAGATATGCATTGTTTATATCAGAGTCGAATAAGGAATAAAATGGAGACTTTAAAACCAGCAATAAATTAATGCACTAAGACTTTTGTAATGACCCAGTATATAAATGAATCAGTGAGAAAGACTACAGTACATCTATAGTAAATCAATTTTTGAAATATTTGTTATCAAAGGTTTTACGCTGAATCACTATCAATCACTTAGCGTCTACGAGTGCTGCTAGCATGTTGTTCTTGTGCTCAATTGCTAGTTCAGGTACAGGTTTTGACCAATAAAATTTTTTTTTCTCCAAAATGCCGAATATTGGATTTGTACTGTTGTCATTATCACCGATTTAAATATAACTGAAACTAAGAAAAAAAGAAGTCCTATCACTGTAATAAAATCTATCAAGCAAAATCAAGCTAATTTACTTTACAATGTTTTTATAATATTCAAACAAGTTATTTAAGTAATTATACAACTTTTTGAACATTATCACAAATAAAACTTCTCAGAAAATCTCAAAAATATATTTTAAAAATAAAATAGGTGTTTTTTATCCCTGATCGTTTTGTAATATAACTTTTTCAGCAATCCAGAGCATCGCAATGATGTACCCATTGAGCCTCTATCGGATGAAGTAGATAAAAAAGAAGAGTCGGAAGAGCAAATAGAAAAATAATAGAATGTTTAAAAATATTAATTAAATAAATTAGTTAATAATTAAATAACAATTATTCTAGTCATAAACTTGCTTTAAAATATATTTGTATTTGTTAAGTTTTTTTTATGCTGTGATCTTTTATAATTAAAAAAAAATAGTAATATATTTTTTATTTCTTTTACCATCCCCATGACAAATAAAATAAAATGTTTACATTTATTTTAGACTACATAACATATTATGTTATAAAATGGTAAAGGATTTCTTATCCCAAACACTGTTATTTTATTTTTTTAATTAGATGACATTTCACCATTCTAAAAATATAGGTATATACATTGGGCATCACTATCCCTTCCTCCTTTCTCCCTTCCCTCTTATATAAATAAGTGGAATTTTTTTTCTTAGAAATATAAGATAATAAACAAAAAATGGCTTTTGTTTTTTAATTAATGAACATTAACTAACTATATTGATTAAAAATAATTATAAAAGTAGATATTTTATACATTTTTAGAGTATATTACTTCATCCACATCCCAAATCAGAGAAAGTATGAATTAATGGGTTTAATTTATTATTGATATATTACAAGAAAAAAGGTGGTTTATGCGTTCTATGCCGATGATATAGGACTTCACTATCTTCAGACATAGTTTAAACATGAAAAAAATACATAGAGTACTTCACCCTAGTGCAAAAAAATATTTTTTATTTAGACTTGAAACTTCCTTTTTTTGGTCTTTGAAGCAACAGTGTGATCCACTGTTCGGACTTTTCTTTATTGACCACACTGGCTAGTCCAGGACGTTGGTAATTTTACCTGGAAAGTTTTGAAGAAGTTCCAAAAATTTGCTCTTTTTTGGGGGGCTGCTGATTATGAATTTCAATTTGCTACCTCAAAATTTTGTCGGAAATTTACTCATCTTTAATTTATTATAAAATGGATATTATAATATATTCGATTAATACATAAGTTTCAAGTTATGCGCAAAAAAATAAAACAAAACATTTTTTTTATACTTCTGGGTTCAAAGTTCCAAGTAACAAAGTTGAAACTCGTAATCAGCACTCTAAAAAACACAAGTGAGCAAGTTTCAGAACTTCTCTAAAATATTTCACCGAGATACCTTTTTTGTCTCTATGTGGCCACATTAAGATCAGTTTACAGGAGTGAGTTTTTTAATCAAACAACTTGCTCCTGTGAACCTGCCTTTAGACTAAGAGACTAAATGATCCTACAAAAAAAAAAAAAAAAAAGTTAAGTATAAAATGTAGGGAATTTACTCTTGTTTAATTTAGTATAGATTGATGTTGCTAAAAAAAAAAAAAAATGTACGATTTTCAATCTATGTGAGAAAATGTTTGAGTTTATGTATTTTTTTAAAAATATTTTCAGGAAAAATTTGAAGTATCATAGTTGAAATTCGTAATCAGCAATCCTAAAAACATAAATGTGCAAATTTTCAAAACCCCCAAACTTTCCACTGTGACCCCTTTCTGGTCTCCAGTTGACTGGACTAGGCTTTGATTTTGAAAATAGTGAAGTGGAGGTGTTTAATTTTAATTTTTTTTCTTTTCAGATTTTACATTCATAGGAATATGTTTGAATCATTTCAATGAAGAATGTGCCGCATCTTTATTAATTTTTCTATTGATTAAACATTTACTAGAAAATTTTTAATTGTCAAATTGTATTCCAACATCCAGAACGCGGCAGAAAGGCGCGTCAAAGAAGTTTTTGTATTTATTGTCGAAATTTTGAATTCTTATAATTTTATTTTATAACATTTAAAATTGTAGATAATATAATTATATTATTTATTATTTAATTTCAACAATTTTATTATATATATATAAAACTATAACGATTAAATAGAAACTTATTTCTACTCGCTATGATTTAACTGAAAAATTACTTTAAGTTCGATATATCGATTAGATGATTATTTAGCTGTTGTTTGTTGATAACTAACCTGCTCATCGAGTTTGAACTTTGAGTTATCAGAAGATCTCGTTATACTTAGTTTATATTACTCTAATTCATAAAAATGTTTCGGCTCAGGTTATTTTTGTTTTTATCGGTGCATTGTGTTTTAATTTTAAGTAAAAAAGGCGATATGAAGCCTGACTGGGCTAAAAAGGACATAAGAGACTTTACTGATGCTGACATGGAAAGACTTCTGGACCAGTGGGAGGTTGGTAAATAGAATAAAAGTGAAAATTTTCTGTTCCTAGAAATCTTTAAAATAATAATGAGATGGATGAGAAGAACTGTTAGCTAGGTTAATTATGTGATTGAGTGTTTACTAGGTCTATTGCTATTGCTTTATGCTCACACCTGAATTTCCTGGATGTGCTTAGTTAAATTTTTATAGTTTCTTAATCTACTACATAATTTGTTAAGGCGGCCACTGATGATCACTCCAAATGGAACCGTGAAGCAACTGGAGTACTTGGATTGTAGACGATTTCAAGGGCTTTCTTGATGGTCACTCCCCTCAATTGTACTATTTTTTACCGATAAGTAGTGATTTATACTCACATCTACATGTATGAATGAGGCTAGAAATAATGGCTCTACAAAAGCAAAATCATTAAATAATTTAATCTTAACCCTCTCCACAAAAAATAGTTTACATTTTATGCATAATAGAAATCATGAATTCATTTGAAATGTTTATTTACATTTAATTAATATTTATATGTATTTATTAACGTAATTGACAGTAAAAAATTATACCAAATTATAAGTTATTGATATCTAATTTTTTTAAAACATTATTTAAACAATAAATATCTTAAATTTGAACTACACCATATCTACTGATTATCAGTTATTATTATTATTAGAGCACAGCCTAAAACTATGAAAAACTGCAATTCATTGTTCCCCTCTATCAGTTTTCCACACACACATGATCGGTTTGATTTTGACATAAAGCGATGGAATTAAGGGCCTATAGATTCCTTCTGCTCACCATTATTCTGAAAAACCTACTGAAAAACTCACAATTGTTCCAGGTTCCATTTGTTTAGAAGCGATTGTTTCCCTTCAGGACCGCAATACTTTCCTTGAACCTTAGTGTCATATGTCACCTGCTGAAATTTTTACATTTACAACTGTACATTTCTTGTAAATTTAATTGAAGCTTACTAATGCCATCTGTTACTTCAGTGTATTAAGTTCAAAGACTGTTTTGATGTAGCACAGAATAATGGTAGGATGCAACATGCAATATATAATCAACTATTAAGAAAATATAGACTTATTCCATAAATTGGTTATAGTAATTAAGAATGTTAATACCTTTAGGACCAAATATAAAAAAAAAAATTCATAATTTAAAATGAGAATGGGTTTTTATTTCCATTAAGCCTATTATGATATTTATTTATTTAAAAAAAAATTTCTGTGAACATAATAATAAAATACTAAATAGTTATAAAAATATAAAATAGTTATTAACTAGTTAACTTAGTTGATAACTATTCTAAATTTTATTGTGTTTCAACATTTCACAGTGTGTCATATGCGTAATAAGTCATAGCTCTACTTGCACTTGTAGTTTAGTACTTTATTATGTAATAGGGCATTGGTGTGATTGTAATCTATTATGTAATATGGCATTGATGTGATTGTAATCAACCTAACTTGAGTTGTAGTGGGGACTGTGATGTACACTTACCTAACATTATTCCCGCCAATCCCCTCCAATCATGCTCCCACTTTCGATTTCGAGATTTTTTATGTTTGCTAACAGAATTAAAATGAAAAAATATTTTTAAAAACCCCACATTAGGAGTAAGGAAAATTATAATAATAAAAATAAGAGAATAATGCTTGTTCCAGTTTCAGATACTTTAAGTTTATTTAAGGCATTGCAATGGGGAAGGGTTGCTCACATTCCCTTCTTCTACCAGCAAACATAATTTAAACCGACTACCAAAATAATGATCATGTGTACTCATCAAGTTTGTAGCTCCATAAAAAGAAAATCATAAAATACATATTGTTTTAATTATTAGGTTACCTTTATGGTTACGACGATCAAGCTTATGATTTGCAGATATCTTAGTTGTTTTGTTTAAATTTTTATTAAAGTTATAGTTATAAAAATTATCAAGTTCTTGTTAATTTTTTTACTTTTAATACATTTTATTTTATTGTTAAAGTTTACTTTTAAAGAAATTCTATTTACATAGTAAGGTCCATAAGTTTCTGTTCCGAGGATGAAAGAAAGGTGAAAGAAAAAAACTGGTGTTATTGTTTCTCAATATACTCTCCTCTAATTCTACACACTTTTTACAACGCTTCGGCAACATTTATATACTATAAAAAACATAATTTTGTTCTTTGTTAGAAAAATGTTCTTCCACCGCTGCTTGGACCTCCTCGTTGGTGTTAAATCTCTTCCCACGAAGGTCAGATTTTAACTTTGTGAAAAGGTAGAAGTCGCTAGGGGCCAAGTATGGGCTGTAGGGTGGATTGGAAGTTTCTTGGAATCTGCAGTCCTTAACAGTGGTCTTGGAAATCAATGCTGTGGGACAGGGGCATTGTCGTGAAGAAGCCGAATACCTCTGCTCAACTTTCCCAAACTTTTCTCTTTGATGACATCTCGTAAGCGGTCTCGAGTTAATGAGATGCTGAAAAATAATAATAATAATGTTGTGAATACAAGATTTTAATATGGCGTAAATCATTCAATTTTTAATATATCAAAATACATTTTGTGGGGTATTTCATAGCTTTTTAATGACTATAAATGAGCATATTAAAAATTAGGTGTTATCTGCAAACCCTGAATTTTTGTAGCGCGTGTGCCGCACGTGTCACATTAAAAAAGTTAAAAGTTATTTGTAGATCCCACTGGCTGTATTCTTTTTATAGAGCCTTCAGTGCTTCTTCCAGGCCATCTCTGTTATATGCTACCACTGCTTGGTCATCGGCAACGAAAAGAGAATAGCATATATCCATTGATGTTTATGCCTTTTCCTTCCCAACACGCACTGCTCTCCTTTACTGACTGTTGTGCATAAATTTTAAACAGGATTGGAGACGTACTGCATCCTTGCTTAATGCCCTTAGACACAGAAAAAGGTTCAGACAAGCGAGAGCCGAGCTTCACCTTGTACTCGTCCTCACTGTATTTATTAAGGCATCGCTGATACCCGCACTCTTAAGAGATTTCCACATCTTATGCCTTGGTACATTGTCACAGGCCTGTTCTAGGTCTTTAAAAGCTATGTTTACAGCTCTTTCCTTCTCCATTCGTTTTTCTATGAGCTGCCTTAGGAAAAATATGATGTTTGTACAAGACATGGCTGCAATGACACCAAACTGTTCCTCTGGGATAACAAACTCCTCTTCCAATTTATGCTTCAGAATTCTGCCAATGATCCTTGACACCGAACTCTGAACACTGATACCTTTATAATTTCTGCATTCATTCCTGTACCCTTTCTTTTATATAGATATAAGAAATCCTGTCTTAAGGTGTTTTGGTAACTCTTGCCCTTGTAAAATGAGGTTTATTAGTTTTGCAAGATCCTTTAACAATCTAGTCAGTTGATATCCGCATGATGGTATAGAAGGATCAATCCCTAATTTAACAATCTAGTTCTTCCTGCATTTAAAAGCTCTACTGCCTCCAGGTCCTGCGGCTTTTCCAGCTTTTGCATTTATGAGTGCAACAAGAACCTCATCTTCTTTTACAATTACATTTCCTTGTGCATGATCCTCAGGCGGATATGGCTGAACCATATCCATTTTTAAACCATTCTGGTCTTGTTTCAGAGAGTAGTTTTTTATAATATTCCACACAGGTCTTCTTACTTATCAGAGGAATCACATTTCCCTTCACACGTGTCCTGAGCGCCTTTAGTATCCTCCATGATTAGCGAATCTTATTGTAGCCCAGGGTATTATCAATCCTCCTACAACATGCTTCCCATACTTGGTTCTTGCTTTCTGTGACAGTACGCTTTAGCTGTGTGTTTAGACTTCAGTATTTTCTTCTTCTTTCAGTATCTTTTTGGCTTCCGCTACATAACCATTTATTGAAAATCACTTTTTTCTTGCTTACCATTTCTTCTATTTCTATGTTCCACCATTCTTTTGGAGGGTTAGTTTCTATGTTGCCTAAGGTTTACTAGCAGCTTCATGGATATATTTCGTAGTGTACTCGTTTAACTCTACAGCATTACTGTCCCAATTATCGCTCATTTTGGCTTCCAGACGCCATTTTAGAGATTTCTTATGCTTTCATCATTTAGCAGGTGAAGTTTATACTTACGTACATCTAAGTGTGTGGATTTATCTTGCTTAGATGTTGATTGCTTTTTTTTACACAGTGCTATGCATTTGGCTCTTAATAAAAAGTGGTCAATACCACATTCCATGCCTCGCAGGACTCTTACATCCGTTTTTTGTAGGAGGCTATGCTGCTTGGTAATACAGTAATCCAAAATGAAAGGTCTGAATCCCGGTTTATTCCAAGTGAACTGATGTTCTTTTCTGTGTTGGAAGAAAGTGTTTTTAGATCAAATTCCTCACAGATATCACACAACCTGAGGCCATTATCCTCCTCCCCGCATGTACTCACAACAGGATTTCCTTTTGCTCTTTTCCAACTCGGGCATTCATTTCACCCATTAGAAACACTTTGTCTTTGTGTCTAATCTTCTCTAGATTGGCTCTGAGAACATCCTCGAAGACGTCCTTTTTGGTGGTCAATTTATTGTTATCTGGGCTACAGATTCCCAGAATTGAAATATTGTAGCCAAACATTCATGTCCAATCTTATTATCCTTTTCTAGACCATCTCATAGAAGTTTACGCATCGTTTGTGCTTCCGTCGGATCACAATGGAGACACCTGTCCTAGTCAGCTCACCTTTGTCCATTCCACTCCAAATATGAATCAAATTCCCAATCCTTCCTGACCTCACCCTTTCACCTTTGTTTCTGGAAAAACGACGATGTCGAGTTTCGACTTCTCCACCTTCGCCAATACCTCTTTTTTATTAGAGATATTCTGTACATTCCAGGTTTCAATTTGTAATGTCCTTTTCTGTTTCCAAGTCCGTTTATCAATATTTCTGTCCAGCTATTCTTTTTCTGACTTAATTTAGCTTTACTAATTTTTTTTACTAGCAGGGTGTTGCCCTGATAAAAACTTCCAACCTAGAAGACCAGGGGTTTTCTGTCGGGGTCACCTTCCCTTAGAACGATTGCCATCCCTAGCTTACAGGCCCTGTCTGCCTGGGCATCCCCGCTGTGCAGGGGAGGCTGCACTTATTTAGAGGCGGTGCATACTTACCTTATCAAAGTGTCATTGGGCTCTTGGGGTACTTGTGTTGCGGCCACCCTCCCCTCCCTGATAGAGCTGCCTTTCGTGGTTCGGGGCAGTTTATTCAATATGTTCACAGCTAGCCTGCCGAGCTGGCAGGTCGTCCCGCTATCCATCACCCGCGGACCCGCTCAGTATCCAGTATTTAGCCTCGAGCTAGTTGTTTGAATAATAAATGTTTGTAAACCTACAAATGTTTGTAAATGTTTGATAGGTGGAAATGTCCTTTTGTTGATTTAGGTTTATTTTGATCCATGGATTGTAATTTTTATATTACATTTCTTGTACTAGCTGTACTTTCTTGTATTTTCTGCTTTTATGTTATGTATTATGTTCAGAATCAGTGTATATTGTAAATCATTTTCTCATCTAACTCTTTCAACTTTCCGAAATTAAACTTATGGCTATTTTTGAGGGCATGAACAGCTAAGACTTCCTTCCTTTCAACTTTCGACATTCTAAATAATTTATAGCTTACATATAATGGACCAAAGTATTTAATTTTCTCTTCCTGTGTCTCTTTAATTTCTAATAGATACAGTCTTTCAACTTCAGATCAGTGTTGATGATAGAAAATATTTTTTTAAAGTTAATTTAATTTATGTAATCATGTATGAATAATTTTGATTATATTTAGGAAGACGAAGAGCCGCTGGAACCAGATGAGCTTCCAGAGCACCTTAGGCCACAGCCTTCTCTAGATTTCAATAAAGTAATTGCCTTCTCATGTGCAGTTGTATTGCTTCTATTTCCTGTATCCTGATATTTATTTAATGTTAGATTAAAGGTACTGATCCGGAACAACTATTAAAACTTACTAAAAAGGGGAGGACGTTGATGTCTTTTGTGATTGTTAGCGGTAATCCGACCAGAGAGGAAACAGAAACTATTACTAAGTTGTGGCAGACTAGCCTGTGGAATAATCATATTCAAGCTGAAAGGTGCTTAATTAAATTATATTTATATCTTAATTTAAACAATTTAATTGTTCTTGATTCAACATTTGTATAAACAAATATTTGATCTTATAGTACTTCACATTAATTTAAATTAGATGAATAGATAAATGTGTTTATTTACAAATATATTTATGCTTGTATATATAAATAAATATATACAAGTATTTTGTATAAAACATATTTAAACAATGAAAATAGAGACTGTGGTGGCCATGAGTTTGTTGGGACGGCACTGCAGCATTCTTGAGTCAGAAGTAGGAATGGTTCAAATCCGGCTGGTGATGTTTGACTTTTTTTTTGGTGGATCCTCATAATAAATCTCTACCTTCACACTCTAGGGAGCATGGGTTGGTAACATGTTTAATAACCTTTCCTGTCTTGGTTGGAATACACAAGTACACACCAAATGAAGTAATAATGAAAACGATTCATCTGTCTGAGGTTGGCTGTGATTGTGATGTTGATTTTTACTTTCTTACTGCTGCTAGGTAAGGATAGTATTGTAATCAGGTTAAAATTTCAAAATGCAGTTTTAAATGGATTTATGCATTTCAGAATTTCCTGAGTCCAAAAACTCATTTTCAGTCATTGGTCTGTTTGTGCCAAGATTATCTCTTAAATGGGTGGACCGATTTTGTTGCATTTTTTTTTTGTAGGGTTTCGTCCCTTGATGCCTGTGTACCAAATACTCAATCAATATTTATTCTGAGTCAGGTCAGTTGGTACCAGCCGTATCTGATACAGAACCGAGTATCTGACCTTGGGTCATATCAGATACAGGCTACTATTGATACAGATATTGAATCCTTTAATATTTGAAGTATTTACCCATTCTAACCATTAGGACGTATTCATTGCAACTTACTACAGCTTAATAATCAAAATTACAATAAAGAATTTAAAAATGATATATTTTTTAAGAGATAACTATAATAGGATAAAGAAGGGTGATAAATAATAAACTTGAACTAATTTTCACTAAAAAAACGTAGTAAAATAAGTAGTAATAACGCAGTAAAAATAAAATATTGAAACATTTTTCTAATATAACAATTTTAATAAAAAGAATAGATATACCAAATATGTACATATTTATGTGAATGTATTTTTCACTTCTACTTTTTCAAACAAAGTGAGGACTGAAATTTTTTACAAGAGAATGAAATATATATATATTAAATCTGTGTAACTATTTATATTTTATTTGTTTAGTACAAAATTTATTCCTGTATTAGATTCTTAAATATAATTTTTAAACATAATAATTTTAAAATTGTATAGTTACACTTATAACAAGTACAGTGTCTGTCCTAATAAAACGAAAGAGGAACATATGAATTATTTTAAAAAATATATATATATATATTATATATATATATATATTATATATATATATATATATTATATATATATATATATATATATATATATATATATATATATATATATATATATATATATATATATATATATACATATAAAGTATATGTATATATATATATATATATATATATATATATATATATATATATATATATATATATACATATACTTTATTAGCATGATAAAAAATACTTAATCAAAGTTTTAAAAATTAAGAATTTGTTCAATAATAAAAATTAGAAAATTAGAAAATAATTCTCTAAAGTCGTTTAGCTCTAGTAGAGTCAGAAATTATTTTTTACAGCCCCAAAAGCAACTATTAAAAATTAAAACTTTTTTTGACTAAGTATCTTGTGTTAGTTTACCTAGATAAAAGAATGTTTCAATTTCCTCCCCAAAAAAATATATTTTCAAATTAGTTTATTTAATATTTATAAATTAAACTCTTTAGAAGGACTATTTACTTTTAAACCAAAATTAAATTTACAAGGTCTTTAGAGAGAATAATGGTGAATTGCTATGAGCAATATCCTAAGTAAAACTGCTAATAGAGATTCTGAGAAATCAGATGTCAGCAGAATCAATGCAGTGTTAGGATCCAAAACTTGGGTGCATTAGATTGTATCGATTGGATACTCTTTATCAGATACTGAAGCAATTGATCCAGATACTTGTGTTGATACAGATTGACAGTTGATATGTATCTGATATAATAGTATCAGTATCAGTTGTATTCAAATACAAGAAATTCTTGTATCAACCCATCCCTAGTATAAAACAGACTAGTATTAACAAAGATACAGCCTATTGAACTTGGTAGCCATGTTTATTTTTAAACATGTTTAAGTATTTTTTAAGTATTCTGCACATGTTATCATAGAAACCAGTTCACTTTTTTTTTTTTAATTTTCTGAATAACCCGAAAACTATATATCTCCCAGAATATTCCAGATGTTAATTTCAAAGATAATTAAACTGGCTATAAAGTGACAGAAAAAAATAAATAAAATTTGTTACTGTTTGGGTCTGAGTTTGTGAGGTGAGATGTACTATAAAGGATGGGTAAAGACTCTTCTTTGCTGAATTAGAATGTTATTTTTAAAAAACAAATTAAAAGGGCATAATGTTACAATTATATGATATATACTTAATTAGTCCATTTAGTTTTCAATGAAATTTTATACGTGCTCTATCATTATCTTTTATACATTGATTATATTCTGTTAATGCCAGAGGTGTTATAATTTTTTTTTTGTTGTAATTCCATCTGTGTTCCTGTTTAGGTTGAAGGATTTAGGATTGTTTGCACTTCATCCCTTCCTGATCGCCAAACCTGGATCAACACTTTTTTTTTAGTGATAAAGAGCGTGCTTTTTGGGATTACTTCATATAGGCTAAACTTGTTTCACCCCTATTTATTCTCCTTACACCTATGTTTCAGTTTTCATGCCACCATCGGGTACCATTTTAATTGATTTCGGCTTATAATGTGCTTTTTTTTCATTGTAACTAAGTTTAAACATTCAGTTTAACTTCTGTTTTATCTGCTGCGTGTAGTATCACATGCTCTTAGAGAATTCCACATGCACTTAAAGAGTTCACTATGTTCCATGCTGTTATAATAGTTATCCATCTATATTTGGAATGTGATTTCTTAAGTTTTAAAATTCGATCTTTTAGTTTTAACACATTCACAGAATATAGTTTTAAATTGCATACATAAAAAGATGTATAAACATGTGAAATACTATTGACAACTATGTTTTCTTCCTCTGTTTTTCCTGTTTGTGGAATTTTTGGAAAGTTTTTCTATTATAATGTTTTTCTAATATTTTTCCTTATCACAAAGCTTTTGCAGACCAGCCTTCACAAGAATAAAACGTTACAACTAACCAGAAAATGGAATACACTGATCCTTATCTTATGTCTGCCAGGCCCTCTTTCTATTTGTAGGGGTCTATCCCTAAAACAAATAAAGTATATGTAATGTTTTTTTATTTAAAAGGATTAATTTTGCAGATATTTAGTCGAGGACAACAGAGCAATATTTGTATTTAAGGATGGTGCTCAGGCCTGGGAAGCCAAAGACTATCTAATTGAACAAGATCGATGTGAAGAAGTTCTGATTGAGAACAAGCCATACTATGGTAAAAATTCAAGTGTAAGTATCTTGTGGGTATACACTCTGTAATCTGAAATCAGTTTGGCATAAATTTATAATTTACATTTTTTTTTTGTTACAGAAAGGAAAAGTTGAAAAAGTTGGACCTTCAAGGGCAAAGGAAGACTTGTAATTTGTAAAAATGACATTTTTGTGAGTATTTGTAATTAAAAGATTATCTTATTTTTCTTTATAAGTTTGAATCAGAAGTTCAAGTTGGACCTCAGGTCAAATTTAATCTTCTTGCCTCCCTTAATTATTCACATAATTGAGAATAAATTATAGTTACAAATTATGCAAATGCAAGGTTATTGGAACTACTATTTAACAAGATTTTTACCTGAATGAAACTGAAGCAAACAGATTCCTGAATTCAAGAACAGAATGGAAGGACAATGGTGATAATTGAATACAATAGAAATGAAGGAATAGTAATAAAATTTTGGATTATTTTTTTAATGTTTAATAAACGAATAATATAGAATAAATATAAAGTTTCGTATATAAAAAAATTAGTCTTATTTGGGTTAAAGAACGCCTTGATAATATAATGGAAAATGTTTTTCAATCAGTCAGTAATCAGTAAATTAGATTTAATAGAATTTTGGAATTTTCTGGCTTAGAAGACTGAGGCTTAGAAGGTCTTCAGGTTAAAAACAAAAAAGAAAGAAAGAAAAATGTACTGCTTGTAACAACATTTTAATTGCAATGTTTCAATCCAACTTAGAACCATTATCATGTACAAGGTATAGTGAAACGGAATGATTTCAAAATTAAATTATTTATTAAAGAATTAAAAATAAAATGGGCTTAGGTGCCTGTATTCTGGAGTTTTGCTGATTTTAATACAAAAGATAGTATTAATCATCATCATCATGAGTGGTGCGACTACCCGTCACCGAGTCTAGGCCTTCCCCAGTCGCCTCGATCTCTTGCAGCAATTCTCCAGTTTCAGGTACAAAGAAGTACCTGCGACAGAGTCCGTCCATCTTACATTTGGACGACCTACTCTTCCCTTACCATGGAACTCATCTGAGTATCTCACCATCTCCCATCCTCACCATGTGGTCTGCCCATCAAAGTCTCTCAAGCTTGATGAACTTGACCACATCAATGTCATCGTACAGTCCAGTGAGGTCCGCATTCTTTCTTGTATAGTATTAATACGCTTTTAAAATACCAATATTTTAAAAATGGATAAATACATTTAAGGTTTAAACAAAAATGAAACTTAAATAATAGTTTGTGATAAATTATTAACTCCTATTCTAATATGAAGCATTGAGAACCAGAGCGGACCAACCTCACCAGGTGTGATTTTGAGAAAAATCCTTAACAAGATTTTACAATTTTTTTTAAATAAAATGCTTTAGACAAGGATAATGGACGAAGCAGAAGAAAACAAAGGCGCATGCGCATGAGGCAGTGGGCAAAAGAGCGAGAGAGAGACATATGGGAGGTGAAGATGTATATTACTTATTACGTAATGTATGAGACACTATTGTAAGCGTGGAGTCCGGTTTGAAGTTGAAAGAAAAGATAAGACAGTCAACATGTGTGCAAACTCTCTCCCTTTCTGCCTCATTTACGTATCTACATATGTAAATAATTATTTGATTGTTATGTTTCATAGTTTATAATATAGTTCATTAATCATTTATTATATATAGTTTATATTAAACGTATATCTTTTTATAGCTTTTAGTTTAGTTAGTTAGTGTTCAAAATTTAATAATGCATAAATTATAATTGGTTAATTTTTTTTTGTTGTTATAAAATAAAACAGATGCTATTGAAACCATATGGTTATGTGAGGTTCTTCTATAAACTCCTTGTTTATTCTCATATTAATAATATTATCGCCTATGATTCCTTTATAAATACTCACTTATTAAGGTTGATAATATTGAACCAGTTTTGAAAGTGAATTCTTGCATTTCTACCATTATGGTTCAATAAGAGAGAGATTTTAAAACTACATTAATTTTGTTGTAAGCCACTTGATCCACTCTTGTGCTGCCACCTTGATATCAAAAACAATTTGAACTATCTGTTAAACTGCGTCTATCCCTTGAATGGTTTCAATATTAATAAAATTCTTTGCACAGAGAACAGATGGCCTAACATAGAATGCTTTCCATGCATCAAACTCAATTTTCACAAAAATGTGGGATATTCCACTCTGGTTCTCACTTCCTTATATTTAAGATTCTTTTGGTTCAAGTTATTATTATAATTACATACATGACAAATATTGATGCTGTTTAATTTAAATCATTAATAGAACTTTTAAGCATACTTAATGCACGTACACAATTTTATTCAGTCTGCTTTGTTTATGGCCATTAACTTGATCAGTCTAATGTATGTTATCTCTTATACTTATTCTAATCTACCTACTAGTTTTGATCTTTACTAGTCTCGGGATAATTTTAACTCTGAAATAAATTTAATTTTGAGGCTTGAAATTACTAAATTAACACTTCACTCAGCCAAGATCAATATGCCTTAATCACTTATTTATACACTCGTCCTGTGGCAGAAATAAATCGCCGATCACTTCTATTATCAAATGTTTATTAAGTCATTGAAACACCAAAAACAAAATAATAATAAAATATGGTATTTCTTTAATTAAATATAATGTCAAGTGTAAGTGTAAGTGTAATTAAGTATAATGTAAAGTGTGAGATAAATATTCTTTAATATAGGAACATATTAAATAGTTAACATTTCTAAAACTCTAATTACATTATTTTAATTTTTTCTTTGATCGCATGCTCGTCACAATACAAGATAAGAATAAAAATTTCAACAAAAAATCAGAATGACGACAACGATGATGATTGTTGGTATTATTACCAGTTCTCCTAGGAGTGGTAGCGATTGAATGAAATGTTTTGTACCATTGTGCCTTATCACGTACTCTACCCAATAAGTTGCTCTCGAAAGAGGGTCTTCAGGACGGTCGCGATACAGTCCTGATAGCTCCAAGGCCCTCTTTTTATACCTGAAAGACATTTGTTGGCTGTTTAATATGAACAAAGTTATTTCAGAAACTGTAAGATAGTTTGATTTTAGGAAATAAAATGAATACAAAATAAATCAAGTTTCAACACAATAATGATTCTATATACTGTGGCAAATTTATCAAGAGTGGATATTGAAAAAGAAATTTGGTATAATTGACAGGTGTGTTGAAGGTACAATCCAAGGCCTACTTTAATCATCATATTTTTGCCCCAAACTTCATAATTTGAACCATAAATTGTTCATCTTTAGTTTTCAATACCCAGTGTTTCTTGTCGAATCATGACCAATTAATTCTTGTCTCATTTGATCAAATTAATGTTAAATGGTCCGAGGATAATTTCTGATCAGGCCTTTTCTTGCAGAATTCAGCTTTCGATACTTATCTATTACTATACTTTTTTCCCTTTTGCTTCCTTCTTAAAGATTGACTTCTGTTTGTGCCATGAGAACTATTTTGGCTGAAACACCCACATCATTTAATTGGCATAGACTTTGTTGAACTTAAATGAAATTTTCTGTTTCACCAGGCCAGATGGATCAATATTCGACTGCATTAGAAAGCTTTGGAAAAGGACAAGCTGTATTTAATTTTGATATTTCTCTATATCAGGAAAAGTATCAACTGAAAATAAGTATTTTGTGGCCAACACACAACCAGATTATATTCCCATTTTCGCACCATTCCCAGAATGGCGTGGACTTGTTTCATTCTGTTTCTGGGAAGGGAAACAAAATGTAATAGTATGGAGAATAATAATGATCAAATGTTGAGCATTAAAAAAAGTACTACTTTAAATTACGTAACAAAAATCAAGTTATTTGTCAGTTTCTGAACAAAAACAATTTTTAAATAACTCCACAGCATTGTCTAAGTGATATGTGATCAGTCAGAGACTATATTGAGATACATTTTAACTGTTTTAGGGGTGTTGACAGTTCTATTATGTTTCTTTAAAATTAGAGAATCCCACAATGCATAGGCAATAAGATATTATATAATTCTATCAAAATAAAAGATGTTATAACTTGATCAATTTTATGAGCCACAGCATAACGGGTGTCTCATCACCAGTCATGCAACAACCCTGTTGATGAGTCAGCGTCTCATCCAGCAGCTTTCGCCATCCTTCTTTATCCTGTACAGTAACAATCCAATTCCGTACACCCAGCAGATTGTTCCATTCAGTTATCCTGGTAAGACTTCCAGCCCATTTAAGCCTCTCTATGCAGACGATTCTAATAATGTCTGGCTGAAACATCCACATTATTGAATTGGCATAGACTGACTCCCTGGTCAGCATGTAACGTTCCAAGTTACTCCTTCGTCTCCAATTCTAGCCTATGATCACTGGACCATGGATTCGGCATAGAATTTTCCTTTCAACCACAAGGAGTCTTTGCTCATCGGACATTGAGATGGCCCAAGTCTCAAGAGTCATACAACAAGACTTGGGTTTTATACAATCTTAACTTTGTAGTCCCAGTGAGATGATGACTTCTGAAGAGGTGTCCCAATCCGAAGAAGCTTCTGTTTACAAGGATTATTCTCCTTCTTATCTCTGCTGTCATATCATTGTTCATGTTAACCTGTCAGCTGATATAGGCAAATTCTTTAACCTTTTAAAACTGTAGGTTCCTATGGTGATTCCCTCTGATTGGCCCTCTGAAATGACACCATGAATTTGGTCTTTTTTATTTCCTTGTACGAAGTATAGGAAGTATTGTAATCGCGAAAATTTTCAGTTTTCAGATTTTAACAGAAATATTCATTTTGACCATCCCTGAATCCATTTTGGCAAGTTTCATTGTGAACATTCGTAAGTTCGTTTGTACGTATCTCACATAACTCAAAAACGGTTAGCCGTAGAAAGTTAAAATTTTGTATTTAGGATTGCTCAAAAATCTAGTTGTTACCCTCCCTTTTTGGTCACTGCATGATTACTGGAAGGGGTACTTTACTTGAAGATCATTATTGATTTTCATAAAAAATTATATTAAAATATAATGCAAAATTTCTCAGATTAGGTCTATAAAACGTTTGTACCAATATGAATAATATAATAGATTTTGGTTAAAATAGGATAGCCGGAAGTGGTACTTTACTTAATGGTCATATTAGACTTTCATCAAAAAATTATATTACAATGTAATGCAAAACATCTCAAATTTAGTATATAAGACTTTTATATCAATAAAAATAACATGCTAGATTTTGGTTAAAATTGGCTTGCCGAAAATGGTACTTTACTTGAAACAGTTTTTTTTTTCTACTTCCCACCTTTTTCTTGAACTACCGAATTGTAGTTCAATAGTTCAAAGTCATGTGTTGTCACATCAGATATTTTAATTAATTTTTAGGCCCTATCTCCTTGTTGGGGCAATGAATGCATCCTTGACAACCTGAAAGGATCTTCCCACAATGTCGATGTCATCAGTATAGGCCAAGATCTGGACCGTCCTGTTGAAGATAGTGCCAGTCGTCTGCATACCGGATTTTCTTGCCATTTTTTCTAGTACAAGATTAAGTAGAAGGCATCACCCTGCCCCGCCCCTCTTCTAGTAACAATTCTGAGATTCCTCCCTGGATACCAAACGTGCATTCAACACCTGTCATCGTCAGTTGTGTGAGATGGATAAGCTTTCTTGGGATGTTGAGTTCTTCCATTGCCTTGTATAGCGCCGGTATATTGAGACTGTCTTAAGCTACTTTAAAATCTACTATCAGATGATATCTTTGTACCTGATATTCTCTACCTTTCTCAGGGATTTGCTTTAGAGAAATATTTGATCGGAGGTAGATTTTCCTCCCTGAAAGCTGCATGCATAAGGACCAAGCTCTCGTTTTGCATAGGATCTCAGCCTCTGAAATAGAATATTTAATAAGATTTTGTAGGCACAGGGGCGAAGGGAAATACCTCTATAGTTTTCACACTCCACTTGGCTTCCCTTCTTGTGTACAGGACAGATGACAGTCTTGTACCAAGCCCTGGGCATTACTTCCTTTGTCCATATGATGAGGTCATCCTTAGCTTTCTTGAGCACTTCACCACCGAAT
Source organism: Rhaphigaster nebulosa (assembly GCA_948150685.1). Classification (NCBI taxonomy): domain Eukaryota; kingdom Metazoa; phylum Arthropoda; class Insecta; order Hemiptera; family Pentatomidae; genus Rhaphigaster; species Rhaphigaster nebulosa. The sequence continues at coordinate 10,747,098 of OX411311.1, read as the reverse complement.
TTGAAGAGCTCCGATGGCAAACCATCATAGGCATGTACTTACTTTTAAGATTGGTTATTGCTTCGGTTAATTCATCTTCATCAGGAGTTTCAATCTCATCTGCAGATGGTACCACATGGTTGCCTGTCTCATCAGTCTGTTAGCCACCACTAAGCAGATGATTAAAATGGTCGTCTCCATCTTGCAAGTACTTGTTTCTTTTTATTTAGGAGTGTCCTTCCATTTTTATCATTGCAGGCACTCGACTTGGGCTTGAATTGTTCCCATAATAATTAAAGTTTCGGGTAGATGGGTTTTGGCCCTCTGTACCCTAGTCCTGTAATGGGACTGCCACCTTAGAGCTTCAGACTTGCTCTCCCTCTGGGGCTGCTACCTAAGATGAATATTGTTGTTTACTTTTGTCAGTAAGTGTGAGATGTATGTAGTTTGCAATATTATATAAATTAGTATACTGTTTGGATGTCAGAATTATTGTTCCCCCAACTTGGAGGACCATTGTAGTCTAACAACTGGGCGATAGGATCGCCAATTCCCTATGCCGGGATACTAGGTGTCTATTATATAAAAAATATATTAAATAAATGAAATATAAATTGGCTCAAATGCTTCTCACAGCCAAACGGATGATCTTATTCAAAAATGCCAGAGGAAAAAGTCTTAGGTCTACTTGATACATTGACAGTTGGTGAAAACTTAGGGTTTGCAGATAACACCTACTTTTTAATATGCTCTTTTATAGTAATTAAAAATTGTGAAAGACTCCACAGAATTCATTTAGATATATTTAAAATTGAATAATTTGCCCCATTTTAGATTCTAGTATTCTGAACGTCATTATTATTTTTTAAGCACCTCATGAAATGGAATCTTGGAGATATGATATATCATTTTTTCATCATATTTCTATTAAAAATATTTTCAAGCCTGTAGGCACAGTATTGATTCTGAAAAATCCAAAAAAGTAATTTCTGAAATGATTTTTCCTCAATTCTGAAAGGGAAATTGATTGTATGAATTCAGAATGTTTATTAATTTAACAATAGGAACATTGACTTCAATAGCATTAATAATTATAAAGTATAAAAGTATTCATAAATGGTTTACATAAAAAGAAAAACATGAAAGAATTATCGGTTCTCCATAAATGAGCTTATAAATAGTAGATGTTATCTGCATACCCCAAGTTTACACCATGTGTCAACCACACTTATTGCGTCAAAGTTAAAAAGCAATAACTGTTGGTGTTGAAACTATAGAAGTAGACCTATGACTTTTTCCTCCAGCATTTTTTGATTAGATCATCTGTTTGGCTGTGAGAAGCATTTAAGCCAATTTATGTTTGACACCATGTTTATAAATAAAAATAAATCCGATAAACAAAGCATGATAATGTTCATATCTTGTGCAGCTATTTTTCATTTATTATTTTAGCTATTTGTAGTTTTATTACACTTATTAAAATCAATTTTAATATTTTATTTAAGGTGAGATGTTAAAGAACTGATAACTGATTAGGACTATGAGAATCCATTCCAGCTGAACAGTGATAGAGTGATATTTGTAATACCTTATTTTAAAGGAATTTTCTCTTATATTGACCTACTTTCAAATTTTGTAAATATTACAGAATTGAAATTCTTTATTTATTAAATAGATTAAATGTATTTTTATTGGTAAATAAAATATTAAGAAAATAATATTTAAAAAAAAAAATTATCTGAATTCAGAAAAATCATTGTCAATTCATTTATTACATAATTTATAAATTTATGTATGTATGTGATAATTTCAATAAATTCTATTTTTGTTATAAATATGTCTTTTTTATTATTTATTCATTTTTATACATTCATACAATTAACTTTTGTTGAAAAAATCTATCGAAGCAATTGAAATTTTGTTTAATTTTAGACAAATGAATTCTTGTTTAGTATATATATATAAAAGGAAATTTGGTTTTGCTCTATATATATGACTTATACATAATTTTAAATTCTGTCTTACTTTGGATTTTGAATCATTGTTGTGATCGCTTCAGTCAGAGACTTTTCGGTCAAATCTTTTAGGGACATGGCCATCCCTGCTTCCCCGATAGACGCTATATTCTGTCCCATATCCCCAAACTGTGGTAGTCCGAGGATTGGCACACCGCAGTATATGGCTTCTGAGGTACCCAACAAACCTCCATGGTATATGAACAACTTCACGTTACTATGAGCTAAAACAAATAGTGGTATTTTTAAAATATTGTAATTAAAATATTTATTCATACTATGCATGTGCTTCCTCAAATAATTGTCAACTCTGATGATCATTTATTTTATTTTTTTTTTCCGTGATTCTTTTATATTAATGTGCTTGACAAATAATATGTATCATACAAATTTCTGAAAACACCAATAAATTCTGCCCAAAACGTTCTATGAGATGAGTATATATTATTCCAAAGACCTTAGTAAATTTCTAAAGAGAGCTGAAATAAAACATGATTAGACAGTATTAAAAAAAGTTCTGGTCAAGTTGTTATAATAATTCCAGAACATTGTATATTTTTCCTTTATCTTCATAAATGACTATGATATGGGCGTATAAAACCTCAAATCGGCCGCCAATTTGGTGCAAAATGGCTGATGGTAATGCCAAGTTCCAAGATTTTTTTTTTTTAATTTTACCTATTTTGAAACATATCATCTCAAATTTTGCGGGAGGTTACAATTTTTTTTTCTTGATTGATTACGAAGGTTTATTATTGAAAATAATAAACCATAAGAGGGTTAGAAATTATTTAGATGGGAGAAAATTTGTTATAAATATTTATTTTTACATCAGGACATTTTAATGGGTAAGTTGAATGAGATCTCAAAAACAAATTTTTAACTAGTTACCATCATTTAATCTTTTGTCATACTTTCTTTAACTTATACAGTTTGTAAGTGAAAGTTATTGTTTTCATCACACTAAAAATTTATCTAAATGTTTAAAAAAAAGAAAAAAACATTACTTTTACTTTAGTAATTTCTTCGCTATTTTGAATTTGCTGTAATCTTAACCTTCTCAGTTTGTATATTAGAGCCTGTTGGGTAATTGGGTAAAACTGCTCTTTCTGCACAAGTTGCAGTTCATAAAGGCGTTATACCCAAAAACCAAATTGATTTTAGTTCTATTATATATTATTTATTTAAAATACATTTTATGAATAATATAGTTATAATACTATCTGGTTCTATCCCAGGAATTGCTTAATATTGATATATTAAGAACAAGGACAATAATTATTAGTTGATTATATTGGGTTTTATACTTTTCTCCTCCCTTATGAAATTATCAAAGGTCTTTGAACCCCTTCTTTTGTTTTTAACAAAAAAAAAATGTTTTATCAACTTACAAATATTTATTTACCTTTAATTTTTAAAAAGGCGGTATTTCAGTTCAGTCCTTATCCATTATCACACCAAGGACATAAATCAGCTTGCTTTCAGATAAGAAGGAATGGAGAGTACATTTAAAGAAATAAATTTGAATTTTTGTTTTCTTGATCGATTTATACAAAATATTTTGTCGTCAAGTTTATTTTAAAAAAATAAAAAAACAATGTATGAGTTATATAGGTGGAATTTATGGTCGACCATTGAACTAATGCAAGGAGAAGTTGGTTGGGAGATGTGCTCAGAAAAAAAAAAAAAACAGATAAGCATAAACTTATTTTTGCAGACCTTCGCCAAGGCTAAGCATAACAAGATATCAACCATTATGAAACAGAATGGAAAAAAAGTATAATAAGAAAATAGCAAACAATATAAAAATTATTATGATTTATGAAAATTGTATATGTGAATAATGAGAAATGAATGAAAGAATAGATATAATATTAAGATATAATAGAATACTTAAAAATATATAAATAAAAAAGCAAAATTAAAATAAAGTATAAAGTTATACAAGCCAAAAGAATATGTAGTAAAACAGAAAATAATAAGATGTGATAATAATTATAAGTAAATATTATATGTAGGGAAAAATAAATAAGTATAGAAATGTAGGATGGAGATGAGTATAATCACTTATTATTATTGCTATGGTTGTTATCTTGTTTTGCTTAGCCCTGATGAAGGCCTGCAATTTAGACCGAAATATCAGCACACATTAAAATAAGTTAATACTTATTTGCGTGTTTTTCTTTCCTGACCATACCCCCAACCAACTTCTTGTTGAATTGCATGAGTTATATAATTTAGTTCTATTGTTATTGTAAAATTGCTGAAAGAAGGATTTATTTAAAATAATTAAAAAACAAGAATTCAATTTGATTAATGATTTTATCTAATTATTTCAAATTAATTTCCAGCCTTACCTAAAACATCTCTCTGAGGTAGCCATTTCATAAATCTGATATTTGAAATATGAGGAGTTGTACCCGACTCCCATTTCCATAATACGTTTTGTTTTAAGTTGGAAAATGCTCTCAGAAACATGTTAAAAATTTCTTTTGGCAAGGTTTCCGATCGAAACATGCTCCCCATGCTGAAAACTATCACTCCATTCTCAGAATCGTTCAAAAATTGTTCCAAGCTCTAATGAAACATAAAAAATAAGTCAAAATAAAACAAAATCCATTCAATAGAACATGATTTACTTACGCTTTCAACAGGTTTTGCTGGCTTGATGTGTATTCCTCCTACTTCAATTAGTCTATTCGAAAGAGTCACGGACGGATGAAGACTAGAATGAGTATTAGTTAAGATCAGACTAACTTTTGAAGCAAGTTCTTCCAGGGGAGGTATATCTCCAAAATATTTCCTAGCTATTCTTTCCGACTTGGGATTCATTACATACTTATAGTAGCACAGCGCAAATATCCAATCGAGTGTATTTCGAGACATATCTAGGAAACTCATTGGATACAATCTATCAGAAAATACAATCGGTTTTACAGAGGGCCTTATAGGTAGGCCAATTCTCTGGTAGGCCCATGGCATCAAAGGGCAAGGGCTCATACTGATATAGGGACAACCGAACTTATGAACGAAACCTAAAAACACATCACTATTAAATATCTCGGTAATTATTAGATCAAAAGAACTGTTAGAATTTATCAAGTGCTTCACTTCAGGTACTTCAAAAATAGGAACATAGTCATCTATCTGCTCATTGAGGAGCTTAAGATTTTCATAAAGCCCAAAGTTGTACAAATCCGCCAGGGACATATTGGCATTCAAACTCTTTGCTGCGCCTACGAGGCTGATGTCTCTATATCTTTCTGGCGGATTTCGTTTAGGAAAATGGCTTATGACGGTTAGGTGATGCCCTCTCTCATGCAGCTCATCTAGCAGTGCCTCGTACATGTTGAAATGACTCCGAGCACTGAATGGAAATATTGCTAGGATTCGAGCAGGTGAAACCATTTTAATTATTAATGCAATATATACTAGGACAAGATTTATTTTCATGACAATCTCACTAGTTGAGTGGAATAGGTCTCTTCTTGTATAATCATTTTTCTTGTTTTGTAAAGTAAGATGCACCTCACTACAGAATAACAAAATGAATACTGAACTGATAAAAAAGACCAGACACACATATCACTTTTTGATGTCACCTCATTGATAACATGTTCTAAATGATTTATCTTTGTTTATATAGGTCAGATTTTTTATCACAATACTCACTTGTGGAAGGGAGAAAAAAACATAACTTTTCCGTAATTCGAATAATTAATGGAGTGAATACGCGAGAAATTTAAGAAATTAAAAAAAAAAAATGCAACGCTTGCTATTGCTTATTGCGCCAAAGCGATTGCATTCACAGCAATTTATTAAACCACTAGCATGCGTCATCTTATATCACTGAGATAGTAGACCTCACGACCCCCCCTCTTTGTCGACTGTCTGCGCCTTGAGTTTATGTCCGGTGACGTATTCTGCGAAAAGCGACAACGAAACAGGTTATGCACAACCACAATAAAGAAATCTCAAAAGAAAAAACAACTTTTTTTTTTTTCAAATAGTTCTTCAGTGACCTAAAACATCTAAAAAATAAAAAGGTATCAAGTGTTTCATAAATAACACCATAAATAAAAGTCTTCGTATTTGTTTTTCTCGATGTTACCGTTTGTTTTGTTTCGAATTTACGTCTGTTTAGGATGATGACATTCACATTTTTACATATGTAATCAAAGTGTTGCCGAGCAACAACAGAAACACCAGATGGTTTTAATACATTCTAACTATAGCATTTCACTTACTTAGGGACGTGGGGTCACCGATTTCGATGAAACTATTTTTGTCGATGAATGAATGAATAAAGCCTTTTATTACAAAAATTAACAGATTTTACTGATTATATTACTTTTACTTCAGATGCTATTTACAATTTTATACAATATTATGAACTTTTTTCTGTTAATTTATGTGGGCCTTCCCCGTAGGGAGTGATGGTATTTTTGTCGATACTAGGTCCAAAAATATTAGACACGTGCCCGAGGGTTTTTGCCAATGTGCCATTGGAGCCGAGAAATAAATTATTTTTAAACAATTTTTTATATTATTGTTTTCTGCCTATGCTCTGCAGCAAAAAAATTATTCTATTAATATTAAAATTCGTATTTAAGGGTTTTTTGAAGTTTGAAAAACTAATATCAACTTTGTTTCTCCATAAAAACAAAAAAAAAATTGTATCCCACTTCTTTACGTGTCACTATGGTCTGAATTATTATATCATGGTGCAGAAAATTTTGCTGTGCTTGTTATTCAAAATTTTGTTAGATTCTAGTTTGTACCTATTTACAATAGTAAATATTTTCTATTAGAAAATAATAAAAATATTTTCAACAGTGAATAGATAATTTTATGGATTTTAATTAAGAATTTAATCATGTATAATAATAATTGTATATTTTTAACTTATTTTTATAGAAAATTGAATTATTTATTTTTAAAAAAATGAAAAACAAAAAAATTTACTCTTATGATATTTATAAAATTAAATATTAATTATTATGTAATTGTGTAAAAAATAAGTTAATGAAATTAATTATTAAAAATGTTTGTTTTTAAATGTTCTTTATAATTTAAAATACTTGATTAACAGATCTAATTTTTTAAATAAATAATTTTATTTCCCATAAAAATAATTAAATAAATAAAATTATTGTCATCCATCATTTTTATGCATGATTAAATTTATAATTAATTGATTAATTAATTACTTTCCAGTCTATTATGTAAAGTTTTATACTAAACTGTTTTATCCATAAAGATAGCGATTATGACCGATATTTTCTTAAAATCAATATTCTGTATTCTGGTTAAAAAAAAAAAAAAAAAAATTTATTATAATATTTCGAATTTACATTAGTAGTTAGGGAAACGAAAAATTGACCCTGGTTTCTATTATTTGCTAATCATTTTCAACGACTTCTGTCAACGAATATTGACAACTAGAGAATGTTATTTCAATGAAGTGATCAAGAACAGACTGAGACGATTCAAAAGCTATCGACTTGCCCTAGTGACCGGCTTTAGAATTCTTAATAGAAACTATTACATCACTCGACGTCGGTGGTATTTCCTTCATTAGCCGTAGTTCAATGCAAGTGGCCAGTTACTCAACTTATACTCAGCGACCTTGACTCTGCAAAGCAATCATTGTTCTTTTGCAATGGCAGTGACCTCTTTGGCCTATATATATATATATATATATATATATATATATATATATATATATATATATATATATATATATATTTTTTTTTAATAATTAAAGGTTTTAATATTTTTGGTCAGGACGTTTTGATTTCATTTTCGTTTAATATATTTTGTTGTTTATGTATTTTTCTCCACATAACGTATTTATTACTATATTAAATAATTTCTAATTTATAGGGAAATTACTGTATTTTAATAAATTAGTATACCCGAGCGAGAATTCTCGCATTAGACATCTATCTTCTCCCTAATACAATCGAAGTATAAGCATATTGGAGAAGCATGTTTCTTTGTATAATGTTAGAAACAACAATATTATATTAGCATGAAAGTTTATTTAACAAACATATTTGGTAAATTTAGCATAGTTTATAATGATTATGTTGAAGTAACAGTTTACTTAATAAGTAAGCTAAGTAATAAGACTCAGCTATATCATTTTCTATGTGTAGTATTCATATTTAACAGTGTTTTACGGTTAGACACGGGAAAGAATATATAATATAAATCATTCATAGAAACCTAAAAACAACAATTTAACTGAATAATTCATAACTTATTAAAAAGTGTTTGTATACAGACCGAACTTGTTTTTACATGTTTAAAGTTGCCATGACAACGGCACGTACGCAAGATGGCACGGGGCCGGTGCGGATCTATATCGTGCATTATCTCGAAAACGGTAGATTTTAGGGATTTAAGCTAGACCAAAACGTTCCATTTGAACGTTTATGATCTTGATGCTCGCGTCGAAATTTTTAAAACCGAACTTATCCCGTCTCGATATGCCGACTCTCAGTCTTCAAAGCTTTGAAACCTCCCATTTTTTTCATCACTTTTATTTAAGCCCTAGTAAGAATTCAAGAAACAAAATTAGAATTCGTCACATCTCCATGAAATTTCCTTTCTTTTGATACCTCATTCATCAAAATCCATCGCTCCTGAGAGCCAGAAAAGGGATCTATACTACCGTAATAATATATAGTAACTAGTATACCCGAGCGAGAACTCTCGCATTAGATATCAATCCTAATACATTCCAAGTATAAGCGATATTAGGGAAACATATCCGTGTAAACAATATAATATTACCAAAAAAGTTTATTTAACACACACATTTGGGGAAGCTACATAGTTTGTAATGACTATGTTGAAGTTACAGTTCATACTTAATAAGTAATTAGCTTACCCCACTGGAAAACATCTCTTCAACTTAGCAATGAGACAATTTAATCCAGCTATAACATTTTCTATATGTAGTATTCATACATTGCAGTGCCCTTTAGGATTGGACATGGAAAACAGTATATAATTTTCCACTCATTAAAAGTTTTTGTAAACAGACTCAAATTGATATAAAGTTGCCATGACAACGGCACGTACGCAAGATGGCATGAGGCCCGTGCGGACTTATATCGTGCGTTATCTCGAAAACGGTAGGTTTTTGAGCTTTAAAACACCGGACCAATTCGCTCCTAGCAGTGAGACACTGAGACAATACCTGCGGAGCGTATTTGATCTTGATGCCCGCGTCAAAATCTTTAAAACCCAACTTATCCCCTCTCGATCCGCCGACTTTTAGTCGTCAAAACTTTGAAATCTCCCAGTTTTTTCATCACTTTTATTTAAGCCCTAGTAATAGAATTTAAGAAACCAAATCAGGATTCGTCACTTCTCCGTGAAATTTCTTTTCTTTTGATACCCCATTCATCAAAATCCATCGCTCCTGAGAGCCGGAAAAGGGATCTATCTATACTACCGTAATAATATATAGTAGTGATAGTGATGATTAATTTGTGAATGACACTTTCCCTTTGATCTATAACTTTATATTTTTTTTAAAAACATTTACATAACAAGGTTACGACGTTTCGAAGTACTTCTTCGTCATCAGAATATATGCTTTCTACAATACAGCATCAACTGTTAAATACAAAAATTCATTATTACATTATATTTAGTAACTTAAAAAACCATTATGTGGATATACTTAATAAACTAGATATAAAATAATTTATGATCTAAAATTTAACAAAAGGCATATTGATTTAAATATATACAATATAATAGTAACAATAATTGGAAAACAAAAATAATATTAAGCGTGAAGAGAATGGGTGGGGAGGCATATGACAACTGGGATTGGTACAAAGTTCATTTCTAATGATATTACAGATTATGTGACAAAGATGGAAAAGGAAAGTTACTCCCCAAATAATTTTTTTGATAATGAAACCAGCTAGGATTGACGAAGTAAAATTATACAGATGTCGGGACAGGGGGAGAGAATCATATTATTTAAAGGTAATAAAACATTATTTAAAATAGTAACTAAGTATATTGTAAATGAAGGCATTAATATTTCTGTATTTAATAGTTGATGTTGTTTTGTAGAAAGCATATATACTGATGACGAAGAAGTACTTCGAAATGTCGTAACCTTGCTATAAAAAATGTTTTTAAAAAAATATAAAGTTATAGATCAAAGGAAAGGTGTCATTCACAAATTAATTTATTATTGTATTTATTACTAAATTACCACAGGTTGAAAATTGCATACCTATAAATTGTAGGTATAGATATATGCATATGCATTGGTTTTTAGTTGTACCTCAAAAAGCTATTAGGTATAATGAAAGTACAGATTAGGGTTGGGATATCGAAACATTGTATATCGGATTTGAAAAATCTATATTTTCAGCATCGGATATATCAATGATATCGATATTTTACAACAATATATCGATGATACCGATATTTTAAACTATATATTCCGATAATTCGTATGAAAATCTCCCTTTAATTCCTATAAAAATAATGCAATCCGATCCCCTCGATAATTCGTATTCATTTTCGTCTTCCAAGTAATGTAAACATCTTATAATTCGAATTTCCAAATGTAACATTTGGTTAACTCTTAATCTTTTTAAGAGAAGAGAAAAGTGACTGAGGGGTGAATCTTTTCTATGAATTTCGGTCGGTTTATCCTTTTTTTTTACTATTCAATCTCTCTTTTAAAAAAAATTGTAAAAAACCTGTAACTATACTGTTACCCGACAACATAGATTGATCTGAAAAATTAAGTTCGCTCATGACTGGCAAGTCCGCGAAACCAAGATGTTTTTTAAAAACAAAAACGTTACCGATAGCCTATCGGGCAAACACAAAAGCATGGACCACAAGCGAAATATTCAACGAATTATTAGTGTAGGAAACATTAAATATCCAATTTATAATTATTGGTATGTAAATCAACATCTATATTCTGAATGGATTCGATGTATCGATTCTGATAACATCGAGCTGATATAAACCTTTGAGAAGGTTATAGGGTGCTTACAAATAAAAGTGTTAAAAACGCAGTCAGATTGTAAATCTTAATAAATAGTTTGTTATTCACGAATCATTGCGCTTTAAATAAAATAATCCTACAGTTGGTGACCCCGACGTGATTTGTGATAGTTTTCCGAGCTAAAATGAGTGATCGCGAGAACGACGAATGTGAACATGTGGCCGACAACACTTCTAACCCCTTCGGAAATATTTCTTCCCAACAAAGCCACGAAGGTGAAAACAGACACAATTTTATCGATCGGGCAAGCATAAAAATTTCTCCTTTTTGGATAGAAAAACCCTAAATTTGGTTCTATCAAGTTGAAGCCCAGTTCAGGATCAACCGGATCACCACCGAGGAAACCAAATTCAACTATTTGGTTGCTCAGTTGGAACCCAAATACGTAGAAAATGTTCGGAATATTATCCAATCCTAAAGACCCGACAAATATTCAGCAGCGAAACGATGTTAATGTTCTGTTTTTGCCTCCCAGCACAGCCTCTTAGCAGCAGTCTCTAGACTTATTTTCTTCTCTGAACTTGCTTAACGAAGCCATCGCGACATGATCCCTCTTCAAGGATTTCACCAAAAGAAAATAACCGAATTTTTTTTTCAAATGTGATATTTAAAGTTTTATTGGTCCAACTATATCGTTTGTAAATACATTCATATTAATAAAATTTTGTTTTAATTTTATTATTTCATATTTTTTTTTTCTGCTGATTATCGGAAATCTCGATAATTTGAATATCTCGATAGTTCATATTTAACTCTCGGACCCTTGACCGTACGAGTTACTCATTTCCTTTCGATATATCGATATTTTTCTTGCTATTATCGATGAATATCGATAGATGATTTCGCGATATCGCAATATATCGAATATATTATATCGATATTTTACTTTCGATGTGCCAACACTATTACAGATACTGTCGACTTTAGATTAAATCGTCGAACAACTATTGATCAACTTAATGTCCACGGATGTATATTAGCATTACCTTATGCTCGACTAAATAGTCAACAAATTAAAATGTATCTTTTGCGTCCACTTGCATGACTTTCCTTACAGCTTTGGCTGCGAAGTCCAATATTGTTTGCTCTTCACTCTTATATTGGTCCTATTAAGATCTTTTTTTTTTTTTTTAAATTCAGCTTTGAAGAAAATGTTTGATTTATGAGTTATTGGAATAACTAAAAAAAGTGAAGAGGTTTCAATGGTAATATGCACAGACTACATTAAAAAAACATGGGTACAAAGTCCACTACGTCGTATCTTTGCAATACTGGTCCGATTTATATGATTGATTTTGTTTTGTAGAGAACATAATCACTTCAAGTGATTATAGATAATCTTTCCACCTTACGAGTTATGCGCAAATAAAAATAATTTCATTGTAACATTTTTTTTTTGCTTTTTCTCTGGTATGGAGTATATATCGACGTCGTTTTTTTAAAAAAGGCTTAAGAGTCAAAAATTAGAAATTTATGTTTCAGTTGATTTTATGACGTGAACACCACCTCTATCGATTCCCGCTCACGATATATCGAGAAAAAAAATTGGAAATGGTCTAAAAATCGAATATGGATGACGTAAGCACCTAATACTCAGTCGTCACTCTGGCCTTAACCAGTGCTAGAATCCTTTAAAATACATTGTAATTATAAAGAAAAATGAGTGATATATTGTTAAGATTTGTTGAAAACTAATAACCGAAAATTTGACTCTACTACAATACAATACTTATCTTCTTGCGGTAGCAAAGTTAAAAAAAAATATCAATACGATATATTACTACTATTCCATCTAGATGCTGGTTAATGGTACTTCATTAATGCTATAACAAGAATAGATCCTGATATACCTATGATAGTTTTAAGATATATACCTGTGACCTGTTTTCGAACTTAAATTTCCTAAATAAATATAGAAATAAATTTCCTGTTTATATAGAACGTGGTTCATTGGATATATTTCGTAATTATTTTGTACTGTAAATGGTCCAACAAAATCTACCTAAAAAATATTTGATGTGGACAACACATGACTTCCTTGTACGCCAATTAAACTATAAATCGGTGGCTCAAAAAGTGATCCTGAATTTTGTTACTAGTTTCCGAAGATCGCAGTATTTCAAAAACAACACTCGGCGTCGCTACATCCATCTATTGACACACACACACACACACACAAATAGGGAGGAAAACCAGTATTTTACACTAAATTTTATCATTTAAAACAAGTAATAAAAATGTTTAATTGGATTGGAAACCAAATTGCGTTTGTAACCTTTATTACTGAAACATATGATTTATGTATTTAATTTACATATAATTTTTGATTTAAGCTTATTATGACCTTCAAGTAAAGTACCGTTTTCGGCTCACCAATTTTAACCAAAATAAAGTAAATACATTCACATCAATATAAAAGTCCTATTTACCAAATTTGAGATGTTTTACATTATATTTTAATAAAATTTTTGATGAAAGTCTAATATGACCTTCAAGTAAAGTACCGCTTCCGGTTTTCCAATTTAGACCAAAATCTAGTATGTTATTTAAATCAATATATAACTAATAAATACCAAATTTGAGAAGTTTGTCACTGTATTTTAATATAATTTTTGATGGAAATCAATTATGACCTTCAAGTAAATTACCACTTCCGGTGATCAAGCAGTGACCAAAAAGGGATGTTCACAACTAGATTTTACAACAATCCTAAATACAAAATTTCAACTTTTTACGGCAAACCGTTTTTGAGTTATGCGAAATACGAACGAACGTGCGTACGTACAGACGCCACGACGAAACTAATCAAAATGAATTCAGGGATGGTCAAAATGGACATTTCCGTTGAAATCTGAAAACCGAAAATTTTCGCGATTACAATACTTCCTTTACTTCGTACAAGGAAGTAAAAACATTTAAAATGTGATCTTTTTTCCATTGTTTAGAATAGTCCTGTAGTTGTAGTAAGTAATGCTGAATAGTAAGTGAAGCCTGAGTTACATCTGCGTGTCTAGTAAGAATAGCTGTGTCATCTGCTTATGTTGCTATTATTGTGTTTGGGCAAACAGGTATATCATATGTGTACTCGTATATAAAGTACAGCAATTAAAAATGTATTAAAAAATAATAGGATTAAATGTTAAATTACTATCGGTGATTTTTCTTGCGAATCTATTAGCAATTCCAAGTGACAATGAATCCAAGGTCTTTCTGGGGTTTTCTCAAGACTTGAATGGTATTTCAACTCTATTGTAGTTTTAGTTCAAGGTTTGGCAGCTCGTCTGTCAATTTCAAAGTAACAATGTTCAATACACCGAACAATAAACAATCGGCAATATTAAATAAACAAGGTTGTCGATAAGATAATTCTTTTTTTTTTTTGTCTTTGAACGTATTGATCGGTATCAATTGGATAATTATAATTAGCGATGAGAGGAGCTTACTAATCGATTCTTTCTTACGTGATTGATTACAGGACCGTGGAGAGAAACCACGTCGAATTTTCTCGAATCCCCGTTAAATATTACATTCATCACTGAAACCCAATCTCGCCCATTACAATTTATGTTCAACTTTTAAAAGAAAATGTGAGTAACAGAAAGCAGAACTATTGTTCTAATCATCATTCATTATCATATTTTTACTTTCCCTTACCTATATACGAAGTATATAGTAAGGGGAAGTATTGCGATCGTGAAAATTTTCAAATTCGAGTTTTCAACGGAAATACACATTTTAAGGTCCCCTGAGTCCAAATAACCCATTCTCGCAAAATGGTCTGTGTGTATGTGAACAGCCTAGCCCAAAAACGAAAAGTTGTACGATACTGAAATTACGTATCTAAGGTAGATTATGAATGTGATGTTACAGCAACTTTTTCGTCAAAATCTACTAACCGGAAGTGCCAGTTTATATAATCGATTTTACACTTGTTTACAATTTTCTCGAAAATGGCTCCAACGATTTTGATGGAACTTGCCTAAATTATTCTTCATAAAAGCCTTTAACTTTTCTTCTATGTAGTACATCACCGAGGAAATACAGGGAAAAAAGTTATTATGAAAAGAATATTCTATTTGCGCATAGCTTAAAAAGTATGCATTTTATAGTAAATTATGTATAGAATTGTATGAAAGGTTATTAAATTATCTAAAAAACAAAAAAAAAGAATTATCAAAATCGGCCCAGTATAAGCAAAGATATAGCGTATTTTATGAGGAGTACAAGACTGTAGACGGATAATCGAGCGCATCCAAAAGGAGACGGATGAAACCGAACCTCCTCTTACCAATACGCCAATATGTTGTCAACAATGCCGTCTGTAATAATGTAATTTAAGAATACAAAAGCGGAAATTAACTTAATAATTTCTAATTTTATATTATTTAATGGAAAGAAAATGATTCTATGGAAGCTAAACTGAAACTTTTAAAATATATTTTCAACTTGACAAACTTTAAATATATAGGTAGTGCGCCGAATTGATGTACTAAAATTGTTTAAAAAATTGTTTTATTGTACTTATGTTGGAGAAGATGTGAAGAACTGAATGCTGCTGAGTTTATTTCAAGTATTGTTTATATGAACTCTTTAAAATTATATTAAAAAGATAATTATTATATGACGACAAGGGAAAGTTGTGTGATGCGCGCACAGCACCAGATTTTTTTTTATCAGATTTTAAAAAACTTTTACAAACAACTATTTAAAAAAAATATATATATATATAAATATTCCAAGGCCAAAGTGGTGGAAATTTGTCTCGAAATTCGACTGTATTGTTTAATATTCGTCTTATTTCATTTAGATATTTTTTATGAACAAAAATGATAATAAATTTGTTAAAACAGCAATAAAGATGCACGTTTTTAAACTTTTTTTTTCTTAATCTTCAATTTTATTAGCAAATGACGCTTTCACACAATAATTTCACTCTTGTTAAAATGTTTGTGCAGTGAACTTACTTCCACGTGCACGAAGTTGCCATGACAACGATTACAAAATTACCTATTTTTACTTCCTTGTTCGTAGTAATATTTACAGTTTTCAGATTTCAACGGAAACAGCTATTTTGACTATCCCTGAATCCATTTTGGCTAGTTTCGTCGTGACGTATGTACCTACGTTCGTACGTGCCTGTCACAAACGGTTAGCCGTAGAAAGTTAAAATTTTGTATTTAGGATTTTTGTAAAATCGAGTTGTGAACCTCTCTTTTTGGTCACTGTATAATCACCGGAAGTGGTACTTTACTTGAAGGTCGTAATTGATTTCCATCAAAAATTATATTAAAATATAATGCTAAACTTCTCAAATTCGGTAAATAAGACTTTTATATAAATATAAATAATATACTTGATTTTGGTTAAAACTGGTGACCTTTACAATAAACTAAGGTCATTATAAACTTGCATCAAAAGGTATATTGACATTTGAGTCGTTTATTTCCAAAATGAACACTAAACGATTTTTTTGGAAATCGCGGTCTATTTAAAATTGAAATGCTGTTTAATTAATAGTAATATAATCTACGATTTTTGGAAATATGTGCTAGACTGATGACTTTTCTAATGCATTTAAAAATAAAAAATTGATTTTGATATCATAATTGGAATAGGAAGTATAGTTTTTCGCGGGACTTGAAAATTTGTCAATGATAATTGTGTTTATTTTGGAAATAAACGACTCATTTAATACAGAAATCATATCGACGTCGTTTTTTAAAAAGGCGTAAGCGCCATTTAGCTAACTTTACAGGAAACACATGAAAAGATTTTTCCCAAAATAACAATATAAAATATTTACTTTTATTCTTTATTGTATAGAATAGGAGTTTATTAACCTGGAAAGACCCTTAATAATTACAATATATTTTAAAGAATTTTAGCAGTGGTTAAGGTCAAAGTGACGACTGAGAGTCGTTAGTATTTGGTGCTTACTTACGTCATCAATATTCGATTTTCAGACCATTTCCAATTTTTTTTTCTTGATATATCATGAGCGGGAATCAATAGAGATGGTGTTTATGCCCCAAAACCAATTGAAACCTAAATTTCGAATTTTTGGCGCTTAAGCCTATTTTAAAAAAGGACGTCGATATGGCTCGACGATAAAGGCTATTATATACGCGATTTTTTCCACTCTAATTAAACAATTTTATTACTTGTTTTAAGTGTTAAAATCGAGTGTAAAATACGTTTTTTTCCCTCACCATTTGAAGAAGAAGTCTGCAGCAGAAGAATAAGATATAAGTTAAGCAGATTCTTGCGCTTAAAATATCGAAGCCGTCGATTTCCAATGCTTTATCTAGTGACAGACAGTTCTAATATTGTCTTCTTCTATCTTCTATCTTCTTCTATCGGCTCAACAGGCGCTGATGCTACCCTTGGCCTGCTTAACAATCGCCAACCATTTTTCTCGATCTGTCGCTTCTGTGACCGAGATCCTTAGCTACCGAAGATCTTGTCCTCCGCCATCCCTCCATCGGTCCTTTGGCCTACCGCGTGGACGCTGGCCATCCGGAACATTTTTGTACACCCTACTGGTCACTCTGTCAGCACTCATCCTCATCACGTGGCCAAGCCATTTTAGCCTCTGTATCTTGATGTGAGAGGAGATGCTAATGTTTTTGTAGAGCTGGAAAAGTTCGCTATTTTTCCTTCGCCGCCACTGACCATCCTCACACACAGCCCCCAGAATTCTCCGAAGAATTACTCCCTCCAACCTATCAAGTTGGTTGATATTTTTCTTGTTAAGGGTCCACGTTTCTCTACCTTCTACTATAAGACTACCGGTCTTATTAGGGTCTTGTACAGCATAAACTTGGTGAAACGGCTAACAAGCTTGCTTCTGATTTAGTTCTAATATTGTCACGGAACACAAATAAATCTCTCGAGAACTTGTTACCTACTGAAAGAAAACGACATATAATAACGGAATGAGAACTCCAGAAACTATAGGTTTGTGTGTGTGTCAATAGATGGACTTAGCGACGTCGAGCGTCGTTTTTGAGATAATGAAAAACGTTTTTGAATACTTCGGAAATTAGTATCCAAATTCAGAATCACTTTTTTTGCCACAGATTTATAGTTTAATAGGCGTACAAGGAAGTCATGCGGTGTCCACATCAGATATTTTTAATAGTTTACCTCATTTCTCCCCTTAAGGGCAGCATTTCGAAAAATTTAATGCATATCGCACCTTCCGGAATATATAAACCTTCCGGAAGAAATTATCTAAATGATAGTGAAAACCGCATCAAAAACAACCGATTACTTTTTGAGTTGCGATCACAAACATACGCAGCTTGAATTTATATATGTATAGATGCAACGAAAAGATTCTGTGAAGACATTACATATGTTAATCATTGTATACTAGTTGTAGGGGCTGCAGTCCTATAATTGAAGGGTTTGATGCTAGGCCCAGGTCCAAATTTTCCAATTTTTGTTTAATGCATTTTTGCCTCAAATTTCGATTAGTGCAAGAATCGGCCCCAAATTTAACATTAGTTCACTCCTGTGTGGTAAATAATAAAAGACTACGTCATTGGCCAATAGAAACTAAGTTATCCTTGTTTTATGAAACCCGATGTTAATGAATGCTACATTTCTCCTTTCAAAGTTCAATTTGGATAAGTTTCCTCATTTATTTGAAACTTAATGGTAGACTTAGCCTGGTTTGTGAATCTGGACTTTCTCGGTTTCTTGCACCAAGGCTCTGAATTGTATATACATTTCTCTCCTCCCCACTAAAAAAAAAAATTTTTTAATGGTATTTACTCACACACAGTAATATACCTTCCAGCTTAGTTCATTTTTCTTATCATTAATTGTTTGCCTTTCTTAATGATATTTTAATTTTCGTTAAAAAACCAACCGTAATTTCTTTTTATACTACATTCTACCAATATAAGAATTAGCTTATGTTTTGTTGAAAATAATTATTCCATATTTGGTAAAAAAAACATACACTTTGTGGGGAATTTGATGATGAAAGTTCTTGAATAATTTTATTCAATCCCTGATATGAATTATTATTACTTACTAGCTGTTTTGATTTGGTAGGCCCATGTGGCAACTTGTGCTGATGGTGACCACAATCGTTGGGTGTTCTTTTTTGTATTTTTACTTTCCTACCGCTAATAGGTTAGGAAATTATCGTAATTAGATCAAATTTTCGATGTGTAGTTTTCAACGAATGTTTGGCTTTCAAAACCTTCTGAGATATTAATTTGTCTGTCAGTATTCGCGTGTGTATAATCTGTGTCGCGATTATCTCTTGAACGAGTGGACCGATTTTCTTGCTTTTCTTTTTATCTTGTAGGGTTTCTTTTTATCTTGCTTCTTTATCTCAAGTCTTTCATGGTTTACCTCATCATGTTCTTTCATCTATTAACTACAATTAAACTTATTCCTCTCGACAATCTTCCTTCTGGCAATCTCTTCCAGAATGTTTTTTTTTTTTCTACTTTCATCTTTTTTCTTGTTCCATTTTTTACTTTATCCGTTCTGGATCTTCCTGCCGTTCGTCGCCTGTAATCCATTTGCGTAGCCAGAAGTTTCTTCCTAAGACTGCACTATATGGTTCAGGTTTCTGCTTTATACGTCATAATAACACAGGCCAACAAAAAATTTTTTTTTGAAAACTTTTTTAACTTTAATAGTTGATCTTTATAGATTTTTATGTGCTGATTATAAATCTGGTCTTAGTTTTTTTGTATCAGCCATAGTTTTCCAGCAATATTATTTGTATTATATAGTATAAACCTCTATACGGTATACGGGGGAATTAATGAAACACTATGTTACATCATAAGCATGGTTTGTATTTACAGTGGCTACTTAAAACAGTGATATAATGTGCTAATACAGGTTTCACTTGTCAATTGGAATTGGTCTATACTTTCTTTCTCTTTTTTCTTTGAAGCTTCTTGTGTAGCTTTTTCTACGATGAGTCGCTTGTTGAACTATGAAAAAACTTTTCTACTGAAAATACCTTATTCCTATAGTTTTTAGGATGCTGAATCCAAATATGATATTAAAAAAGCTGTATCACCCACAATTTCTTCACATCTATATTCAATCATTTCTTTTTGTTTCCATGTCGCAGTAACCATATCATTCAATTATGGAGCCATGATAGTTGAACTCTTTTCAGTGTCTCTCCTGAATTCAGTTATATGTCATTTTTACTGGATGACAATAATCCCTTCTTCTCAGCATTAATAACCAGACCCTTTTGTTCAAATTTCTTTTCATTCTCAAAGGAATCGGAAATGAATTTAAAATTTTGGATGCTGGAACATTCAGAGAATGAACAATAAGAAATATACGAATAAATATTGTTGATATATATTTAAATATATTTCAGTCATTAACAATTGAGTGAGTGTGTTAGTATTTATTTTTGAAAAACACCAGTTATTAATTGCAAGAGCTTCCAGTTTTGATAATTCTAATCAGAGACGTACGAACAAGGTACCAATGACTTCATGGAATCTAGAAGAGACCTAGAAATAAATCTGTTGTTAAATTCATTTCTGATCTATTTTTTGTTATTGTTTAATTTTAAAATATTTTTATAAAATTACTAGGGGAGCGCACGGTGTGTCCATCGCCGATTTCAATCGATTTTTTGGGGGGGTGATGGATGACCAATCGTTTCTTCCAATAGCAGCTGAGAATTTTTTTTTTAAATAAATAAAATAAAATGCTGAAACTGCTTTATTTTTTATCTTGAATATGAAATATGCTACCAAAATGGTTTTTTCAGCAAAACATTTGTTTTCCAGATTATATTGAAAGAAAAATATAAATAAGTATTAAAAAGTAATTGATTTTTGATTAAATAACTTTAAAAAATGTTTAAATTATCAAGTAAACTAGACTTATAAATATTTTCACATCAAAAACGATGGCAAATTTTGATTCAGCACACAGAAAAATATAAATTTGAAGAAAAAAAACTTGAATTATTACAGATCGCAGGATGGTGGTGTGGTGGAAAGAGTTTCAGTCGCTTACATCTGCTTTCGGACACATTCGGCTTTCGATCTAGGGCCTAGTTTTGTAGTCCTTATTAGATATAATGTATCATCGCTAATACTGATCCGATTTAGAAAACTTTTTCTTTTTTTTTTAATAATTGAGTAAACTAGCCTTACACATGTTATCAGACCAAAAATAATGGTAGATTCAGCACACTGAAAAGCCTTATTATTAAAAATTCATCGAAAACAAAAAATGGTGGCAGATTCAGCACACTGAAAAACCTTATTATTAAAAAAATCATCGGAAACAAAAAATGATGGCAAATTCAGCTCACTGAAAAACCTCATTATTAAAAAAATCATCGGAAACAAAAAATGATGGCAAATTCAGCACACTGAAAAACCTCATTATTAAAAAAATCATCGGAAACAAAAAATGATGGCAAATTCAGCTCACCGAAAAACCTTATCATCAAAAAAATCATAGAAAACAAAAAATGGTGGCAGATTCAGCACACTGAAAAACCTCATTATTAAAAAAATCATCGGAAACAAAAAATGATGGCAAATTCAGCTCACCGAAAAACCTTATCATCAAAAAAATCATAGAAAACAAAAAATGGTGGCAGATTCAGCACACTGAAAAACCTCATTATTAAAAAAATCATCGGAAACAAAAAATGATGGCAAATTCAGCTCACCGAAAAACCTTATCATCAAAAAAATCATAGAAAACAAAAAATGGTGGCAGATTCAGCACACTGAAAAACCTCATTATTAAAAAAATCATCGGAAACAAAAAATGATGGCAAATTCAGCTCACCGAAAAACCTTATCATCAAAAAAATCATAGAAAACAAAAAATGGTGGCAGATTCAGCACACTGAAAAACCTCATTATTAAAAAAATCATCGGAAACAAAAAATGATGGCAAATTCAGCTCACTGAAAAACCTCATTATTAAAAAAATCATCGGAAACAAAAAATGATGGCAAATTCAGCACACTGAAAAACCTCATTATTAAAAAAATCATCGGAAACAAAAAATGATGGCAAATTCAGCTCACCGAAAAACCTTATCATCAAAAAAATCATAGAAAACAAAAAATGGTGGCAGATTCAGCACACTGAAAAACCTCATTATTAAAAAAATCATCGGAAACAAAAAATGATGGCAAATTCAGCTCACCGAAAAACCTTATCATCAAAAAAATCATAGAAAACAAAAAATGGTGGCAGATTCAGCACACTGAAAAACCTCATTATTAAAAAAATCATCGGAAACAAAAAATGATGGCAAATTCAGCTCACCGAAAAACCTTATCATCAAAAAAATCATAGAAAACAAAAAATGGTGGCAGATTCAGCACACTGAAAAACCTCATTATTAAAAAAATCATAGAAAACAAAAAATGATGGCATATTCAGCACACTGAAAAACCTCATTATTAAAAAAATCATCGGAAACAAAAAATGATGGCAAATTCAGCTCACTGAAAAACCTCATTATTAAAAAAATCATCGGAAACAAAAAATGATGGCAAATTCAGCACACTGAAAAACCTCATTATTAAAAAAATCATCGGAAACAAAAAATGATGGCAAATTCAGCTCACCGAAAAACCTTATCATCAAAAAAATCATAGAAAACAAAAAATGGTGGCAGATTCAGCACACTGAAAAACCTCATTATTAAAAAAATCATCGGAAACAAAAAATGATGGCAAATTCAGCTCACTGAAAAACCTTATCATCAAAAAAATCATAGAAAACAAAAAATGGTGGCAGATTCAGCACACTGAAAAACCTTATTATTAAAAAAATCATCGGAAACAAAAAATGGTGGCAGATTCAGCACACTGAAAAACCTCATTATTAAAAAAATCATAGAAAACAAAAAATGGTGGCAGATTCAGCACACTGAAAAACCTCATTATTAAAAAAATCATCGGAAACAAAAAATGATGGCAAATTCAGCTCACTGAAAAACCTCATTATTAAAAAAATCATCGGAAACAAAAAATGATGGCAAATTCAGCACACTGAAAAACCTCATTATTAAAAAAATCATCGGAAACAAAAAATGATGGCAAATTCAGCTCACCGAAAAACCTTATCATCAAAAAAATCATAGAAAACAAAAAATGGTGGCAGATTCAGCACACTGAAAAACCTCATTATTAAAAAAATCATCGGAAACAAAAAATGATGGCAAATTCAGCTCACCGAAAAACCTTATCATCAAAAAAATCATAGAAAACAAAAAATGGTGGCAGATTCAGCACACTGAAAAACCTCATTATTAAAAAAATCATCGGAAACAAAAAATGATGGCAAATTCAGCTCACCGAAAAACCTTATCATCAAAAAAATCATAGAAAACAAAAAATGGTGGCAGATTCAGCACACTGAAAAACCTCATTATTAAAAAAATCATAGAAAACAAAAAATGATGGCATATTCAGCACACTGAAAAACCTCATTATTAAAAAAATCATCGGAAACAAAAAATGATGGCAAATTCAGCTCACTGAAAAACCTCATTATTAAAAAAATCATCGGAAACAAAAAATGATGGCAAATTCAGCACACTGAAAAACCTCATTATTAAAAAAATCATCGGAAACAAAAAATGATGGCAAATTCAGCTCACCGAAAAACCTTATCATCAAAAAAATCATAGAAAACAAAAAATGGTGGCAGATTCAGCACACTGAAAAACCTCATTATTAAAAAAATCATCGGAAACAAAAAATGATGGCAAATTCAGCTCACTGAAAAACCTTATCATCAAAAAAATCATAGAAAACAAAAAATGGTGGCAGATTCAGCACACTGAAAAACCTTATTATTAAAAAAATCATCGGAAACAAAAAATGATGGCAAATTCAGCTCACTGAAAAACCTCATTATTAAAAAAATCATCGGAAACAAAAAATGATGGCAAATTCAGCACACTGAAAAACCTCATTATTAAAAAAATCATCGGAAACAAAAAATGATGGCAAATTCAGCTCACCGAAAAACCTTATCATCAAAAAAATCATAGAAAACAAAAAATGGTGGCAGATTCAGCACACTGAAAAACCTCATTATTAAAAAAATCATCGGAAACAAAAAATGATGGCAAATTCAGCTCACTGAAAAACCTTATCATCAAAAAAATCATAGAAAACAAAAAATGGTGGCCGATTCAGCACACTGAAAAACCTTATCATCAAAAAAATCATAGAAAACAAAAAATGATGGCATATTCAGCACACTGAAAAACCTCATTATTAAAAAAATCATCGGAAACAAAAAATGATGGCAGATTCAGCTCACTGAAAAACCTCATTATTAAAAAAATCATCGGAAACAAAAAATGATGGCAAATTCAGCTCACCGAAAAACCTTATCATCAAAAAAATCATAGAAAACAAAAAATGGTGGCAGATTCAGCACACTGAAAAACCTCATTATTAAAAAAATCATCGGAAACAAAAAATGATGGCAAATTCAGCTCACTGAAAAACCTTATCATCAAAAAAATCATAGAAAACAAAAAATGGTGGCAGATTCAGCACACTGAAAAACCTCATTATTAAAAAAATCATCGGAAACAAAAAATGATGGCAAATTCAGCTCACCGAAAAACCTTATCATCAAAAAAATCATAGAAAACAAAAAATGGTGGCAGATTCAGCACACTGAAAAACCTCATTATTAAAAAAATCATCGGAAACAAAAAATGATGGCAAATTCAGCTCACTGAAAAACCTTATCATCAAAAAAATCATAGAAAACAAAAAATGGTGGCAGATTCAGCACACTGAAAAACCTCATTATTAAAAAAATCATCGGAAACAAAAAATGATGGCAGATTCAGCTCACTGAAAAACCTTATTATTGAAAAAAATCATCGGAAACAAAAAATGATGGCAAATTCAGCTCACTGAAAAACCTTATTATTGAAAAAAATCATCGGAAACAAAAAATGATGGCAAATTCAGCTCACTGAAAAACCTTATTATTGAAAAAAATCATCGGAAACAAAAAATGATGGCAAATTCAGCTCACTGAAAAACCTTATTATTGAAAAAAATCATCGGAAACAAAAAATGATGGCAAATTCAGCTCACTGAAAAACCTTATTATTGAAAAAAATCATCGGAAACAAAAAATGATGGCAAATTCAGCTCACTGAAAAACCTTATTATTGAAAAAAATCATCGGAAACAAAAAATGGTGGCAGATTCAGCTCACTGAAAAACCTCATTATTAAAAAAATCATCGGAAACAAAAAATGATGGCAAATTCAGCTCACTGAAAAACCTTATCATAAAAAAAATCATAGAAAACAAAAAATGGTGGCAGATTCAGCACACTGAAAAACCTTATCATCAAAAAAATCATAGAAAACAAAAAATGGTGGCAGATTCAGCACACTGAAAAACCTTATCATCAAAAAAATCATAGAAAACAAAAAATGGTGGCAGATTCAGCACACTGAAAAACCTTATTATTAAAAAAATCATAGAAAACAAAAAATGATGGCATATTCAGCACACTGAAAAACCTCATTATTAAAAAAATCATCGGAAACAAAAAATGATGGCAAATTCAGCTCACTGAAAAACCTTATCATCAAAAAAATCATAGAAAACAAAAAATGGTGGCAGATTCAGCACACTGAAAAACCTTATTATTAAAAAAATCATAGAAAACAAAAAATGATGGCATATTCAGCACACTGAAAAACCTCATTATTAAAAAAATCATCGGAAACAAAAAATGATGGCAAATTCAGCTCACTGAAAAACCTTATCATCAAAAAAATCATAGAAAACAAAAAATGGTGGCAGATTCAGCACACTGAAAAACCTTATCATCAAAAAAATCATAGAAAACAAAAAATGGTGGCAGATTCAGCACACTGAAAAACCTTATTATTAAAAAAATCATAGAAAACAAAAAATGATGGCATATTCAGCACACTGAAAAACCTTATCATCAAAAAAATCATAGAAAACAAAAAATGGTGGCAGATTCAGCACACTGAAAAACCTTATTATTAAAAAAATCATAGAAAACAAAAAATGATGGCATATTCAGCACACTGAAAAACCTCATTATTAAAAAAGTCATCGGAAACAAAAAATGATGGCAAATTCAGCTCACTGAAAAACCTTATCATCAAAAAAATCATAGAAAACAAAAAATGGTGGCAGATTCAGCACACTGAAAAACCTCATTATTAAAAAAATCATCGGAAACAAAAAATGATGGTAAATTCAGCTCACTGAAAAACCTTATCATCAAAAAAATCATAGAAAACAAAAAATGGTGGCAGATTCAGCACACTGAAAAACCTCATTATTAAAAAAATCATCGGAAACAAAAAATGATGGCAAATTCAGCTCACTGAAAAACCTTATCATCAAAAAAATCATAGAAAACAAAAAATGGTGGCAGATTCAGCTCACTGAAAAACCTTATCATCAAAAAAATCATAGAAAACAAAAAATGATGGCATATTCAGCACACTGAAAAACCTCATTATTAAAAAAATCATCGGAAACAAAAAATGATGGCAAATTCAGCTCACTGAAAAACCTTATCATCAAAAAAATCATAGAAAACAAAAAATGGTGGCAGATTCAGCACACTGAAAAACCTCATTATTAAAAAAATCATCGGAAACAAAAAATGATGGCAAATTCAGCTCACTGAAAAACCTTATTATTGAAAAAAATCATCGGAAACAAAAAATGATGGCAAATTCAGCTCACTGAAAAACCTTATTATTGAAAATAATCATCGGAAACAAAAAATGATGACAAATTCAGCTCACTGAAAAACCTTATTATTGAAAAAAATCATCGGAAACAAAAAATGGTGGCAGATTCAGCTCACTGAAAAACCTCATTATTAAAAAAATCATCGGAAACAAAAAATGATGGCAAATTCAGCTCACTGAAAAACCTTATCATCAAAAAAATCATAGAAAACAAAAAATGGTGGCAGATTCAGCACACTGAAAAACCTTATCATCAAAAAAATCATAGAAAACAAAAAATGGTGGCAGATTCAGCACACTGAAAAACCTTATTATTAAAAAAACCATAGAAAACAAAAAATGATGGCATATTCAGCACACTGAAAAACCTCATTATTAAAAAAATCATCGGAAACAAAAAATGATGGCAAATTCAGCTCACTGAAAAACCTTATCATCAAAAAAATCATAGAAAACAAAAAATGGTGGCAGATTCAGCACACTGAAAAACCTTATTATTAAAAAAATCATAGAAAACAAAAAATGATGGCATATTCAGCACACTGAAAAACCTCATTGTTAAAAAAATCATCGGAAACAAAAAATGATGGCAAATTCAGCTCACTGAAAAACCTTATCATCAAAAAAATCATAGAAAACAAAAAATGGTGGCAGATTCAGCACACTGAAAAACCTTATCATCAAAAAAATCATAGAAAACAAAAAATGGTGGCAGATTCAGCACACTGAAAAACCTTATTATTAAAAAAATCATAGAAAACAAAAAATGATGGCATATTCAGCACACTGAAAAACCTTATCATCAAAAAAATCATAGAAAACAAAAAATGGTGGCAGATTCAGCACACTGAAAAACCTTATCATCAAAAAAATCATAGAAAACAAAAAATGGTGGCAGATTCAGCACACTGAAAAACCTTATTATTAAAAAAATCATAGAAAACAAAAAATGATGGCATATTCAGCACACTGAAAAACCTCATTATTAAAAAAATCATCGGAAACAAAAAATGATGGCAAATTCAGCTCACTGAAAAACTTTATCATCAAAAAAATCATAGAAAACAAAAAATGGTGGCAGATTCAGCACACTGAAAAACCTCATTATTAAAAAAATCATCGGAAACAAAAAATGATGGTAAATTCAGCTCACTGAAAAACCTTATCATCAAAAAAATCATAGAAAACAAAAAATGGTGGCAGATTCAGCACACTGAAAAACCTTATCATCAAAAAAATCATAGAAAACAAAAAATGATGGCATATTCAGCACACTGAAAAACCTCATTATTAAAAAAATCATCGGAAACAAAAAATGATGGCAGATTCAGCTCACTGAAAAACCTCATTATTAAAAAAATCATCGGAAACAAAAAATGATGGCAAATTCAGCTCACCGAAAAACCTTATCATCAAAAAAATCATAGAAAACAAAAAATGGTGGCAGATTCAGCACACTGAAAAACCTCATTATTAAAAAAATCATCGGAAACAAAAAATGATGGCAAATTCAGCTCACTGAAAAACCTTATCATCAAAAAAATCATAGAAAACAAAAAATGGTGGCAGATTCAGCACACTGAAAAACCTCATTATTAAAAAAATCATCGGAAACAAAAAATGATGGCAAATTCAGCTCACCGAAAAACCTTATCATCAAAAAAATCATAGAAAACAAAAAATGGTGGCAGATTCAGCACACTGAAAAACCTCATTATTAAAAAAATCATCGGAAACAAAAAATGATGGCAAATTCAGCTCACTGAAAAACCTTATCATCAAAAAAATCATAGAAAACAAAAAATGGTGGCAGATTCAGCACACTGAAAAACCTCATTATTAAAAAAATCATCGGAAACAAAAAATGATGGCAGATTCAGCTCACTGAAAAACCTTATTATTGAAAAAAATCATCGGAAACAAAAAATGATGGCAAATTCAGCTCACTGAAAAACCTTATTATTGAAAAAAATCATCGGAAACAAAAAATGATGGCAAATTCAGCTCACTGAAAAACCTTATTATTGAAAAAAATCATCGGAAACAAAAAATGATGGCAAATTCAGCTCACTGAAAAACCTTATTATTGAAAAAAATCATCGGAAACAAAAAATGATGGCAAATTCAGCTCACTGAAAAACCTTATTATTGAAAAAAATCATCGGAAACAAAAAATGATGGCAAATTCAGCTCACTGAAAAACCTTATTATTGAAAAAAATCATCGGAAACAAAAAATGGTGGCAGATTCAGCTCACTGAAAAACCTCATTATTAAAAAAATCATCGGAAACAAAAAATGATGGCAAATTCAGCTCACTGAAAAACCTTATCATAAAAAAAATCATAGAAAACAAAAAATGGTGGCAGATTCAGCACACTGAAAAACCTTATCATCAAAAAAATCATAGAAAACAAAAAATGGTGGCAGATTCAGCACACTGAAAAACCTTATCATCAAAAAAATCATAGAAAACAAAAAATGGTGGCAGATTCAGCACACTGAAAAACCTTATTATTAAAAAAATCATAGAAAACAAAAAATGATGGCATATTCAGCACACTGAAAAACCTCATTATTAAAAAAATCATCGGAAACAAAAAATGATGGCAAATTCAGCTCACTGAAAAACCTTATCATCAAAAAAATCATAGAAAACAAAAAATGGTGGCAGATTCAGCACACTGAAAAACCTTATTATTAAAAAAATCATAGAAAACAAAAAATGATGGCATATTCAGCACACTGAAAAACCTCATTATTAAAAAAATCATCGGAAACAAAAAATGATGGCAAATTCAGCTCACTGAAAAACCTTATCATCAAAAAAATCATAGAAAACAAAAAATGGTGGCAGATTCAGCACACTGAAAAACCTTATCATCAAAAAAATCATAGAAAACAAAAAATGGTGGCAGATTCAGCACACTGAAAAACCTTATTATTAAAAAAATCATAGAAAACAAAAAATGATGGCATATTCAGCACACTGAAAAACCTTATCATCAAAAAAATCATAGAAAACAAAAAATGGTGGCAGATTCAGCACACTGAAAAACCTTATCATCAAAAAAATCATAGAAAACAAAAAATGGTGGCAGATTCAGCACACTGAAAAACCTTATTATTAAAAAAATCATAGAAAACAAAAAATGATGGCATATTCAGCACACTGAAAAACCTCATTATTAAAAAAGTCATCGGAAACAAAAAATGATGGCAAATTCAGCTCACTGAAAAACCTTATCATCAAAAAAATCATAGAAAACAAAAAATGGTGGCAGATTCAGCACACTGAAAAACCTCATTATTAAAAAAATCATCGGAAACAAAAAATGATGGTAAATTCAGCTCACTGAAAAACCTTATCATCAAAAAAATCATAGAAAACAAAAAATGGTGGCAGATTCAGCACACTGAAAAACCTCATTATTAAAAAAATCATCGGAAACAAAAAATGATGGAAAATTCAGCTCACTGAAAAACCTTATCATCAAAAAAATCATAGAAAACAAAAAATGGTGGCAGATTCAGCTCACTGAAAAACGTTATCATCAAAAAAATCATAGAAAACAAAAAATGATGGCATATTCAGCACACTGAAAAACCTCATTATTAAAAAAATCATCGGAAACAAAAAATGATGGCAAATTCAGCTCACTGAAAAACCTTATCATCAAAAAAATCATAGAAAACAAAAAATGGTGGCAGATTCAGCACACTGAAAAACCTCATTATTAAAAAAATCATCGGAAACAAAAAATGATGGCAAATTCAGCTCACTGAAAAACCTTATTATTGAAAAAAATCATCGGAAACAAAAAATGATGGCAAATTCAGCTCACTGAAAAACCTTATTATTGAAAATAATCATCGGAAACAAAAAATGATGGCAAATTCAGCTCACTGAAAAACCTTATTATTGAAAAAAATCATCGGAAACAAAAAATGGTGGCAGATTCAGCTCACTGAAAAACCTCATTATTAAAAAAATCATCGGAAACAAAAAATGATGGCAAATTCAGCTCACTGAAAAACCTTATCATCAAAAAAATCATAGAAAACAAAAAATGGTGGCAGATTCAGCACACTGAAAAACCTTATCATCAAAAAAATCATAGAAAACAAAAAATGGTGGCAGATTCAGCACACTGAAAAACCTTATTATTAAAAAAATCATAGAAAACAAAAAATGATGGCATATTCAGCACACTGAAAAAACTCATTATTAAAAAAATCATCGGAAACAAAAAATGATGGCAAATTCAGCTCACTGAAAAACCTTATCATCAAAAAAATCATAGAAAACAAAAAATGGTGGCAGATTCAGCACACTGAAAAACCTTATTATTAAAAAAATCATAGAAAACAAAAAATGATAGCATATTCAGCACACTGAAAAACCTCATTATTAAAAAAATCATCGGAAACAAAAAATGATGGCAAATTCAGCTCACTGAAAAACCTTATCATCAAAAAAATCATAGAAAACAAAAAATGGTGGCAGATTCAGCACACTGAAAAACCTTATCATCAAAAAAATCATAGAAAACAAAAAATGGTGGCAGATTCAGCACACTGAAAAACCTTATTATTAAAAAAATCATAGAAAACAAAAAATGATGGCATATTCAGCACACTGAAAAACCTTATCATCAAAAAAATCATAGAAAACAAAAAATGGTGGCAGATTCAGCACACTGAAAAACCTTATCATCAAAAAAATCATAGAAAACAAAAAATGGTGGCAGATTCAGCACACTGAAAAACCTTATTATTAAAAAAATCATAGAAAACAAAAAATGATGGCATATTCAGCACACTGAAAAACCTCATTATTAAAAAAATCATCGGAAACAAAAAATGATGGCAAATTCAGCTCACTGAAAAACTTTATCATCAAAAAAATCATAGAAAACAAAAAATGGTGGCAGATTCAGCACACTGAAAAACCTCATTATTAAAAAAATCATCGGAAACAAAAAATGATGGTAAATTCAGCTCACTGAAAAACCTTATCATCAAAAAAATCATAGAAAACAAAAAATGGTGGCAGATTCAGCTCACTGAAAAACCTTATTATTGAAAAAAATCATCGGAAACAAAAAATGATGGCAAATTCAGCTCACTGAAAAACCTTATTATTGAAAAAAATCATCGGAAACAAAAAATGGTGGCAGATTCAGCTCACTGAAAAACCTCATTATTAAAAAAATCATCGGAAACAAAAAATGATGGCAAATTCAGCTCACTGAAAAACCTTATCATAAAAAAAATCATAGAAAACAAAAAATGGTGGCAGATTCAGCACACTGAAAAACCTTATCATCAAAAAAATCATAGAAAACAAAAAATGGTGGCAGATTCAGCACACTGAAAAACCTTATCATCAAAAAAATCATAGAAAACAAAAAATGGTGGCAGATTCAGCACACTGAAAAACCTTATTATTAAAAAAATCATAGAAAACAAAAAATGATGGCATATTCAGCACACTGAAAAACCTCATTATTAAAAAAATCATCGGAAACAAAAAATGATGGCAAATTCAGCTCACTGAAAAACCTTATCATCAAAAAAATCATAGAAAACAAAAAATGGTGGCAGATTCAGCACACTGAAAAACCTTATTATTAAAAAAATCATAGAAAACAAAAAATGATGGCATATTCAGCACACTGAAAAACCTCATTATTAAAAAAATCATCGGAAACAAAAAATGATGGCAAATTCAGCTCACTGAAAAACCTTATCATCAAAAAAATCATAGAAAACAAAAAATGGTGGCAGATTCAGCACACTGAAAAACCTTATCATCAAAAAAATCATAGAAAACAAAAAATGGTGGCAGATTCAGCACACTGAAAAACCTTATTATTAAAAAAATCATAGAAAACAAAAAATGATGGCATATTCAGCACACTGAAAAACCTTATCATCAAAAAAATCATAGAAAACAAAAAATGGTGGCAGATTCAGCACACTGAAAAACCTTATCATCAAAAAAATCATAGAAAACAAAAAATGGTGGCAGATTCAGCACACTGAAAAACCTTATTATTAAAAAAATCATAGAAAACAAAAAATGATGGCATATTCAGCACACTGAAAAACCTCATTATTAAAAAAGTCATCGGAAACAAAAAATGATGGCAAATTCAGCTCACTGAAAAACCTTATCATCAAAAAAATCATAGAAAACAAAAAATGGTGGCAGATTCAGCACACTGAAAAACCTCATTATTAAAAAAATCATCGGAAACAAAAAATGATGGTAAATTCAGCTCACTGAAAAACCTTATCATCAAAAAAATCATAGAAAACAAAAAATGGTGGCAGATTCAGCACACTGAAAAACCTCATTATTAAAAAAATCATCGGAAACAAAAAATGATGGAAAATTCAGCTCACTGAAAAACCTTATCATCAAAAAAATCATAGAAAACAAAAAATGGTGGCAGATTCAGCTCACTGAAAAACCTTATCATCAAAAAAATCATAGAAAACAAAAAATGATGGCATATTCAGCACACTGAAAAACCTCATTATTAAAAAAATCATCGGAAACAAAAAATGATGGCAAATTCAGCTCACTGAAAAACCTTATCATCAAAAAAATCATAGAAAACAAAAAATGGTGGCAGATTCAGCACACTGAAAAACCTCATTATTAAAAAAATCATCGGAAACAAAAAATGATGGCAAATTCAGCTCACTGAAAAACCTTATTATTGAAAAAAATCATCGGAAACAAAAAATGATGGCAAATTCAGCTCACTGAAAAACCTTATTATTGAAAATAATCATCGGAAACAAAAAATGATGGCAAATTCAGCTCACTGAAAAACCTTATTATTGAAAAAAATCATCGGAAACAAAAAATGGTGGCAGATTCAGCTCACTGAAAAACCTCATTATTAAAAAAATCATCGGAAACAAAAAATGATGGCAAATTCAGCTCACTGAAAAACCTTATCATCAAAAAAATCATAGAAAACAAAAAATGGTGGCAGATTCAGCACACTGAAAAACCTTATCATCAAAAAAATCATAGAAAACAAAAAATGGTGGCAGATTCAGCACACTGAAAAACCTTATTATTAAAAAAATCATAGAAAACAAAAAATGATGGCATATTCAGCACACTGAAAAACCTCATTATTAAAAAAATCATCGGAAACAAAAAATGATGGCAAATTCAGCTCACTGAAAAACCTTATCATCAAAAAAATCATAGAAAACAAAAAATGGTGGCAGATTCAGCACACTGAAAAACCTTATTATTAAAAAAATCATAGAAAACAAAAAATGATGGCATATTCAGCACACTGAAAAACCTCATTATTAAAAAAATCATCGGAAACAAAAAATGATGGCAAATTCAGCTCACTGAAAAACCTTATCATCAAAAAAATCATAGAAAACAAAAAATGGTGGCAGATTCAGCACACTGAAAAACCTTATCATCAAAAAAATCATAGAAAACAAAAAATGGTGGCAGATTCAGCACACTGAAAAACCTTATTATTAAAAAAATCATAGAAAACAAAAAATGATGGCATATTCAGCACACTGAAAAACCTTATCATCAAAAAAATCATAGAAAACAAAAAATGGTGGCAGATTCAGCACACTGAAAAACCTTATCATCAAAAAAATCATAGAAAACAAAAAATGGTGGCAGATTCAGCACACTGAAAAACCTTATTATTAAAAAAATCATAGAAAACAAAAAATGATGGCATATTCAGCACACTGAAAAACCTCATTATTAAAAAAATCATCGGAAACAAAAAATGATGGCAAATTCAGCTCACTGAAAAACTTTATCATCAAAAAAATCATAGAAAACAAAAAATGGTGGCAGATTCAGCACACTGAAAAACCTCATTATTAAAAAAATCATCGGAAACAAAAAATGATGGTAAATTCAGCTCACTGAAAAACCTTATCATCAAAAAAATCATAGAAAACAAAAAATGGTGGCAGATTCAGCACACTGAAAAACCTCATTATTAAAAAAATCATCGGAAACAAAAAATGATGGCAAATTCAGCTCACTGAAAAACCTTATCATCAAAAAAATCATAGAAAACAAAAAATGGTGGCAGATTCAGCACACTGAAAAACCTTATTATTAAAAAAATCATAGAAAACAAAAAATGATGGCATATTCAGCTCACTGAAAAACCTCATTATTAAAAAAATCATCGGAAACAAAAAATGATGGCAAATTCAGCTCACTGAAAAACCTTATCATCAAAAAAATCATAGAAAACAAAAAATGGTGGCAGATTCAGCACACTGAAAAACCTCATTATTAAAAAAATCATCGGAAACAAAAAATGATGGCAAATTCAGCTCACTGAAAAACCTTATCATCAAAAAAATCATAGAAAACAAAAAATGGTGGCAGATTCAGCACACTGAAAAACCTCATTATTAAAAAAATCATCGGAAACAAAAAATGATGGCACATTCAGCTCACTGAAAAACCTTATCATCAAAAAAATCATAGAAAACAAAAAATGGTGGCAGATTCAGCACACTGAAAAACCTCATTATTAAAAAAATCATCGGAAACAAAAAATGATGGCAAATTCAGCTCACTGAAAAACCTTATCATCAAAAAAATCATAGAAAACAAAAAATGGTGGCAGATTCAGCACACTGAAAAACCTCATTATTAAAAAAATCATCGGAAACAAAAAATGATGGCAAATTCAGCTCACTGAAAAACCTTATCATCAAAAAAATCATAGAAAACAAAAAATGGTGGCAGATTCAGCACACTGAAAAACCTCATTATTAAAAAAATCATCGGAAACAAAAAATGATGGCAAATTCAGCTCACTGAAAAACCTTATCATCAAAAAAATCATAGAAAACAAAAAATGGTGGCAGATTCAGCACACTGAAAAACCTCATTATTAAAAAAATCATCGGAAACAAAAAATGATGGCAAATTCAGCTCACTGAAAAACCTTATCATCAAAAAAATCATCGGAAACAAAAAATGGTGGCAGATTCAGCTCACTGAAAAACCTTATCATCAAAAAAATCATAGAAAACAAAAAATGGTGGCAGATTCAGCATACTGAAAAACCTCATTATTAAAAAAATCATCGGAAACAAAAAATGATGGCAAATTCAGCTCACTGAAAAACCTTATCATCAAAAAAATCATAGAAAACAAAAAATGGTGGCAGATTCAGCACACTGAAAAACCTCATTATTAAAAAAATCATCGGAAACAAAAAATGATGGCAAATTCAGCTCACTGAAAAACCTTATCATCAAAAAAATCATAGAAAACAAAAAATGGTGGCAGATTCAGCACACTGAAAAACCTCATTATTAAAAAAATCATCGGAAACAAAAAATGATGGCAAATTCAGCTCACTGAAAAACCTTATTATTGAAAAAAATCATCGGAAACAAAAAATGGTGGCAGATTCAGCTCACTGAAAAACCTCATTATTAAAAAAATCATCGGAAACAAAAAATGATGGCAAATTCAGCTCACTGAAAAACCTTATCATCAAAAAAATCATAGAAAACAAAAAATGGTGGCAGATTCAGCACACTGAAAAACCTCATTATTACAAAAATCATCGGAAACAAAAAATGATGGCAGATTCAGCACACTGAAAAACCTCATTATTAAAAAAATCATCGGAAACAAAAAATGATGGCAAATTCAGCTCACTGAAAAACCTTATTATTGAAAAAAATCATCGGAAACAAAAAATGGTGGCAGATTCAGCACACTGAAAAACCTCATTATTAAAAAAATCATCGGAAACAAAAAATGATGGCAAATTCAGCACACTGAAAAACCTCATTATTAAAAAAATCATCGGAAACAAAAAATGATGGCAAATTCAGCTCACTGAAAAACCTCATTATTAAAAAAATCATCGGAAACAAAAAATGGTGGCAGATTCAGCACACTGAAAAACCTCATTATTAAAAAAATCATCGGAAACAAAAAATGATGGCATATTCAGCACACTGAAAAACCTCATTATTAAAAAAATCATCGGAAACAAAAAATGATGGCAAATTCAGCTCACTGAAAAACCTCATTATTAAAAAAATCATCGGAAACAAAAAATGATGGCAAATTCAGCTCACTGAAAAACCTCATTATTAAAAAAATCATCGGAAACAAAAAATGATGGCAAATTCAGCTCACTGAAAAACCTTATTATTGAAAAAAATCATCTTAAACAAAAAATGATGGCAAATTCAGCTCACTGAAAAACCTTATTATTGAAAAAAATCATCGGAAACAAAAAATGATGGCAAATTCAGCTCACTGAAAAACCTTATTATTGAAAAAAATCATCGGAAACAAAAAATGATGGCAAATTCAGCTCACTGAAAAACCTTATTATTGAAAAAAATCATCGGAAACAAAAAATGGTGGCAGATTCAGCTCACTGAAAAACCTCATTATTAAAAAAATCATCGGAAACAAAAAATGATGGCAAATTCAGCTCACTGAAAAACCTTATCATCAAAAAAATCATAGAAAACAAAAAATGGTGGCAGATTCAGCACACTGAAAAACCTTATCATCAAAAAAATCATAGAAAACAAAAAATGGTGGCAGATTTAGCACACTGAAAAACCTTATTATTAAAAAAATCATAGAAAACAAAAAATGATGGCATATTCAGCACACTGAAAAACCTCATTATTAAAAAAATCATCGGAAACAAAAAATGATGGCAAATTCAGCTCACTGAAAAACCTTATCATCAAAAAAATCATAGAAAACAAAAAATGGTGGCAGATTCAGCACACTGAAAAACCTTATTATTAAAAAAATCATAGAAAACAAAAAATGATGGCATATTCAGCACACTGAAAAACCTCATTATTAAAAAAATCATCGGAAACAAAAAATGATGGCAAATTCAGCTCACTGAAAAACCTTATCATCAAAAAAATCATAGAAAACAAAAAATGGTGGCAGATTCAGCACACTGAAAAACCTTATCATCAAAAAAATCATAGAAAACAAAAAATGGTGGCAGATTCAGCACACTGAAAAACCTTATTATTAAAAAAATCATAGAAAACAAAAAATGATGGCATATTCAGCACACTGAAAAACCTTATCATCAAAAAAATCATAGAAAACAAAAAATGGTGGCAGATTCAGCACACTGAAAAACCTTATCATCAAAAAAATCATAGAAAACAAAAAATGGTGGCAGATTCAGCACACTGAAAAACCTTATTATTAAAAAAATCATAGAAAACAAAAAATGATGGCATATTCAGCACACTGAAAAACCTCATTATAAAAAAAATCATCGGAAACAAAAAATGATGGCAAATTCAGCTCACTAAAAAACCTTATCATCAAAAAAATCATAGAAAACAAAAAATGGTGGCAGATTCAGCACACTGAAAAACCTCATTATTAAAAAAATCATCGGAAACAAAAAATGATGGTAAATTCAGCTCACTGAAAAACCTTATCATCAAAAAAATCATAGAAAACAAAAAATGGTGGCAGATTCAGCACACTGAAAAACCTCATTATTAAAAAAATCATCGGAAACAAAAAATGATGGCAAATTCAGCTCACTGAAAAACCTTATCATCAAAAAAATCATAGAAAACAAAAAATGGTGGCAGATTCAGCACACTGAAAAACCTTATTATTAAAAAAATCATAGAAAACAAAAAATGATGGCATATTCAGCACACTGAAAAACCTCATTATTAAAAAAATCATCGGAAACAAAAAATGATGGCAAATTCAGCTCACTGAAAAACCTTATCATCAAAAAAATCATAGAAAACAAAAAATGGTGGCAGATTCAGCACACTGAAAAACCTCATTATTAAAAAATCATCGGAAACAAAAAATGATGGCAAATTCAGCTCACTGAAAAACCTTATCATCAAAAAAATCATAGAAAACAAAAAATGGTGGCAGATTCAGCACACTGAAAAACCTCATTATTAAAAAAATCATCGGAAACAAAAAATGATGGCAAATTCAGCTCACTGAAAAACCTTATCATCAAAAAAATCATAGAAAACAAAAAATGGTGGCAGATTCAGCACACTGAAAAACCTCATTATTAAAAAAATCATCGGAAACAAAAAATGATGGCAAATTCAGCTCACTGAAAAACCTTATCATCAAAAAAATCATCGGAAACAAAAAATGATGGCAAATTCAGCTCACTGAAAAACCTCATTATTAAAAAAATCATCGGAAACAAAAAATGATGGCAAATTCAGCTCACTGAAAAACCTTATCATCAAAAAAATCATAGAAAACAAAAAATGGTGGCAGATTCAGCACACTGAAAAACCTTATTATTAAAAAAATCATAGAAAACAAAAAATGATGGCATATTCAGCACACTGAAAAACCTCATTATTAAAAAAATCATCGGAAACAAAAAATGATGGCAAATTCAGCTCACTGAAAAACCTTATCATCAAAAAAATCATAGAAAACAAAAAATGGTGGCAGATTCAGCACACTGAAAAACCTTATCATCAAAAAAATCATAGAAAACAAAAAATGGTGGCAGATTCAGCACACTGAAAAACCTTATTATTAAAAAAATCATAGAAAACAAAAAATGATGGCATATTCAGCACACTGAAAAACCTTATCATCAAAAAAATCATAGAAAACAAAAAATGGTGGCAGATTCAGCACACTGAAAAACCTTATCATCAAAAAAATCATAGAAAACAAAAAATGGTGGCAGATTCAGCACACTGAAAAACCTTATTATTAAAAAAATCATAGAAAACAAAAAATGATGGCATATTCAGCACACTGAAAAACCTCATTATTAAAAAAATCATCGGAAACAAAAAATGATGGCAAATTCAGCTCACTGAAAAACCTCATTATTAAAAAAATCATCGGAAACAAAAAATGATGGCAAATTCAGCTCACTGAAAAACCTTATTATTGAAAAAAATCATCGGAAACAAAAAATGATGGCAAATTCAGCTCACTGAAAAACCTTATTATTGAAAAAAATCATCGGAAACAAAAAATGATGGCAAATTCAGCTCACTGAAAAATCTTATTATTGAAAAAAATCATCGGAAACAAAAAATGATGGCAAATTCAGCTCACTGAAAAACCTTATTATTGAAAAAAATCATCGGAAACAAAAAATGGTGGCAGATTCAGCTCACTGAAAAACCTCATTATTAAAAAAATCATCGGAAACAAAAAATGATGGCAAATTCAGCTCACTGAAAAACCTTATCATCAAAAAAATCATAGAAAACAAAAAATGGTGGCAGATTCAGCACACTGAAAAACCTTATCATCAAAAAAATCATAGAAAACAAAAAATGGTGGCAGATTCAGCACACTGAAAAACCTTATTATTAAAAAAATCATAGAAAACAAAAAATGATGGCATATTCAGCACACTGAAAAACCTCATTATTAAAAAAATCATCGGAAACAAAAAATGATGGCAAATTCAGCTCACTGAAAAACCTTATCATCAAAAAAATCATAGAAAACAAAAAATGGTGGCAGATTCAGCACACTGAAAAACCTTATTATTAAAAAAATCATAGAAAACAAAAAATGATGGCATATTCAGCACACTGAAAAACCTCATTATTAAAAAAATCATCGGAAACAAAAAATGATGGCAAATTCAGCTCACTGAAAAACCTTATCATCAAAAAAATCATAGAAAACAAAAAATGGTGGCAGATTCAGCACACTGAAAAACCTTATCATCAAAAAAATCATAGAAAACAAAAAATGGTGGCAGATTCAGCACACTGAAAAACCTTATTATTAAAAAAATCATAGAAAACAAAAAATGATGGCATATTCAGCACACTGAAAAACCTTATCATCAAAAAAATCATAGAAAACAAAAAATGGTGGCAGATTCAGCACACTGAAAAACCTTATCATCAAAAAAATCATAGAAAACAAAAAATGGTGGCAGATTCAGCACACT
The DNA here is from genome assembly GCA_948150685.1 of Rhaphigaster nebulosa. Classification (NCBI taxonomy): domain Eukaryota; kingdom Metazoa; phylum Arthropoda; class Insecta; order Hemiptera; family Pentatomidae; genus Rhaphigaster; species Rhaphigaster nebulosa. Next base: position 10,706,288 of record OX411311.1, on the reverse strand, counting down.
GAAAAACCTTATTATTAAAAAAATCATAGAAAACAAAAAATGATGGCATATTCAGCACACTGAAAAACCTCATTATTAAAAAAATCATCGGAAACAAAAAATGATGGCAAATTCAGCTCACTAAAAAACCTTATCATCAAAAAAATCATAGAAAACAAAAAATGGTGGCAGATTCAGCACACTGAAAAACCTCATTATTAAAAAAATCATCGGAAACAAAAAATGATGGTAAATTCAGCTCACTGAAAAACCTTATCATCAAAAAAATCATAGAAAACAAAAAATGGTGGCAGATTCAGCACACTGAAAAACCTCATTATTAAAAAAATCATCGGAAACAAAAAATGATGGCAAATTCAGCTCACTGAAAAACCTTATCATCAAAAAAATCATAGAAAACAAAAAATGGTGGCAGATTCAGCACACTGAAAAACCTTATTATTAAAAAAATCATAGAAAACAAAAAATGATGGCATATTCAGCACACTGAAAAACCTCATTATTAAAAAAATCATCGGAAACAAAAAATGATGGCAAATTCAGCTCACTGAAAAACCTTATCATCAAAAAAATCATAGAAAACAAAAAATGGTGGCAGATTCAGCACACTGAAAAACCTCATTATTAAAAAATCATCGGAAACAAAAAATGATGGCAAATTCAGCTCACTGAAAAACCTTATCATCAAAAAAATCATAGAAAACAAAAAATGGTGGCAGATTCAGCACACTGAAAAACCTCATTATTAAAAAAATCATCGGAAACAAAAAATGATGGCAAATTCAGCTCACTGAAAAACCTTATCATCAAAAAAATCATAGAAAACAAAAAATGGTGGCAGATTCAGCACACTGAAAAACCTCATTATTAAAAAAATCATCGGAAACAAAAAATGATGGCAAATTCAGCTCACTGAAAAACCTTATCATCAAAAAAATCATCGGAAACAAAAAATGATGGCAAATTCAGCTCACTGAAAAACCTCATTATTAAAAAAATCATCGGAAACAAAAAATGATGGCAAATTCAGCTCACTGAAAAACCTTATCATCAAAAAAATCATAGAAAACAAAAAATGGTGGCAGATTCAGCACACTGAAAAACCTTATTATTAAAAAAATCATAGAAAACAAAAAATGATGGCATATTCAGCACACTGAAAAACCTCATTATTAAAAAAATCATCGGAAACAAAAAATGATGGCAAATTCAGCTCACTGAAAAACCTTATCATCAAAAAAATCATAGAAAACAAAAAATGGTGGCAGATTCAGCACACTGAAAAACCTTATCATCAAAAAAATCATAGAAAACAAAAAATGGTGGCAGATTCAGCACACTGAAAAACCTTATTATTAAAAAAATCATAGAAAACAAAAAATGATGGCATATTCAGCACACTGAAAAACCTTATCATCAAAAAAATCATAGAAAACAAAAAATGGTGGCAGATTCAGCACACTGAAAAACCTTATCATCAAAAAAATCATAGAAAACAAAAAATGGTGGCAGATTCAGCACACTGAAAAACCTTATTATTAAAAAAATCATAGAAAACAAAAAATGATGGCATATTCAGCACACTGAAAAACCTCATTATTAAAAAAATCATTGGAAACAAAAAATGATGGCAAATTCAGCTCACTGAAAAACCTTATCATCAAAAAAATCATAGAAAACAAAAAATGGTGGCAGATTCAGCACACTGAAAAACCTCATTATTAAAAAAATCATCGGAAACAAAAAATGATGGTAAATTCAGCTCACTGAAAAACCTTATCATCAAAAAAATCATAGAAAACAAAAAATGGTGGCAGATTCAGCACACTGAAAAACCTCATTATTAAAAAAATCATCGGAAACAAAAAATGATGGCAAATTCAGCTCACTGAAAAACCTTATCATCAAAAAAATCATAGAAAACAAAAAATGGTGGCAGATTCAGCACACTGAAAAACCTTATTATTAAAAAAATCATAGAAAACAAAAAATGATGGCATATTCAGCACACTGAAAAACCTCATTATTAAAAAAATCATAGAAAACAAAAAATGATGGCATATTCAGCACACTGAAAAACCTCATTATTAAAAAAATCATCGGAAACAAAAAATGATGGCAAATTCAGCTCACTGAAAAACCTCATTATTAAAAAAATCATCGGAAACAAAAAATGATGGCAAATTCAGCTCACTGAAAAACCTTATCAAAAAAATCATAGAAAACAAAAAATGGTAGCAGATTCAGCACACTGAAAAACCTCATTATTACAAAAATCATCGGAAACAAAAAATGATGGCAGATTCAGCACACTGAAAAACCTCATTATTAAAAAAATCATCGGAAACAAAAAATGATGGCAAATTCAGCTCACTGAAAAACCTTATTATTGAAAAAAATCATCGGAAACAAAAAATGGTGGCAGATTCAGCACACTGAAAAACCTCATTATTAAAAAAATCATCGGAAACAAAAAATGATGGCAAATTCAGCACACTGAAAAACCTCATTATTAAAAAAATCATCGGAAACAAAAAATGATGGCAAATTCAGCTCACTGAAAAACCTCATTATTAAAAAAATCATCGGAAACAAAAAATGGTGGCAGATTCAGCACACTGAAAAACCTCATTATTAAAAAAATCATCGGAAACAAAAAATGATGGCATATTCAGCACACTGAAAAACCTCATTATTAAAAAAATCATCGGAAACAAAAAATGATGGCAAATTCAGCTCACTGAAAAACCTCATTATTAAAAAAATCATCGGAAACAAAAAATGATGGCAAATTCAGCTCACTGAAAAACCTCATTATTAAAAAAATCATCGGAAACAAAAAATGATGGCAAATTCAGCTCACTGAAAAACCTTATTATTGAAAAAAATCATCGGAAACAAAAAATGGTGGCAGATTCAGCACACTGAAAAACCTCATTATTAAAAAAATCATCGGAAACAAAAAATGATGGCAAATTCAGCTCACTGAAAAACCTTATTATTGAAAAAAATCATCGGAAACAAAAAATGGTGGCAGATTCAGCACACTGAAAAACCTCATTATTAAAAAAATCATCGGAAACAAAAAATGATGGCAAATTCAGCACACTGAAAAACCTCATTATTAAAAAAATCATCGGAAACAAAAAATGATGGCAAATTCAGCTCACTGAAAAACCTCATTATTAAAAAAATCATCGGAAACAAAAAATGGTGGCAGATTCAGCACACTGAAAAACCTCATTATTAAAAAAATCATCGGAAACAAAAAATGATGGCAGATTCAGCACACTGAAAAACCTCATTATTAAAAAAATCATCGGAAACAAAAAATGATGGCAAATTCAGCTCACTGAAAAACCTTATTATTGAAAAAAATCATCGAAAACAAAAAATGGTGGCAGATTCAGCACACTGAAAAACCTCATTATTAAAAAAATCATAGAAAACAAAAAATGATGGCATATTCAGCACACTGAAAAACCTCATTATTAAAAAAATCATCGGAAACAAAAAATGATGGCAAATTCAGCTCACTGAAAAACCTTATCATCAAAAAAATCATAGAAAACAAAAAATGGTGGCAGATTCAGCACACTGAAAAACCTCATTATTAAAAAAATCATCGGAAACAAAAAATGATGGTAAATTCAGCTCACTGAAAAACCTTATCATCAAAAAAATCATAGAAAACAAAAAATGGTGGCAGATTCAGCACACTGAAAAACCTCATTATTAAAAAAATCATCGGAAACAAAAAATGATGGCAAATTCAGCTCACTGAAAAACCTTATCATCAAAAAAATCATAGAAAACAAAAAATGGTGGCAGATTCAGCACACTGAAAAACCTTATTATTAAAAAAATCATAGCAAACAAAAAATGATGGCATATTCAGCACACTGAAAAACCTCATTATTAAAAAAATCATCGGAAACAAAAAATGATGGCAAATTCAGCTCACTGAAAAACCTTATCATCAAAAAAATCATAGAAAACAAAAAATGGTGGCAGATTCAGCACACTGAAAAACCTCATTATTAAAAAAATCATCGGAAACAAAAAATGATGGCAAATTCAGCTCACTGAAAAACCTTATCATCAAAAAAATCATAGAAAACAAAAAATGGTGGCAGATTCAGCACACTGAAAAACCTCATTATTAAAAAAATCATCGGAAACAAAAAATGATGGCAAATTCAGCTCACTGAAAAACCTTATCATCAAAAAAATCATAGAAAACAAAAAATGGTGGCAGATTCAGCACACTGAAAAACCTCATTATTAAAAAAATCATCGGAAACAAAAAATGATGGCAAATTCAGCTCACTGAAAAACCTTATCATCAAAAAAATCATAGAAAACAAAAAATGGTGGCAGATTCAGCACACTGAAAAACCTCATTATTAAAAAAATCATCGGAAACAAAAAATGATGGCAAATTCAGCTCACTGAAAAACCTTATCATCAAAAAAATCATAGAAAACAAAAAATGGTGGCAGATTCAGCACACTGAAAAACCTCATTATTAAAAAAATCATCGGAAACAAAAAATGATGGCAAATTCAGCTCACTGAAAAACCTTATCATCAAAAAAATCATAGAAAACAAAAAATGGTGGCAGATTCAGCACACTGAAAAACCTCATTATTAAAAAAATCATCGGAAACAAAAAATGATGGCAAATTCAGCTCACTGAAAAACCTTATCATCAAAAAAATCATCGGAAACAAAAAATGGTGGCAGATTCAGCTCACTGAAAAACCTTATCATCAAAAAAATCATAGAAAACAAAAAATGGTGGCAGATTCAGCACACTGAAAAACCTCATTATTAAAAAAATCATCGGAAACAAAAAATGATGGCAAATTCAGCTCACTGAAAAACCTTATCATCAAAAAAATCATAGAAAACAAAAAATGGTGGCAGATTCAGCACACTGAAAAACCTCATTATTAAAAAAATCATCGGAAACAAAAAATGATGGCAAATTCAGCTCACTGAAAAACCTTATCATCAAAAAAATCATAGAAAACAAAAAATGGTGGCAGATTCAGCACACTGAAAAACCTCATTATTAAAAAAATCATCGGAAACAAAAAATGATGGCAAATTCAGCTCACTGAAAAACCTTATTATTGAAAAAAATCATCGGAAACAAAAAATGGTGGCAGATTCAGCTCACTGAAAAACCTCATTATTAAAAAAATCATCGGAAACAAAAAATGATGGCAAATTCAGCTCACTGAAAAACCTTATCATCAAAAAAATCATAGAAAACAAAAAATGGTGGCAGATTCAGCACACTGAAAAACCTCATTATTAAAAAAATCATCGGAAACAAAAAATGATGGCAAATTCAGCTCACTGAAAAACCTTATTATTGAAAAAAATCATCGAAAACAAAAAATGGTGGCAGATTCAGCACACTGAAAAACCTCATTATTAAAAAAATCATAGAAAACAAAAAATGATGGCATATTCAGCACACTGAAAAACCTCATTATTAAAAAAATCATCGGAAACAAAAAATGATGGCAAATTCAGCTCACTGAAAAACCTCATTATTAAAAAAATCATCGGAAACAAAAAATGATGGCAAATTCAGCTCACTGAAAAACCTTATCAAAAAAATCATAGAAAACAAAAAATGGTGGCAGATTCAGCACACTGAAAAACCTCATTATTAAAAAAATCATCGGAAACAAAAAATGATGGCAGATTCAGCACACTGAAAAACCTCATTATTAAAAAAATCATCGGAAACAAAAAATGATGGCAAATTCAGCTCACTGAAAAACCTTATTATTGAAAAAAATCATCGGAAACAAAAAATGGTGGCAGATTCAGCACACTGAAAAACCTCATTATTAAAAAAATCATCGGAAACAAAAAATGATGGCATATTCAGCACACTGAAAAACCTCATTTTCAAAAAAATCATCGGAAACAAAAAATGATGGCAAATTCAGCTCACTGAAAAACCTCATTATTAAAAAAATCATCGGAAACAAAAAATGGTGGCAGATTCAGCACACTGAAAAACCTCATTATTAAAAAAATCATCGGAAACAAAAAATGATGGCATATTCAGCACACTGAAAAACCTCATTATTAAAAAAATCATCGGAAACAAAAAATGATGGCAAATTCAGCTCACTGAAAAACCTCATTATTAAAAAAATCATCGGAAACAAAAAATGATGGCAAATTCAGCTCACTGAAAAACCTCATTATTAAAAAAATCATCGGAAACAAAAAATGATGGCAAATTCAGCTCACTGAAAAACCTTATTATTGAAAAAAATCATCGGAAACAAAAAATGGTGGCAGATTCAGCACACTGAAAAACCTCATTATTAAAAAAATCATCGGAAACAAAAAATGATGGCAAATTCAGCTCACTGAAAAACCTTATTATTGAAAAAAATCATCGGAAACAAAAAATGGTGGCAGATTCAGCACACTGAAAAACCTCATTATTAAAAAAATCATCGGAAACAAAAAATGATGGCAAATTCAGCACACTGAAAAACCTCATTATTAAAAAAATTATCGGAAACAAAAAATGATGGCAAATTCAGCTCACTGAAAAACCTCATTATTAAAAAAATCATCGGAAACAAAAAATGGTGGCAGATTCAGCACACTGAAAAACCTCATTATTAAAAAAATCATCGGAAACAAAAAATGATGGCAAATTCAGCTCACTGAAAAACCTTATCATCAAAAAAATCATAGAAAACAAAAAATGGTGGCAGATTCAGCACACTGAAAAACCTTATTATTAAAAAAATCATAGAAAACAAAAAATGATGGCATATTCAGCACACTGAAAAACCTCATTATTAAAAAAATCATCGGAAACAAAAAATGATGGCAAATTCAGCTCACTGAAAAACCTTATCATCAAAAAAATCATAGAAAACAAAAAATGGTGGCAGATTCAGCACACTGAAAAACCTTATCATCAAAAAAATCATAGAAAACAAAAAATGGTGGCAGATTCAGCACACTGAAAAACCTTATTATTAAAAAAATCATAGAAAACAAAAAATGATGGCATATTCAGCACACTGAAAAACCTCATTATTAAAAAAATCATCGGAAACAAAAAATGGTGGCAGATTCAGCACACTGAAAAACCTCATTATTAAAAAAATCATCGGAAACAAAAAATGATGGCAAATTCAGCTCACTGAAAAACCTTATTATTGAAAAAAATCATCGGAAACAAAAAATGGTGGCAGATTCAGCTCACTGAAAAACCTTATCATCAAAAAAATCATAGAAAACAAAAAATTGTGGCAGATTCAGCACACTGAAAAACCTCATTATTAAAAAAATCATCGGAAACAAAAAATGATGGCAAATTCAGCTCACTGAAAAACCTTATCATCAAAAAAATCATAGAAAACAAAAAATGGTGGCAGATTCAGCACACTGAAAAACCTCATTATTAAAAAAATCATCGGAAACAAAAAATGATGGCAAATTCAGCTCACTGAAAAACCTTATCATCAAAAAAATCATAGAAAACAAAAAATGGTGGCAGATTCAGCACACTGAAAAACCTCATTATTAAAAAAATCATCGGAATCAAAAAATGATGGCAAATTCAGCTCACTGAAAAACCTTATTATTGAAAAAAATCATCGGAAACAAAAAATGGTGGCAGATTCAGCTCACTGAAAAACCTCATTATTAAAAAAATCATCGGAAACAAAAAATGATGGCAAATTCAGCTCACTGAAAAACCTTATCATCAAAAAAATCATAGAAAACAAAAAATGGTGGCAGATTCAGCACACTGAAAAACCTCATTATTAAAAAAATCATCGGAAACAAAAAATGATGGCAAATTCAGCTCACTGAAAAACCTTATCATCAAAAAAATCATAGAAAACAAAAAATGGTGGCAGATTCAGCACACTGAAAAACCTCATTATTAAAAAAATCATCGGAAACAAAAAATGATGGCAAATTCAGCTCACTGAAAAACCTTATCATCAAAAAAATCATAGAAAACAAAAAATGGTGGCAGATTCAGCACACTGAAAAACCTCATTATTAAAAAAATCATCGGAAACAAAAAATGATGGCAAATTCAGCTCACTGAAAAACCTTATTATTGAAAAAAATCATCGGAAACAAAAAATGATGGCAAATTCAGCTCACTGAAAAACCTTATTATTGAAAAAAATCATCGAAAAAAAATTATGGCAGATTCACCACACTGAAAAGCCTTATTATCAAAAAAATCATCAAAAAAAAAATTATGGCAGATACAGCTTACAGAAAAACTATATTATTGAAAAAAATCATCGGAAACAAAAAATGATGGCAGATTCAGCACACTGAAAAACCTCATTATTAAAAAAATCATCGGAAACAAAAAATGATGGCAAATTCAGCTCACTGAAAAACCTCATTATTAAAAAAATCATCGGAAACAAAAAATGATGGCAAATTCAGCTCACTGAAAAACCTCATTATTAAAAAAATCATCGGAAACAAAAAATGATGGCAAATTCAGCACACTGAAAAACCTCATTATTAAAAAAATCATCGGAAACAAAAAATGATGGCAAATTCAGCTCACTGAAAAACCTCATTATTAAAAAAATCATCGGAAACAAAAAATGATGGCAAATTCAGCTCACTGAAAAACCTCATTATTAAAAAAATCATCGGAAACAAAAAATGATGGCAAATTCAGCTCACTGAAAAACCTTATTATTGAAAAAAATCATCGGAAACAAAAAATGGTGGCAGATTCAGCACACTGAAAAACCTCATTATTAAAAAAATCATCGGAAACAAAAAATGATGGCAAATTCAGCTCACTGAAAAACCTTATTATTGAAAAAAATCATCGGAAACAAAAAATGATGGCAAATTCAGCCCACTGAAAAACCTTATTATTGAAAAAAATCATCGAAAAAAAAATTATGGCAGATTCACCACACTGAAAAGCCTTATTATCAAAAAAATCATCAAAAAAAAAATTATGGCAGATACAGCTTACAGAAAAACTATATTACTGAAAAAAATCATCGAAAACAAAAAATGATGGCAGATTCAGCCCACTGAAAAACCTTATTATTAAAAAAATCATCGAAAACAATAAATGATGGCAAATTCAGCACACTGAAAAACTTTATTATTGAAAAAATCATCAAAAACAGAAAAACATATTTCTGTTCCGAGGGTGCTCAAAATTTTAAAGCCACAAAATTACGTTTTGGTTTGAAGCTCATATATCAGATATGGAAGTCCTTGGAATCTTTATTAAGAGGGGAGTTTCTTCTTTCCATACATATAAGCAACTATTGCATTATCTTATAAAGTCTACGTAAAAAAATATGATTGCCAAATAATAACAGAATTGAGTTTTTTTGCGAATAACGTTGGTTATCTAAAACAAGTAAATACACAACGCTTAAAACCAATCACGTAGTTTAAAAACTTTCACCGATACCCCAAATTTGGTTTGAATCGTTCAAAGTTTTTATAATTTATAGGCGATTTTTTTAATCTAAAAAAAAAAAATTGTTTCTTAAAAATTTGAATATATGGTTTCTATAAAGTGCTAAAACCAAATTTGTCAGAACACTGTTTTTATTACATATAATTTTATGGACCCTTCAAATCGCTCTTGAATATATAAGGTTAGAAGTAATATAGAACACATTATTCGTGATCCATAAATAGTAATTTTTACAGTGATACAATTTTTTAAAGGGTCCATAAAATTATATGTAATAAAAACAGTGGTTTAAACCCTATATTAAAACTTTCAGTCTATATTCAAATTTTTAAGATAAAAAACTTTTTTTACGTAGACTTTATAAGATAATGCAATAGTTCCTTATATGTATGGAAAGAAGAAACTCCCCTCTTAATAAAGATTCCAAGGACTTCCATATCGGATGCACTTAAGATGAGATACTGAGCTTCAAATCGAAACGTAATTTTGTGGCTTAAAAATTTTGAGCACCCTCGGAACTTAAAAAAAAAAATATTTTTTTTTTTCAAAAATAAGGCTTTTCAGTGTGCTGAATCTGTCATCATTTTTTGTTTTCGATGATTTTTTCAATGATAAGGTTTTTTCTGTGTGCTGAATCTGCCATCATTTTTTGTTGTGAAAAAATCTGTAAGGTTAGTTTACTCAATTATTTAAAATAAAAAAGTTATCTAAACCGGATCAGTATTAGCGATGATAAATTGTATCTTATAAGGACTATAAAACTAGACCTTAGATGTTAAACCGAGTGTACTCGAAAGTAGACGGAACCTCTTCCACCACGCCGCCATTCTGTCTTTGTAATAATTTAATGTAATAATATAAAATTAGAAATTATTAACTTAATAATTAATGGAAACTTTAATATATATTTTGTCAATCCAAAAATATAAGGTGCACAGAATTGTCATACTGCAACTGTTTAAAAAACTATTTTATTGTACTTCTGTGAGAGAAGATGTGAAGTTACTTGTAGCTGAGAATATTTCAAGTATTGTTTATGTGAACTCTTTCAAATTATTTTAAAAATCGATTATTATTATAGGTTGATAAGGAAAAGTTGTGTGATGCACCAGATCTTTTCAGTGTAGAATCACCCAACAATTTTTTATTTAAATCGGCAATAGATACACTATGCGCCCCTCTCGTTAATTCAAGGGAACATAAGTTGTATGTATAAAAAAATCAAAAAAACAATTTCTTAATAAATAATTGTATTTATAATAATTTAATAAAATGATTTTCTTTCAGATTTTTTTCGCATATTTTATTATTGTACCTACAACTCAAATATGACCGTGGAACCCACAGTACACTAAAACTTTCAATAATGGGTTACTGACTTCTATTTCAACATCTTTCAAACTTAATGGTGCGTTTACAGTTTGCTAAACAATGATAAGCTCAGGCGCGTGCAAACGCTTATCTGCCAATCAAAATACCCCAAATACTGACCAAGCCAAACCAAACCCCATTTGCATGCTTGAGCTTGTGGGCCCTTGCTATTGTTGGATAAATGTATGAAAGCACCTTAATATTCCTTCATTTTTGTTTATTACGGTTCCGACTTGGAGAAATGGCGTTAAAACTGTCCCATTTACAAAAGAGAGTATCTGCGATAAGGAGCTAAAAAGTAAAGTGGGTCAGTGATGGCCAAAGAATTATCCAATAAGGGTCTACAGCAAGAGGCAGATGAGTCTACTTCTGAAGAAAATAATTAATGGTAAATTTAACATCATTTTCATACAAAGAAAGTAATTAATACGGAAATCAACAACAAATATGACTCTGTTTGAAACATACTGGAGAAGCCGAAGGACAACCAAAATGTATGGAACATAAAGCTACCTACTATATTTTAACTATAATTTCATCAACAAAAAAAAAATAAAATAAAATTCCTAATTATTTTACTATTTAATCTACATTTAAAAATGTGCTAATTTATCCAACCATCCTTGTATCTTATAGCATAGAAGTCCAATGAGTGAAAAAAACAAATGCTGACTTTCGTACATTTGGATGCTTCTGTCAAACGGGCAATTTTTAAGGGACATTCCCAGCCAACTATATGAGAACCTCAGGAACCTACGAAATCAGTGCAGAAAGAGATAATATCCTCTGCTGGTAGCAGCAGAAACTTAATATTTCTGCAGAAAGTTTCTATTTCTGCCACATCCCCTTCATCATCAACAGGTACCTTATGGTGAGTGCCACGAACATCCTCAGCCCAACACTGAAGCTCATCCACAGCAACGTGAAAAGTCAGGGGAGTCAGTAATAAGCTGGCTCTGAACCATCTTAACATTCAAATTTATGAAACATTTTAAGTATAATCGCTCAGCCCTTTTTCAGCCTAATTAGTCAATTATCACAAATTACGCAAGCTACTGCTGGTGCATGTGGACATCAGTTCTGTGACTCTAGGCTTCCTGTCAGTCTTAATGGACTTCTTTGGCGTAAAATGGTACTGGAAATTTATCTTCATCAAAAACTTGATACCGCACAGCTGACAGAAACACATCTCACATGATGCAACAAACTTTTAATATTAATTTAAAGTTAAAATTTAGGCATCATAAACAATTATTAGTTTCGGGTCATTTCCGTTTCGAGTACTGCAGTTACTAACCGATGATTTATGCCATCACTAATTTAACATATGATGCTAAATTTTAGGTTATTAATAATGTATACAATGACCAACAAAAATAAATATTTATATACATTGTTAAACCATAAAATAAATATGCAATATAAAAAACTTTTCAAATCTTCAGGTTTAAAATGCCTCATTTCCTCAATGATTTTCTGAAAACGGTCCACATTCCTGTATCTTTGCCTCCACATGAAGTCAACACATGTAGGAGTCGAGTAGGTTTCTTGAGGTACCACACATTATAGGTAACTTGTTTTTTCTTTAGGCAAGTGCCCAAACAAAATCCCTCAGCATGATTAGTATGTGCACCTTATAACATATATGTAATCCACATAATAACGAACACAACTATCCTCGGTATTAAAATCTGTAACAAGTAAAGAGAAATTCATTTTACCCGAATTTAGAACTTTAGAGTGTAAACAAAACATGTAACGAGGCTACTTAATAATAACAGATGTTTAAAATTAAGCATGCAAAAAAGAGTAACTGCAGTACTCAAAACGGAAAAGACCATTAGCTTCTAATAAAAATCTTATTCTTAAATTGAAATTTTATGATGAGAGAGTATCTGTTTGGAATATGAGGTGTTGGAAAACAAGGGAGGGAATTCCAGAGGATAGAGGGCAAGAAAAGGATAGGTATATATTTCGGGGCAGATCTGTAATATACCGCTGGTTTGCTGCAACAATGTCATAATTCAAATATAATGATTTTTGAATTAGTATCACAGGGACAATCGCAATGATGTTAACTTTTATATAGTAGAGCGTCATTTCTGAGCTTTCAAGGCCAATTGAGTAATTTTTTTATTTGTATTATAGTTTTATTGAAATTAATACAGCATTTAAAACTTCAAATGCATCATCTGAAAAATCGTGGATTTCAAGTTATGATATCGTTGCAACAAATTAGAAATATAGGATATTATGATCTTGATATAAGTATTTTTATTTTATTTGTTGCATAATTAGTAGTTCCTTACCCAGACAAAGTCTTAGGTTGCAGATCTGTTCTACTGGGATATGTAGAATATTATTAAAAGATACTTGATGAACGGATGTAGAAACAAAAATAAAAAATACCTAACACAAAGGAATTTAAAACATTCAATAATTTGTTTTATGCTCCATTCATACATTGCTTAACAGTAATTGACAGGGGTTATCAAGAAAATCTTCTTTCATTAAATTTATTATTGTCAAATATAGGACAGATAATACGAAACATCAGTACATAATATGAAAGAAACTTTAGATAACATTAGAAAATAGATCTTCATAATTTTATTGCATTGAACTACAAATTTCATAATTATTATAAATACAGAAAACAAGTTTGTTCCTAAAGAGAAACAAAACAAAGTAATTTGCTTAACAGAAAGTCAATTAATTAAATACAGTTGAGACATTTATTAAACGTAACCTCTGATTTCTTTAACATTTTATCCAATCAGTTCTTCTTGTCAATCTTGTTTCAAAACGTCATTATAATCTTTTTCATTGTTTTTTAACTCTAACTTAGTGAACTTTAGTAACTTTAACTCTAAGGTTAGTGAAAATCAGCAGACAAAATTAATTAATTAATGGAATGGACTTAGTACATCTTCAGCAGCCTACCACAATATACTCTTTAAAACTTAATTTTCTAAACAAACCAACATTTTAGTATGAACATTAAGTACTAACTCCTCTAGTTAGAACTATGGCTAATTGTTAACAAATACCATCAAAAGTTTACATAATGCATGAATTTTTTTTGTGTGTTTATTAACCCCTCGCAACAGTTGCGGTCACATCTTTTTCAAAAAAATCTTACCCCACAATCACCTAAATTGTCATTTTCTCGTGAAATTCAAGGAACGGTTCAGTGACTTATATTTCTTTGAATTAAGAAGGTGGTCTGAGGAATTCAAAAAAAAACTTTTACACTCTTTAGGTACATCCGAATCCCATTCTGTTTTTGTATACCATGCTCGTAAAAACAGAGATACAATTATGAAATTACATTAAATTTTTCCTTCAGCTATCTGTAATGAATTCCCGTTGTTGATTTAAGAAAGCAGTATACGATTTATGGCGATTTCTTTTTCTCACAAAAACCAGTACCTCCGAGCCCCACTTGGTATTTAACATCTGTAAAATTTTAGATAAGATTTCATTTATTTATTTTCCTTATAATGTTTAAAACAAGACAAATAACAAAGATCACCAACAAATTAGGTTGGGTGCGTTAGAACCTCACCTAGTAAATAATTTTTTTTCACCTGGTGTACTCCGTTTCTAGTGCAGTTTTGAGAAAAATTAATTAACAAAAATGTAGTGGAGCATACAATTTCATATAACACGTGCATATTCTTATTATTATTGGATTAACACACATAAAACAAGACGCAAAATGAATATCGCTTTGAACTTTTTATTCCTACATTTTTTCCTTTTTATTCTCTTGTACGCAGTAAAGGACTTCCTTACTTAATACTTGTAATCGCAAAAATTTTCGGTTTTCAGATTTCAACGGAAATATCCATATTGACCATCTTTGAATCTATTTTGACAAGTTTCGTAATGATGTCAGTACGTACGCTCATACGTTGTATCTCACATAGCACAAAAACGGTTAGCCGTAGAAAGTTAAAATTCTGTATTTAGTATTAATGTAAAATATAGTTGTGAACCTCCCTTTTTGGTCACTGCATGATTACCGGAAGTGATACTTTACTTGAAGGTCATTATTGATTTTCATCAAAAATTATATTAAAGTATAATGCAAAATATCTCAAATTTGGTAAATTATACTTTTATATCAATATAAGTTATATAATAAATTTTGGTTGAAATTGAAGAGCAGATAGGGGTACTTTATTTCAAGGTCATTATAAACTTAAATCAAAAGGTACATGGACATTTAATACAGGGATCATATGGTTCGGTGATGAAGATTAGAAACGCGATTTTTTTTTTTTCCACTCTAATTAAACAATTTTATTACTTATTTTATGTGTTAAAATGGAGTATAAAATACTTGTTTTCCTCCCCATTTGTGAGCTGAACAAGTCTGCAGCAGGAGAATAACATATAAGTTAAGCGGGTTCTTACACTTAAAATGTTGAAACTGCCTATTTTCAATGCTTTGTCTAGTGACATAGAAATAAAATGACATAATAACTAAATAAGACCGTCAGAAACAAAAGAAAAAAAAAAGAAAAGAAAAAAAGTCATGGGATGTCCACATCAGATATTGTTTGTACTATATTCAGAGAGTTGAAAACATATAGTACTGGTACTGGTACTGGTATTGGTGGGGGGAAATAATCCGGTAAGTGGACTTATGGTCCTTTTTGCCAACCCCTGACGGCTACTTTTACGTCACCGCTGCGTACTAACCAGAGTGGGAGTGTCAAGATTCATTTCGCAGGATCGCCACGAAATAAATATTAACCGACCCAGGTGGGAATCGAACCCACAACGTTCTGAACCGGGCACTCTGGAACCCTCGCCCCAATGTACTCGGCCGTCACGTCCTCAAAAATAACATATAGTAATTATTTGCTTAAAAGTTGTTTTTTTAACATATTTTATTTGTAGTTTTTAATACTATTTAAACCTACATGCCAACAAGATTCATCTTCAACGTGTTCCAATATAAAATTAAGATTAGAGAAAGCACATAGCCATGATATTAAATTGAAATTGATAAATTATTTGCCACATGCCAAATAATTTATCAATCCCTTATTAGATTGAAAGATTAGATTTTTCTTAAAATTGACATTTATTGAAAACAGTAAGGCATGAATATAACAACCAAAATCAATTTTAATAATTCTTAATGATATTCATTTTTTTATTTAACACTCATTTGCAATTTTGAAAAGATAATAATCCATTTGGGGTGATTCTGATCTTTTATGTTTGTAAAAGGCAGGAAAATGCATGACAAGGTTAAACAGTTTTTATTAAAAGACCTAAAAGTTTTATGTTTTTAATATTAGGTATCGAAATTCTAATCCACCATGTCAAAAATTGAAAAAGCAATATTGTTCTTTTTCTTTTTATTTTTTTTATTTGAAATTGATGGAACTATTAAAACATAGACATCAACAATATTTATCATTAACGGAATCACAACATAAAAATAAATGTTTCAATTTATTACCATCAATAATCTAAATTTATGTTGCAATTAGGTTTAAGATAAATCTTGTTGATGTGCACGTTTTAATAGTTTTAAAAACTGCAAATAAAATATGTTCAAAATAGGAAAAAATCTAGGAATGAAAAGTTCAAAACACTATTCAATTTTCGTCCTATTTTCATTGGATTAGCATAATAGACATAATAAGAACATATAAGTGTTATATAAAATTGTATGCTCTGCTACATTGTTGCCAATTAATTTTTCTAAAATGTACTGTACTTGAAACGGAGCATTCATAAAAAATCAAACCTTGTGCATTTTACTTGTTTTTACGAACTTGTACACATGTTCAAGATTTTATATCTCGGTGATGTAATGAGATAGAAGATAATTATAAATTCAAGTTTGTAGGAAATTTTATGTTCTACAAAATTTATTTAAGCTAATTTAACTGACATTTTCATTGAAAAGGAGTTGTTTCAGAGAAAAGAGATTTTTCGGTGATTGTGGCTCGTTATTTCAATGCACCAGTTTATAGAACATATTAAAAAATTGGAACTACCGAAAAATAAAAATGGCTTTAATTCCATCTAAATACACTATTTGCAGAGATATTCAGCCATAGTTAAAATAAGTAGGTATAATAAATATAAAAATTAATAAAAATACAATCTCTGTTAATAATTATGGATATATATATATATATATATATATATATATATATATATATATATATTTATAAAACATTAAATTAGCTGTTGTGGATTAGTTTTAGAATTGTTGGGACCAACTATTAAATGGATCTGAAACTCAGAACTCAACAACATTACCTTAATTAATATTAAATGAAAAGAGTCATAAATTATGATTAAATCTTTTGAAATGTTGTTACAATGCAGAAGTGTTATCAAAACCATAAACTACAAAGAGAAGGTTTCTAATCTAAAGCAAAATCATTGTATTGATAAAAACAGACAAAAGATCATGATTGGTCAAAATTGCAATGGCCTAATAAGCTCTAAATTACTGATAATTCTCGATGACCTGAATTTATGTTAAATGGCAACAATAGACCTACGCACAGTACAACTTATCCAGGTTACATTTTTATACTAGGGCTTAAATGAAGAAAATTTGGGATACAAAGACAAAACATGAATTACATTAAATTAAACTCTCAATGAATGGGGGATAATACAAGAGACACATTGCAATGCACTTTGGCATTTTCGGTTTGAAAAGGTTCGACTAAAAAATTCAAGTAATAGAGGTGGCCTTTAAGTCATAAATATTTTAAGATTTTGGCTCATGTTGATTTTTCAATTTGCGAAGATAAGCAGTTTTTTCTTTCTTCGAAGAGTTAAAATTTCCATTGAAATATTTTCAAGTTATTTTCTTATTTTTGTTTGCAAATAAAGAAGGTTTTCTCGAGGTAAAAATCAAGTTGAGACAAATCTTTTAAAATCACATTCAAAAGTTTCACTCTGAATGTATTATATAATAGAGTTCCACAACATTAGGATTTTAGGTTTTTTTAAAAACAAAAACAAGAATCTCAAGGGAGGATTCAATTCGGATATAACATTAGTTCTTAAAAGTCCTAATATTAATACTGTAAATATAACATATTGAGAAATACATAATGTAATAAACATGGCTCGTTAAAAATATGAACATATAAGTTAAGACAAAAGTATTAACAATAATAAAAATTTAACAACGTTTTATGCCAACAAAAATCAGATAACACAAAAATAAATACTACTCAGTCTTAAAAAAAATTGGCTGTTGGATTTTAAAGCCAACAAATTATCACTTATTCAATTTAATATAAACTTCTGGAGCAAAACCTTATTTTTATACTGAAGTTAACTTCCATTTTTCATAAAAAGTGGATACAAAAATTATAATCCCCCACTGCACACAATTCAAAAAGTCATATAAGCACTATATCTGAGAGATCCAAGCATTTTTACCCCATGATTTCAATTCATTTTTTTAGGATTACTAAATTTGCAAAGTTTCGTTGTTGATTTATGTTCTAATTAAATAATTATTTGTGAAAAAAAGACACTCTTTTCTTCTTACAGAATATCTTTATGTAAATATCTTTAATCAAGACATTGTTCAGTTATATTACTTTCCATAGCTTGAATCTTGAATAAAAGCATGTATATGGGAGAACATAAAAACAGCTGAATTCATTGTCTAATGATGAAAACATTCAATTCTGTTAATATCGCAGATTCCTTGTACCGAGAAAGGAAGATACTCAAGCTTTCAGCCAGAAAATCTAATTAGTAAATTAGTAAACTAATTAGACAGAAATAATATAAGGCTGGCGATCTGTCAGATTAATCGCATATGATGCAGGAATAACAAATTTTCTTTTAATAGCAGTTAACAAGTTACGACATTTTTAATTGTCCAACAATGAATAAATCCCAGTATCCCAAGATAATTATAAATTAAAAAAAGAGATGTTTACGTTAATCCTAAAAGATGCTTTTTATTACAAGATTAATTTTCATTGTTCATTATTTCTATTTGAAAAAATAAATTACAGGATAGAGTTAAACCTTTTTACCATAACAATTGATATGTGGAAATGCATATGGGCCTAAGTGCCTTTTTTTTCACAATTATTATTTTTTTTTTTGCAGATACAGGTCTATGTGCCAAATTAATACTATTATAAATATTACTTTATTACGTATACAACCATAGGTAATCAGATTTTTTTTTATTATTATTTTATGTTTTAATCAAGCCATATTTCTTTAATATTACTCAAGTTGAATTGTGATAAATTTTGCTAAAGGCAAAATTTCTAATAGGACCTTTCATTATAGACCCTTTTGCATATCCACACTTAAATTTTTTAAAAATAATATATGAACACCAATATAGCAAATATCTAAGAAAATTGATAAGAAATTTAACATCCTATGCTGCATGCTATAAAATTAAATATAGAAAAATATTTAAGACATTTCAGCATGATGAATCATGAAGAGTAAATGTTCATAGCAAATGTTCTATATAATCCAGTCTCTTTAATTAAATCTAACAATCATCAATAATATATGAAAGATCCAATGATTAATTAACAATTATCAATTCTGCTCCCCCCTCCCTCCCCTATGTGATGATAATTTCATAGTTGTGTTTTGCAGACTATAATGATAGCTTTTATACCAAGCTTAATGATCTTATGTAGATGAAACAGATTTAGTTGAGTTTGTTAACTGAGAGGTACCTTTTAGGAAATGCATTAAATAATCTGAAACTGATTGATGCTTGAATGAGTTTGCCTCTGTCAATGGAGTGTTTCCCCACCTAAAATCAAAATAAATTTGATGAAAAATAAATCAAACATTGTGTGAGTGAATAAATTTTAAATGAGATTATTACAATTATAAACAATACAATATTTAATTTTAGTGAACAATATCTGTCTACTTGATATCTGTTTTGTGAATTATGACTGGTGGGGATTATTGTTTAATATGGCGTATAAAGGTCTCAGAGTTTTCCTTAAGTTTGGTGAAAATTGAATTAGACTTTATGTTTTACAAAATTATGGTGCCTGAATTGAGCATGAGATTGGAAAGAAATGTGATTATTTTCTGTTGGAATGTGTTGATTTGTCACTAATGAAGTTTATATATTGTAAAGTTACGTTTTTGGGAAAATAAATAAATAAACTTATTTTCACTTTTTTATATATTTATTTGTTTTATTTAACTTTGACTCTTATCTCTGGGCAGGGTTACTAGACAATCAGACACAGACACACGGAACTATTACTATTACAAACATACTAATAACGTGAAGCGTCAATATATCTTAAATTTAACACTTTCTTCTTGTAGAATGATGACGGTGGTTTACGAGAGTTAATTTAAGTGTGTTACCAAATGATGTGTATGAAGTATTACGGGAGCTCTTAAGATGTCTGCTCCGGTCCCTGGTCCAAAAACAACAATAGCTCTCCTTTGTTGTCCGTTACACCACTCTACAGGTTTCAAAATGGCGAACTGCCATTTTGATTATCTAATACAAATGGACCATTTATTATTTTCAGAGGTTTTCGTTTGATCAAAATCTCTTCAACTTCTTTTTATTTTCTTATATTAGACTTATTGTCGAAGTATTGAAAAATTGATCATCTTCACCCACTCGATCATTATGGCAGTGGTTCTGTTGAAGACCAAAATAGAGCCGCCATGTTTTTAAATGAAAGCGTATATTTTGGTTCCATTTATGATGACAAACACACTTGTCATTATAATTCATGATGATTTCAGTCAGGATAAATAAATGTATTATTATTTTTCCTGAGAATCCCTATTTCCAAATACTAAATCTAATTTAAGATACAAAAAAACAATTATTTACACTAAAATCTGATAAAAGGTATATATTACAATATAAAACATTATTGTTGAATGATGGTATGGTATAATTATCGAAATTGATAAGACAATGTTTGGCAGTTATGAAAACAATTTGGGGAGTGTAAGTGGAGTGTCAAAGGTTTTCAATCGTCGGAAAAAAGCTTTCAAGGGAAGTTTCTTTGTTATTTTATTTGACTAATATCTTCATTAATATTATCTTATGCCGAATTACCAATGGAACCACAATTATTTCTGACTAATGGAAAGATTACAGTAAGATTATCTAATCCATCAGACCAGTACTGTTCACTTTGTTGTAAAGTTAAAATTTTGTTGGTAAAGCAAATTTGAGAGAAAAGAGAATCCGGTGTCCATCATTTGTTCCAGGAGATCTTGAGAAAATTTAATCCAGAAAGGAACTGACACAAATTATGTTTTTATAACGGCACAGTCGTGGGCTTTAGCGACAACCATAGGAATTTGCTCAATCTGCCCCTAAAAGAATACCAATGAAATTATGCAGGCTTTACCAGCTGCAGCGAAGAATACTCCGTATTATTTCCTTATTGTGCAAATAAATGTATCATATTGCAAGAATGCAAACATCAATGAAATGTACATATTTTCAATAAAGTTCTGGATGAACCTAAGTTGAAAATTTGTGCGTGAATTGAGTTGGTGTTAGAGAAGTGCCATTTTGATATTTTCAATTTTGTATTTTAGTAACAATTAAAGAGAATTTAAAATACGACCTTAGTAATGGAGATCTGCTGGTCACTTTTTTTTTTTTTTTTTTACAATATAATAAATAATTCAATGTAATTAATACTTGCAAAACCCTTTAAATACATTTAACTTGTACTATATCATACAGTCTTTCATATGAAACTTTAATTATAAGACAATAACAACAAATAAAAAATTATATAATTTTGCATAATTACCGATCCTTGGGAGAAGGATTAACCTTGCACTGTTCAACAAGAAACTTGACGCATTCAAGATGCCCTTCTGCAGCGGCAAGGTGTAGCGCAGTCCTTCCGTCGTAATCTGAGAGCGTCATATCTAATCCCGACAGGTGGTGTCTAAATAAAAGTGAATATCATTATAAATAATAATGTAATAAGGCTTAGAAGGTAATAAGAGGTACATATTGATACCGTCAACAATCACTTTTGAGACAGAAAAATAACCTTGTACCTTGCTTTTAAATACTTTGAATTTTGATTCTTTTAGATATTTTAGACCATAGATACTTATACTTCTTTAAATATTCTCTCTCATATCTGTATTATCGAGATCAATCTTTTCAACTACTGACTATATCTTGTTTTTATTTTAAGATCTAATTGTTTTCAAGCATCCATTAAAGTTTTATTTAATTTAATAGATTACATATTTTAAACCACCAGCACAAACTACATTATTGGCAAGGGTGGTAACTTTGCCAGTAACAAATAAGTTAGTATTTTAAACTACAAGATGCCTGTAAATAGATCCAGAGAAGGCTCTCGGGAACAAGATAAATTAGAAATTAATTGGAATCCTAACTAAACAACTAGATTAGGAAATATAATTGTTAAATATAATTATGAAATGCTTCAATCGAAAGTGAGGCCAATTGTACAATAACATTAGTCCTATAACTGATAACTAGACACTGTGGACTTGCAAATTTTTAAATAACCTAAGATAAAAATAGTTGGTATGTGTCGATATCAAGTGACAGGAAGCTAAATCGAGATGAGTAAGAATTATAAGGACCACCGAGTTGTTCTAATCTCCTGATATTGCCATTTCTTTGCTAACCTTGCAAATGTGAAAATCATTACTTTTCAGGAGAGGAAAAAAATGTTGCATTCTTCTGTGTTTAAGAGACCTATGATAATTTTAATTTTTTCTTTAGTTACTGTTAAAAGATTAAACTTAATATTATTAAAGATGTCCTTCATATGGAGAAGAATAAAAGTTTTTTTGCTCTTCTGGAAAGTAGAGATTTTCAATTTATAATTGATATGTGCACTAAGTCTTATTTTTCTGTTGTTCCATGTAAAGGATATGACGTAATATAAACTACTTTTTTATTTTCTTAGATTTTTCAAAACGTCGAAAATTATCAAGAAAATCTTAATCAATTTTTTTTTTTAACAGTTAAAATTCTTTATATTTAAAAAAATAAAAATAAACCTTCAACAATAGAGAGTTAAAATAAAAAAAACAAGAACGAACAGTTGTAATCAGCACTGTAACTTTTTGTTAAAGTTTCAATATTAAATATTGATTACCTTCTAAGAGCGTGAAGGTCTCCAGATGCTGCAGCAAAGAGAAGATTGACGATACTCATACCTTTTGTTTCATATTTATGCCTCCTTGGATCTTTCTTATTTTTTGGTGCGTGCTTTAAATTATCGTATCTGTGGAAATTGTATATTCTAACCAGTTCCTAAAAAATAAAAAAACTTTAAAATAAGTATAGAATTGCACATACCTTAATGGAGTACATTTTTATCAATAAAGATTGCCATGTCATATGAAAAAAAGAGAAAGAGAAAATTTTGGATAACTAATCAGAAAATATATGATAATGATAACTTAAATATATATTATTGAAATTAAAAAATATCAACATTATACCTGTAAAACCTTACAAGTCCCTATTATTTCAGTAGCACTGACGAGGTTTTGCAGGTATACTATCGTTGTGATCTATTATTTATTCTCATCCAAAATAAAAATTAATTTAAATATACCTTATAAAAAAAAAATCTATTACCTACTTATTACATACAGTATTAATGCTCTTTAGTTTTAGTGTAATGGCACTCTTTCATGGGGCATTTTTCCACCACTCCTCCCAAGGCTTTTGAGGAAATAGATGATGGCTGTAGTTGAAGACAGCAGTTAAACGGGATGGTTTGAAAATTAAATTATTTACTAAAATAATTCATTTTCATGTATGAAATATAATTACAAAAATAGCCATTTGGCATACAATACCAAAAAACTTTTTTCTAAACACATATAATATTTATTTATATAACCTAATTTGAAAATACCAAATAAATACAAAATTTAACAATCTTTATTTTCAACAGTAGCTGTTAAAAATATATTAGTAGTATAATTTAATATCTATCTTTAAATATGCAAACAATTAAAGAAAGGAAAATATGTTGAATATACAAAGATTAGTTATATGAAAAATATAATTTATTAAAATGTTACATTTTACCTGACAGAGCTGCACTCCTCTACAGCTGTTTCCCAAAGGATCAAGAGGTGGCGACCAACTACAGATTCCCATTACGTTTGGTATCACTGCGAGCAAGCAACCACTTACACCAGATTTAGCTGGTAAACCAACCTACGAAAATACCATATGGATAGAAGTAATATAAAGTATTTTATGGGCTGATTAGTGAGCGAAAGGTTGGTGTAATATTGGATTTAATCTAACCTACTCCAGAATTTAAATATTCCAAAAATAAAAACATATATTTTCTGTTACTTCTAGCTTCAGAATAAGCTGTAGTCCAGTCATGAAATTAGGTTCATGAGAACCACATAGCACGGAGCGGCCGGCTCATCAATTTGGTGAAAAGCACTTATTTCAAAGCAACAATTATTTCAGTGTCCTCCTCTCCCATATAACACGATAACACGATATATATATATATATATATATATATATATATATATATATATATATATATATATATATATATATATATACATATATATATATATAGAGAGAGAGAGAGAGAGAGATTTAAAAGTAAGACCTTTTTTGTTTTAACAGATAAATGAAAAAATATCTAGTAAAAATGAAAAGGAAACAAATCATTTTATTCTTTAGACTTTAAGATTTACACAAACGAAAGAGTATTTAAAAATAAAAATCTTGTAAAAGTAACAATACATAAGAAAACATACATAAATATTGAAATTCTCAGAATTCAAACGCTATGAATCACTTCATTCCTATTCAACTGTTATTAAACATTAATAGTTTTATTTTTACAGTTTTTAGGGTGGGAAATTAAGCAAAAATATTATTTGTGAACAACATTTATTAAAATAATTCAACTTTGGAAAATATCACTACTATATATTATTACGGTAGTATAGATCCCTTTTCCGGCTCTCAGTAGCGATGGATTTTGACGTGTGAGGTATCAAAAGAACGAGAATTTCACGGAGATGTGACGAATCCTGATTTTGTTTCTTAAAATCTTACAGGGGCTTAAATAAAAGTGATGAAAAAACTGGAAGGTTTCACAAATTTGACGACTGAGAGTCAACGGATCGAGACGGGATAAGTTGGGTTTTACAGATTTTTACACGGGCATCAAAACCATGTATGATCCTTTGGATCATACTGGTCCAGCGTTTTAAAGCTTAAAAACCTACCGTTTTCGAGATAATGCACGATATAGGTCCGCACGGGTCTCATGCCATCTTGCGTATGTGCCGTTGTCATGGCAACTTTATATCAATTTGAGTCTGTTTACAAACACTTTTAATGAGTGGGAAATTATATACTGTTTTCCATGTCCAACCCTAAAGGGCACTGTTAATTATGAATATTATACGTAGAAAATGGTATAGCTGAATCTAATAGCCTAACGGCTAAATTGAAGAGATGTTTCCCAGTGGGATAAGCTAATTACTTATTAAGTATGAACTGTAACTTCAACATATTCATTACAAACTATGTAGCTTCACCAAATGTGTGCGTTAAATAAACTTTTTTGGTAATATTATATTGTTTATACGAATTATACTTGGAATTAGGGATTAGAAGATATCTATTGCGAGAGTTCTCGCTCGGGTATACTAGTAATTATAATACATAAAGTAATATGCAATAGTTTCTATAAAAATATAAATATGTGCAGGTATTTTTATTAATTTATTAAAACAATATTTTTATATATATATATATATATATATATATATGTATAAAATTACGATTTACAACACAAACAAATATGTAGATATTTTTTCTTAATTAATTGCTAGAACCATATTTTACTATTATTATTTACATTCTGACTGTTAACAAAACTGACTAATCACTATTTATAATAGGAAGGAATATACAGTTTTTATTTTTTGCTTATTCAATAAAACAAAATACTGATATTATTATTATGTACATTGAAACTGTTTAAAAAACAATACTAATAAATATTTTATATGAATAAAATTATGGGATGCCAATCAGTTGAAGTGGTCACTGCCATTTGAACTTAGGATGTAGGCGTGGCAAAAAAGCGAGCACTTTGCTGCCAGACAGTTCCGAATTCAGTTATTCTCTCGCCCCTACCAATCGGCAAACCGGCCATATTTGGTAGTAAGGCAATCTGTGCTGTGCGGATCTAGTGGGCCTAAATTCATGAGCAGGACTACAGTTTAGTTCTAGATAACCCTATACCTAACCCGAGACTGAGATATTTCCAACCTATAGGTTGGAACAGGCTTAATTTAATAGTCTAATCTCTAACCCAGTAGCCCGATCCTTAAAAATATAAAATTGAACTAATAAACAATAAAAAGAATAATTATCTACACCAATCGATCGCAACAGTATTTAAAATGGGCGAATGTTAAAAAAAACTAAATAAAAAAAATGTTTGACATAATATTGGAACCTGATTTACCTTAAATGCGAATTGTCCTGAGTAGTCGTACATGCCACAAGAATGCATGAGAGAAAGTACGTTTCGGATGGAGTCAGGACCGAGCACTTTCTCTTCAGTAAGCGGGCAGATCCCTCCATTTGCAAGGGAGGCGGCTATCACTGCTGCACTATCACAGGTACTTTCCATAGAACAGCACTGCACACGACAGACACAGGTCAGATTTTCACTGAAAAACATAATCTAATTTTTGAAATTATTCAACAGATATGTTTAGCAGTTTTCATTGCTGCAGTAAAAAAATATATTCACATTAGAAGGGTAAAAAAAAATGAGGAATGCCAATTTTGAAATATAGAGAAAATGTTAATATAAGTTTGAACTAGATTTTAAAAATAACAAATTTACAAGAACTTTACTTTTTTTAGAACAACAAACATCCATTGAGCATTTTATAAAGAGATCTTAACAAAAAGTCAACACTTTTTATTTTTATTTTAATTATTGAAATGGGCTTTCCTTGTTTTTTCTCTGTAGTCTCCTCATTTTATAACAATAACAACTGTTACATCTTATTACGGTTGAATATTAATTTATTTTAAACATAAAAAATTAATGAACATTCCTAAATATAATGCAGATACTGTGGATGCCCACAAATAAAAAATCATTTGATTATAAAATGGTTAAGCAATATCATTGAAATGGACAGACACTAATGGCATGATGACGAGTTATAATACAAATCGTTAATTAAGAAGATCAGGTTGCCTCAAACATCTGTTTGTTATAACCAGTATATTATTTATAACTAGTAGTTCTAATAATAAAGCGATACATACTACGGTATAAGCGAAATAATGAAGGGGGGCAATGAAAAAAATCCCTCTCCAATGTCATGAGTTATATAGTAAAGGGATTCATAATATGTCTCTTTCAGCAAGATTTTATACATTGTGACTATATTAATTGTAAAATGGTCCGTACTATATTTTCATTTATATAAGACTTGAGATCACCTCAGTTGTAAATTTCAAATAAAAAAAAATCAATCATGCTACACCACCATTGGAATTGGGAATTAACTACCTGAAAATAGAAATCCATTGTTTCTTTGAGCACAGACTTTTCTGGATAGCATTTATACTCCCGCATATAGAAGCCAAGAGCATAATTCCGATCAGCTGCTTCACGCTCAGAGAGAAATACAGCATTGTTGAAGCCAATGTATTCTCCTCCAGCTAGTGACTAAGCAACAGAAAGTAAAACTATAAACCTTGATTAATTCAAAAATGATCAACAATGTACTTATTCATGATATAAACATTTATATACCTTAAAAACTTCCTTTGTGAAGTCAAATTTTTCAGCAAGAGTCATATTTGGGTAGATGAGAGATTTCAATAAGGAACAAATTACTATGGCACCAGCATTGATCATAGGATTATGTGGCTTCTCTTTAAACAAACATAAACAAATTTTCAGTTGTATCACAAGAAATGTTATTATTAGCAATATAATATAAGAATGAATAAAATATAATTAATTATAAATCAAAATATGATCTATTGGTTAAGCTTATAATTTCAATTTATGGAATTTCATATGGCCAGTTCGGAAACGAGAGCATTATGGTGAAGAAGTATTGGTCCATTTCGATTGATCATAACCAGAAGTTTTGCTTTCAGCTATTCATAAAAAAAACATCCATCTCTTTAAAATCACTTTTCAGCATGACCATTTCTCTAGGGTTTAGAAACTTAAAATGAACTGACACACACTTTTTCTTCCAAATAGCATAATTATTTCAGGAGTGCAGATTTGGTTTTGGCATGTTTTAGGCCTCTTCTTTATTTAAAGTTTACATGACCTTTTCTGATTATCTAGGAGGAACTATTTTTTGTTGTGACTACCCCATCCAAAAAAGAGACCAGAGAACAAATTTTATATAATTTGTTCTGTGATTTGTACCATCTTATAGCACCCATTTATGGATTCACCATCACTCCTGGTTTTCAAGTTCGAAATCTCCTAATCAAAATTTTTCACAGGCAGACTTTGCCTTTGACGTAAGCCAGACTCATGTTATGAAATGCCAATTATCAAATTTAGACAAAAGTAATAATTATATGAATTTCTGAAGAACATCAAATGTTATATGAACAGATATTTACAAATAAAGTTATGATATTGATTAGTCAATTCATGAGAATCATGCACATACATCCTGATGAATCATGAAATTATCAATCCTGATATATCATTAAATTATTTGCAACCTTTATATGACAGTAATCAATGCAATTTCGAATCACTGATTGTTAATCAGGATTCAAATAGATAATTGGCTAATATTCCATTTTAGAATTCCTTATCGATTTAAAATATATTACAGCACAACCACCTAAAGAAAAATTCATTGTATAATACCAATGAAATATATCAATTTAATCAGATTATTAAGTTCCATAAATTACTTAAATTAGCTAATATGCTATTCAAATATCTATAAATATAATGAAATACAGCGCAATAAACTTTAAAACAATTTACAAATACTCACTGTTATGATCTAAAATTAATTCATTGAACATTCTTCCTGATGGTTCTTGTCCAACGTAACTATGAACAACATCCTCTCCTAAATGGTCCAATGCTATTGCATAGTTCAGTGGTTTACTGCAAAAAGAAAATAATAATAAGCTATATATATTTCATAGGCAATCAAATACTATTTTGGACAATAAAATTGCATGTTTTGTATAAAAAAAGGATTAAATTAATTATCTGACTTCATGAAATATTAAAATAAATCAAATTATAATTAAAAAAAAAATACACACTAGGACAAAAAAAAAATCTTTATAAATTGCTGTATGAAATGTCTAATCAGTCACCATTTGAATTTTGGATTCTACATATCTTGAAATGTAAGACTACAAATTTTGAGTGGGCTAACATTTTTTCTTGGTCGATTACAAAGGTTCATTATCGAAAATAATAAACCAAAATCAAAACATAAATTTCTACTATTTAATAAATGCATAAAAATAAACATTATTTGAGTTAGTAAATCTAATTATTTACTACAGGAATGTGTATAAAAAGGGTTAGATTTTTAGCATGGCTCACACTACTCTATTGAGAATAATTAAGTTTCTAATTGAAGATGGAAGTTTTAAGAAATCAAACAAAAAGGCTTTTTAAGGAAAAAAGACATGGAAATATTTTATTAAAATGTACTAACATACACACACTCATTTTAACAAATCCTATTCAGTTAACTAAGTCATAAATATTGATGAACAACTTAGTAGAACTTACTAACCTACAGGATTGAACTGTGAAGGGAATAGAAACATCACCTATTGAAAACCTTTGACCATCAATTGTACAAACGCTGATTCCCCAGTGGTCTGGATTAGCTCGAGCCAGCTGCGGTATGTAGCTTGCCGGCTGAAATAAAATAAAATTCAATCAAATTTTTTATTCCTGAGATTCAGTAATTTGTGTTTTCATAAACAGATTAGATGGTAACTTTTACTTTTGCATAAAGCGACCGATATATATGGGTGTATTTTAACAAAAATAATAATTTTCTTGAAATCAACTGCTAATAATGTATCTAAAAATGTCTGAAACTTTTGTTTTGTAGCTACAATAATAATAAACAATTAAACATAGATGGGTTGCCAAATTTACAAGTTTAAAAATACTTTCCATATTAACAAAAATATTTAGCTTAAATTTAGAGTAACAAGTGTTACCATAAAGAAAAAAAAAACAGTTTTGCATTCAAAAATTTAAAAAAAAAGAATAAAAAATTATTTATTAAAGAGTAGTACTTTTAATTATTCATTTTAAGCGATTAATCAAATATGGTATCATTTTGATAGTAGTCAGAAATATTAGGAGACGTAACACTTGTGATAATTTTTAATTTACAACGTGTGACAATTTTTAATTTACAATCTAAAAGTATCAAAATCAGTAGCTAATACTTGAAATTTTCCTATATGGTTATTCCTAAAAATGAATTGTTTCTGCAGAATCTTTTTAATTTTTTTAAAACCAAAATAACTCGTAAACAAATTTATTTCTGGACATGCAGATCACCATTTTTGATGGAACCCACCCATATCTAATGAAAATTTTCTTTAAGACTAAATACGTATGTTTGCACATTTTTAACTATGAAAATGAGAAAGATCACGATGAATTCATCTTTAATTTAATCCATCAGGAAAGTGAAATGATAAATAAAAAATAATTTGATAAATTTTGATGTGAAACATTTGCCTACAAGCTTGAATAAACTAAAACACTATTTCAGAATTTTCCAGTTTATATTTAGACACTTTGTCTGCATTAAAAATAGTTCTGAGAGGTTTACAAATATTTTAGATAGTCTTACAACTGATCAAAAAACTACCATCCTTTATATAATCCAGATCTTTTATATCCATTTAAAAATGACATTCATTGATTATAAAGATTATTTAACAATTAAAAAAAAAATCTTATAAAAAAAAAAAAAAAATCATGACTATAATGCAGATAATTGCACACATTTAAAAAAAACTACAATAAATAAGAGTTTCGTGCTTCACTGCATTTATATATGTATGTATACAAATACAATTTTATGCTCAAAAACATCATTAAAACACTAAATTTATTATAAATAACGTTGTTTTCTAAAAAAATAGAAATTTAATTGAGGTTTTAAAATAATTTGAATGGTTTTTTGATCATATGTTTTTATAATCATATGATTTTATTAGCATAAGCTTTACAGTGAGTGAGTAAGCATTTGTTTTACGAATGAATTTTTGTCTTCTATTCGACCAGTTTAATTAATTTTACATATCTTGGTATTTTAATGTCATGCATAAATTCTCTGTCCAATTGCAGAATGCTATTTTCAATACTTCGATCACCTGGTGAATGCTATAACCCAGCCAACAAGACCTCTCAGATCGTCAACATCTTCTCAACGCATTAAGGTCTGTTGGTCTACATTGTCTTTTTTAATCTTATCTTCGTCTTCATTAGAATCCAACATTTACTTATAATGCTTACAACAATATGAATAAATTACATTTCACTAGCTCATTGGCAGAGGAAGTGGTTAATGTTAGTATTAAATTGGGCCACTCATCAGTTTATTTCTAAATGTCTGAATTAATAGTCAATTGTCCATGATAAAAGTAAGAAAAACTATCAATGATAATAATGATAAAAACCAAAATCTAATAAAATATTTATTTCCTGGGTCTATGACAAAATCTATTTTAATCCACCAATGACAGATTCGAACCTTTTTTTTTTTCACATTCGACTATTTTTAACATTGTACAAAAAGACGCTTGGCGGCAGACTTCAACTATTTTTGATTGGAAAGAAAAATGAAGACAGGATAACTTCCTCCCATTAGGCCATGGCTGAATTGAGCTGGCTTGAAGGGAATGGGGGATTTATCATTTTCTTTCATTTTGGATAGCATATTAATAAGATTGCTAGTAACATTTCGTTATTTCCTATTCAGATAACCCGTCAGAATGATAAAATTTTTTTTAAACATGATCAATAGCAATTTCAATAAGATTTTTCTATTGACCGTTTCGAATTGACTCAAAAAAGTGGACATAAAAATATCAATATCAAAACATTATTAATATTTTGCTAACAAAAATTTTACTGGTAACATTTTGTTGTAAATCCACCTTCAGACGAGGCGGAAAAATGCTCAGCCACCGTACCAATGTGTAAATTAAGTGAGATCTCAAACCAAATTTTTTTTTTTTTAACCATTACATCCTATAGCTCAGGCAAAGGAAAAATAAAAATGTTTTGGGGAAAAAAACTAAAAATTTTAGAATAAATTATGTTTCAGTAGTTTATAAAGGGTGGAATATCATCAGATTCCCAAAGGCCATTGGCCTGTCATCGATCTGAGAGACAGGGTATGGGAAGGCGCTACATAGCCCTTAATAAGGTCACGTGAATCCAATGCCAGGAAAAAATGGTTGAATCATGGTCAGACAGGAAAGCTGAGTCACATCTGCAGAAATAAATTTCCCTGAAGGACTGCAGAGAATAAAATGAAGATACTGCAGCCAAAATGAGGGAAATGAGGCCACCTCGATGAAAGAGGACCTAGAGTCTTGTTACAGCAGGAGGCTAATGAAAAGGAGTATAACCTGCTTGATGAGTTTGATGTTGTCCACATGCTAAGATATCAAGATTGAGATGAATGAAAATCTGAATAATCAATTTATCAGCTGAAATTGGCATAATTATTCATTTATATCAAATCTATTGATATAAGACAAACCTATTTAGTTCACTTTAAGTTATGAATTAAAGGTGGGGCCATATTGACTAGTTAAGGGTCATTTTGTACCTATATACAAACTGAATGGATGAGAAACACTTAATGAAAATGTTTAGAAATAAGTGAATTATTAGTATACAGGAGGGAGAACTCTCGCATTGGATATCAATCCTTCTTCTAATCTTTAATAAATTAGAAGTATCAGGGATATTAGGGAAACATATTTATTCGTGTAAGCAATATAATATTAGTAAAAAAGTTTATTTAACATACACATTTGGTGAAGCTACATAGTTCCTAATGACTAACTTACAGCTCATACTTAATAAGTAATTAGCTTACCCCACTGGAAAACATCTCTTCAATTTAGCAGTTAGGCAATTAGATTCAGCTATACCATTTTCTAAATGTAATATTCATATTTAACAGTGCCGTTTAGGGTTGGACATGGGAAAGAATATATAATTTCCTACTCATTAAAAGTTTTTGTAAACAGATTCAAATTGATACAAAGTTGCCATGACAACGGCATAGCGCCTGTGCGGCCCAATATTACGCATTATTTCAAAAACAGTAGGTTTTACGTTTTTAAAATGCTGAACCAATACCTTCCCATGGAACGTATATGGTCTTGATGCCCGTGTCAAAATCTTTAAAACGGGACCCATCCTGTCTCGATCCAAAGACTCGCCACCTTCAAAATGTTGAAACCTCCTAGTTTTTCATCACTTTGAAATTAGGATTCGTCACTTCTCCGTGAAATTTCCTTTCTTTTGATACCTCACTCATCAATATCTATCGCTCTTGAGAGCCGGAAAAGGGATCCAAACTACCGTAATAATACATTGTAGTGATAAGGAAGTTCATTATTGAAAGTCTACTTTATAAAAATAAAATCCATGAAAGAAGAAATAATGTAATTAATATTTGATGACCTTTCCAGATGTGTTGGTTTTACAGGTCCAATATATTTCTTCTATGTTTTTACACAAGTCATGAAAGTCCGGAATGATGAAATGATTTCTAAATGCTCTAGATATGAGGATTAAATTGCCAGAAATCACTCTAAAAAAAAAAAAAATTAAAAGATTTCAAATATATTTAAAAAAAAATCTAATATCAAAGAAAAAAAGAAGTCACCGTCGAAAAGTCTCCTGATCTAATTTAGCAGTTTCACAAGATCCTTCTCCTCCCATTTCTTTGTGAACCCTGATCAAGTTGTCTATTAAATTGGCTAATCTGGGGTCAGTTTTCCTCAGTCCAGTAGATTTTAAACCCTGAAAGCCATTATAAATAATCATAAAAGATTGCATTTTGATTCAATAAAAATTTAAAACATTGATAAAGAAAACTTTATACGGGTGAGAGTTTTGTTGACCGTAGATGTAATTTTAAGAAGTTGGGAGGGGGGAGGAGGTGCAGTCAATGAAGAACACACTAATAAGTGTAACTTATTTTACTGTATAAAATAAATTATACTTATTAGTGTGTTCTTCATTGACCGCATCGCCCGACCAACTTCTTTTTAAAATTATCAAACTTTAATGCTAATATCATGAAACTTTAAAGGATAAAGAAGGCGCTTGAGAGACGGCAGCAAAAATATACGGTCTAATCGTCAACTCACAGATGACACCATATATTTGAATACGAGATCAAGATGAAGTCACTCTTAGTTAACAGTGATTAATAAGTTTGATTTTTGGAGTTTTGATGGATGGGAGGGAGGAGGAAGAGGGAGAGAAGAGGATGTGAAAAATTGGGACAGAATAAGTAAGAAAGATGGATTGTGTAAATAACTTTGTAAAGGCTGTTTGCTTTAGAGTTAAGTCTTACATGTATATTTTATTGTCTAGCTATTAAGGGATTGGCAATCAGAATTAACCGAGGAGTAGGCGTGTGGAGTACAAGTGTCCACCAGCCATCTACAATGCAGTTATGCATCATCATGTGTTTACTGCCTCCTATAATCCCGTCTAGGACTGGATATTGCCAATTTTCGCTTCACTTTTGTCAGCCATCAACAATTTGCTTTTCGCTCTAGAGCTCTGTTGAGCTGGAGTACTGTTGTTCTCCATGCGCCTGGCTATGCAGTAAGGTTCCATATGTTTCCGGTCTCCCCTTGTTTCTTTACTTCAAGCAGGCTGAGACTTGCCCGCCATGCATGTCTATGCCTGCACTCATCATACCCATCACTCGCACTTCTTCAGTCCTGTCAGTCCATATCTAACCTCGAAGGAATCTGTATGTTTTAACAATGTTCAAGATCGAATACCGTGCGGTTATTAAATTCTTGTGTAAAGAGGGACTTACTCCTACGCAAATTAAAGAGCGCTTGAATGGTGTGTATGGGGAGTCCTCCCTCTCGTATTCCACTTTAAAATGATGGGCAAAATTATTTTAGTAAGGGAGAGAAAGTCTGGATGACGACACGCATCCTGGTCGCCTGGTCGAAGCAGTCACTTCTGAGGCTGAGGCCAGTGGAGAGCGGCAGCGGGGAATGGTCTGCAGTGTTTTCAATTATTACATCCAATGGAAATGGTTGAATTTGACTAGGAAATTTTAAATATATACACTTATATATATATATATATATATATATATATATATATATATTTTTTTTTTCTTTTTCTTTTTTTTTTTTTTCGGTTGGCTCTATAGACCTTGTAGATCTTTGGCCGCGCGATGTGGTGTTCTTACAGACATTTATTGCTTGCGGGAGCACAGACAGCCTGGAGGGGGTCACCCAACCTCACGTTGCTGCGAACCATGGTTTCCATGGTGCAGCGGCAGGCTGCCCATTGCTCCATAACCGGTCCCTTTGGGGCTAATTCGGCAGTGTCCTTCCCACCGACTCACTCGGGTTCAAGGACAGTGACAAATCTGTCTAGATCCACGGATTATGGCTGTTCGGAGTCAGCAGGCGCACGAGGACCTATAATCTCTTTCCCCGAGACAGACCGTCCATGAACCAAACCTCCGGGCGGCTATTTTATGTCCTGGAAAACCACAACGCGATTCACAATTAAGGTACACGGGGTAGGGTCATCACTCCTACGCCCGGTCTGTGTGAGTAGCCCCCAGTAGGCTGACGGGTCTCACATACCCGGGGGGGGGGAGGGGTGATAAATTGCTTGAATTATTACTTTAATTAAATTAAAGTAGTGCCGGTGCCGAGATTCGAACTCACAACCTTTGGGTTTGCGAGTATGTGCACTTTTGCAAGCGCGCTAACTCGCTCGGCCACCCCGGCCCCCTCCGGGCCATATATATACATATATATATACACACACACACACACTCACACACATATATATAAATTCATACATTTATAAATTTCTTGATTTTTTATAAAATAATGTAAATCATGTTTACATAAGTTAATTTAATTGATTATAATTTAGTATTATAATATTAATATTAATTGATACCGGAAAAGTTAAAATTAGTCGATAAGAATACCACTTGAACGAAGCCACGTTTTTTAAAAGACAATAGATAATTAAAATAATCTTAAATAATAGCATTATGTAAAGATGATTTATATTAATTTATTAAAATCAGAATCAAAAAAGATTGAATGTTAATGCCAAGATTTAATTTAAAATGGAAATGGTTTAATTTGACAAGGAAATGCTATATATATATATATATATATATATATATATATATATATATATATATATATATATATATATATATATTAAAAATAAATTTAAAAATATATAAAATCCTTGTCAAATTAAACCATTTCCATTTTTAATTAAATCTTTTATCAAAAATTATATTAAAATACTATGCAAAACTTCTCAAATTTAGTATTTATAACTTATATCTTGATTTAAATAAAATAATAGATTTTGATCTAAATTGGAAAACCGGAAGCGGTACTTTACTTAAAGGTCATATTAGACTTTCATCAAAAATTATATTAAAATATAATGTGAAACATCTCAAATTTGGTAAATAGGACTTTTATATCGATATGAATGTATTTACTAGATTTTGGTTAAAATTGGTGAGCCGAAAAAGGGTACTTCACTTGAAGGTCATAATAAGCTTACATCAAAAATTATATTTAAATTAAATACATAAATCATATGTTTCGGTAATAAAGGTTACAATCGCAATTTGGTTTCCAATCCAATTAAACATTTTTATTACTTGTTTTAAGTGTTAAAATTTAGTTTAAAATACTGGTTTTCCTCCCCATTTGTGAGATCAACTAGTCTGCAGCAGGAGAATAAAATATTAGTTAAGCGGGGTTTTCCGCTTAAAATGTCGAAACTGTTGATTTCCAATGCTTTATCTAGTGATATTGACAGTTTTAATGTTGTCAGGGAACATGAAGAAATCTCTTGGAAACTAGTTACCTACTGAAGTAAAACGATATATAATAACGGAATGAAACCTTCAGAAACAAGAGTGTGTCTGTGTGTGTGTATCAATAGATGGATGTCGCGACGCCGAGTATCGTTTTTGAGATACTGCAATCTTCGGAAACTAGTAACCAAATTCAGGATCACTTTTTGAGCCACCGATTTATAGTTTAATAGGCGTACAAGGAAGTCATGTGTTGTCCACATCAGATATTTTCATTTTAATAAATTAATATAAATCATTTTTACATAATGCTATTGTTTACGATTATTTTAATTACTTATTGTGTTTTAACTTCCTTGTATGAAGTAAAGGAAGTTATGTAATCAAGAAAATATTCGGTTTTCAGATTTTAATGTAAAAATTCACTTTTTACCCAACCCAACCCGGCCAATCCTGAATCCATTTTTACTAGTTTCTTCGTGACGTTCGTATCTTACATAATTCAAAACCGGTTAGCCATTAAAAGTTAATTGTTGTATACAATATTTGGGATTTAAATTAAATCTATTTGGTTTTTACATCATCACCGGAAAATGGTACTTTACTTGAAGATCATAATAGACTTTTATAAAAAAATATATTAAATTATAATGCAAAACTTATCAAATTTGGTTTCAAAAACTTATATATTAATATAAATAGCATAAAAGATTTTGGTCAAAATTGGCAAACCAGAAGTGGTACTTTACTTGAAGGTCTTGAATGAAAACACTATCTATTTTAATATCACGCACCTAATTATCGATTTATTTAAACTTTAATCATATACGTGATATTGAGGTTCATTATTGGTTTATCAGTGGCAGTTTTTATGAAAATACTATCGACTTTATTGCGCGGTTATATATAATATGTTTTAGTTTTTTGGATCTTTTCGATGTTGAGATCAATTTTTAGATAATCGGAATTGCAGTTTCATCGAACTGCACAAAGTGAGCGCGTAATAATTTTTGGAGGTACTAATTATGAATTTGCTTCAAATTCCAATGTATTATATGAAACAGGGACCATTTTTCACATTTTAACGACGCAAATTCATAATCGATAATGCAAAATATATTTTTTATCACGCATTGGCATTTCCATTTACTGTAATCACTTAATTCAAAAATCGTTGGTATTTTTATAATAAGGGCCCTCGATAATCCAATAGTAGACACAATATTGAGGATATCCGAGAAGTTAAAATAAATCGATAGCATTTTTGTAATAGGGATCTCCGATAGCTCCTTAATGGATCTCAATATCGAAGATATCCTTCTTAGTGCCATCAGCGTGGAGGAACGTTCTCGGCCCATCTCGCCCACTGATCTCTGTCGCTAGCCCTTCTTCTCATATCCACCATCGTGCTTCCTCTGGCTCGCCCAAGTATCTCCAGATAGTTTTGATACATCATCCTGGGTCTGCCTATAGGTCGCCTTCCCTCTGGTTTTGCTTCCAAGAGCCATTTAGCCATTTGGTTATCGCCCATGCTGTAAACACGACTAAACCATTTCAGTTGGCGTTCTTCAATAATTTCTTTTACTGGTCTTACATTCAGTTCCTCTCTTATTCTCTCATTTCTCCAGCAGTCTCTTCTCCCCAGTACTCTCCTAAGGTACCTCATTTCTATGGCCTTTACTTTGCTCGTATGTTTATCAAGAACAGGCCAGCTCTCCGCACCATATAGAAGGACAGGCAGAAACACGGTTTTAAATAAAGCTATTATGGTTTCTTTCTTTATCTTCTGTTTCCCTAATATTGTAGTGCAGATGGAGTAGAACACACCATTAGCCTTCTTGACTCTATGTAGAACCTCTTGGTCTATTCTCCCATCTCTGCTAAAAATCGTGCCCAGGTACTGGAAATTATATACCTTCCCTAGCGGCTCATTATTGCATGAAATATGAATTGGGTCTTCCCGTCTCGGCCGATAACCACTACCTTACTTTTAATAGGATTTATTTCCATTCTTTTCCTCTGGAGCTCTTCCGACCATTCATCGACAGCCACCTGAAGCCTTTCCTGGGTGTCAGCAATCAGGACCACATCATCCGCATATAGGAGAGCTTGTGCTTGTAAAGGAATTAAATTCCAGTATCCCACTGTTGCCCTTGGTGTCCTTCGCTTGCAGACTTTCCATACTTCATCCATGCATATTATGAAAAGAAGTAGGCTTAGGCTTTCACCTTGCTTTACGCCTTTATAAAACCTAAATGGCTCTGATTCAGTTCCGTTAAGCCGTATAATTCCCTTGGGATCCTGGTATACCGATCTGATCGCACTGATGAGATTGGGTGGCACCTGTTTTTCCTGTAGAGCATTCCAAATCTCTTGGCGGGGAATAGAATCGAATGCAGCCTTCAAATCCAGGAACGCCAAAAAATAACTTTCTTCCTCTATCCCACGCTTTCTCAACAACCCTTCGTAGTGAGAAAATATGGTCCTGGGTTTGTCTTCCTGGTCTAAAACCAGTCTGGTCCTCTTCCAGACCATGTTCCACCAATCTCCTGAGCCTCTGTCCCAATATTCTTGTATATAATTTATATACTACAATGGATAGGCATATCTATAATTCTCACACTTTGTCTGGTTGCCTTTCTTAACAATCGGAATTATAATATTATTTTCCCAGTCATGTGGTATTATCTTTTCCGACCAAATCTTTTGAAAGAGGTTCTGTAAACACTTGACCATTTCTTCTCCACCATATTTTATGAATTCTGACGCGATACTATCTCTTCCTGCTGCTTTGCCCAGTTTTATTTTATCCATGATCAACATAACCTCATCTTCTTCTATGACATCATCACTGTTCTCCATCTGGTTCTCGCAGATTCTAGGTCTTCTACGGCCGTCATGTTGAGGATATTGTCTGTATTCCTGGAGGGAAAATGTATCCTGATAATGCCTATGCCATACCTTAAGAATTTCATTTTCTCGAGACACCAAATTACCGTTATTATCTTGGACACTTCGAACTTGTTTTCCTTTCTTTCCTCTTAGTCCATTTAGAGTGCTCCAGAATTTCCTTTGATTTTCTTCGAAGTTAGTTTGGATCTCCTTTTCAAATTCCTCCCAAGATCTTGCCTTGGCTTCTCTGACAACTTGCTTGGCAATGTTTCTCTGTCTGACGTATTCATCCCAACAAGATTCTGATTTATTCTCCATGCTACTTTCTTATCTTTTGTCGCTTTTTGCACTTCATTATTCCACCATCTAGTACTCTTGGTCTGAGGCTTAATTTTCTTAATACCACATGCCTCTGTTGCACAAGAAAGAATGATTATTTTGATCTGAAGCCATCAATCATCGAAAACCATGTCATAATTGACTTCTTGGAAGTTAGTCAGCAGCACCTCTCTATATCTTTTAATTACTTCTGGATCTCTGAACTTTTCGGCCGCAATTCGTTCATATGTTTTGCAGTGTTGATTCCGCGGCTTAGTAATTTTGGTATCAGCAACAACCAGGCGGTGATCAGTGTCTAACTCTGCTCCTGTAATGGCTTTTACATCCGTGAAATATCTGCGCATCCCTCTGTCATAGGTAATGTAATCGATTACGCTTTTGGCTTCCCTCCCTTCCGCTTCAAAAGTAATTTTATGTATTAACTTATGTTTAAAGTGGGAATTCCCAATAAGCATATCATTCTTTATCATCTATCGAAGATATCCAAGAAGATTAAATAAATCGATGTGTGAGCGCGCGATTTCAAAATCGATTGTGTTTTTGTGAAGGGGCCTCTGATAACCCAATTATGGATCTCAATATCGAGAAAATCCTAGAAGTTAAAATAAATCAAAACGTGAGCTGGCTAATTCAAAATCGATAGTATTTTTGTGAAAGGGACCTCCCATAACTCAGTAACGGATCTCAATATCGAGAACATCCGATAAGTTAAAATGAATAGATACAAATACCATATTAAAATAAGTCACGTTGTTTAAAAAACAAAATAGATAATTTAAATAACCATAAACCACATAATCATGTAAACATGATTTATATTAATTTATTGATCTCTAAAAAGGTTGAGTTTTTTTTGGTAATGGTTGAACATGATCAGTTGACATCCACATGATGGTATAAAAGGATCAATCTAATTAGGGATTGATAAATTATGTGCCACTTCTATAAATTTGTTTTATTGAAAACTAGTTTCGAATGTTATACATTCATCCTCAGTGCAAGGTTTAAAATGACTTGGCAATGCTATTAATTATTTAATAATTATAATTATGAAATTATTCATGTAATGTATAGCAATACAGATTCGCTGTGCATTTCGATAAAAATCTCTTCAATTCAATTTACACGCTCTACAAACGCTCTATGAGGACAAACAGGTTTGAGATGCACGCTGCCCGCTACATCAGGCATTAAACAGCACATTCCCTGCCTATATGACCCAGGGCATTTATATCAATTTTATAATTAAAAATGCTGAACGCCACTCCCCACTGCCGCTTTCCACTCAGGCCACAGCCTGAAACAATCCAACTTGTGGAAGCTACATTACTGTCTGATTGGAGGCTGAAGACCAAAGAAATAGCAAGCAAGGTTGGGGCTTTCAAAAACAAGTGTTCTAAGGATCATTAAAGAACATTTGTATATGACCAAGGTGAGTGCAAGAGGGGGTTCCAACAATTTTTTCAGCTGCTCATAAAGAGGAACGTGTTCGCTGCTACAATGAATTTTTATGTGGGTATAAAGCCGATTCAAAAAATTTCTTCAACTCAATTGTTACTGGGGATGAGACAAAGGTTCTATACAATGACCCACTCAGCAAAAAGGAGTCAATGAAATGGAGAAGGCCAGGAGAAGCACCCCTGCTAAAGACAAAAGTGATGCAGTCGACAAAAAAGGTAATGGCCACTATTTTTTGGGATTGTAGAGGAATACTGCTGATTGATTTTAAGGAAAGGAACACCACAGTGAATGCCGAGCATTATGCAGTCCTACTTCATTGCTTATGAGAAGCCATCAAAGAGAAAAGGTGGGAGAGGTTGAGCAGAGGTGTTCGTCTTCCTCACGGCAATGCCCTAGTTCATTCATCGATTTCCAAGACCAATGTGAAGGACTGCGGATTCCAAGAAATCTCCCATCCACCCTGGATAGCCCAGACTTGACCCCTAGCGACTTGTACCTTTTCTCAAAGTTAAAATCTGACATTTTTCTAACAAAGAAGAAAATTATTTTTTTCATGATATAGAAATGTTGCCCAAGTGTTGTATTAAGTGTTGAAAGTGTGTAGAACTTAGAGGTGAATCAATATATTCACCAGTTATTTTCTTTCACCTTTCCTTCTTCCTCAGGCTGGAAACTTATAGACCTTACTACGTACCTTTCAATTTTTTCTATCATTGAATCTGTTATTTGTCTTTCTTTGAAGGTTTATACACTGATTTTTTTTTTATGAATACCTAAGAAATATTTCTTTTTTTTTAAAGTAATATTTGTTTAATAATTTGAATAATTCATACTATTGATATAAATAATTTTATCATTTAAACAACTATGATTTTTCACAGTTGCAGAATGTACTTTTTAAAATTTAATCCAATGATTAGTCATTTAATAATTAATGGTTTCATTTATTTTATTTCAAACTATATTTTATTGTTAT
This sequence comes from Rhaphigaster nebulosa, assembly GCA_948150685.1. Taxonomy (NCBI): domain Eukaryota; kingdom Metazoa; phylum Arthropoda; class Insecta; order Hemiptera; family Pentatomidae; genus Rhaphigaster; species Rhaphigaster nebulosa. Next base: position 10,663,593 of record OX411311.1, on the reverse strand, counting down.
GCATATCATTTATTTCATTATTTCTTTTTATTAATACCAAACACTAATATTAAATTGAATACTAATGCTAATATCTGGCTAAATCGGCTGAAAGAGCTTGAAGAAGAAAAGGAATTAAAAGATAAGTTGAACATCAATTGTCAACTGATTTAATATAAATTTTAAATTGATAAAAATATTTTAAGTAAATTTTAATAGTCTGTTTTATTTTCTATGATTCTTTTATACCTAATAAACAATTTCATAAAAAAAAAGTTATAATTAGGAGAAAAGAGAGTTAAAAATGATTTTTATTTTGTGGGGGACACATGCAACCCACAGATCTACTCCAGGGTTAAGAAAGATTTTTTTGTGATAATCCTATTAATTGTTGTTATATGTATGTTTGTCACCATGAGATTTATTAGTTTACCTCGTAGTTTTCTATCTCTAGTAAATTTAAGATTACATTTCAGTCTAATTAAATCAACCTCAAAATATTCATAGTTGGTAAAGACATACAGAAGTAAACTATGTCAGTATTATAATGAAATAAATCATTGAGGCATCTCATCATCATAAACCATTAAGGAATTCATATGGCTAAAATAATCAATTGTAGGAAAAATAAATTATTCACCGCTAAAAACCTGCCAGCCATTACATGCCCAGACTCAGGTTCCTTGAACATATTGAACAACAGATCTTCCGTCTTTTGATGATCATCCTGTTCACTTGAGCTAAGAAAAAAGAGGACTTTTAGCAATCATTGTTCCTTAAGAAATTATAAAAAAAAATAAACCAGTTGGTCATCATTAAAAAAAGTGAATTTATTAATATAACTTAAGTGATGGTGAAATTATTAGATGATTAATAATTGAATCCTGAACTACTATGACTGAAAACATGTTTATACTATTCTGGTAAATTATAGATTATTGAATGTAATAATAACAATAGAGAAAGAAATCTGCTGTCATATATAATTAGTATGCAGTAGAAACTACCTATAATAGTTAATAATAGCTATACCACATGATTAATCCTTAATGATCACATGACCCAGAGTACATTATGAAAGGAGCTTATTTTCACACAGCTTGTCTTAAATCATAATTATGGTGAAAGATTTGTATTAAAATTATCAACACCAATAAAACAAAAATTTAAAAAATACATATATTTTATAAATAATTTGTTCATATGATAAAAAACAAATTATGTAAACTCATAATCGGTATAAGTAAAAATAAAGATCAAAATAAAATACTCATAGAAATAAAAATACTTACGAATGAAGGAAACTTGGATCTTGAATAATTGTATAATTCCTTGCGAGCAAAATACAAAATAAACTAAATTAAACCATGGCATTCAATATACATAAGCATCGGAACTAATTACATTTTTTTCTCCCTACATATAATAATTATATGACAATTGTATATATACAACTATTACTTGATTAAGTAGATATGACAAAAGTAAAATCATAAATAGAATAATTATATTGTTTGGTAAAAACAAATTAATGTATATATATATAGGCATGAGAAAACAGAAACTACATAAAAGAAAATATTAAATTGCAAGAAATTAAAATTTCTAATCAGTTGTTGAGATAAAATTGTTGCATTACAATCTGTAATTAAATGAGAAAAAAAAATCATATTTAAAAATAAGAACATTTTTTTTTTCAACAAGCAGCAGGTAACAAAACCATGAAATATCCTTGGACTCCATTTTGACATAACATGTGTACTAACTGAATTTTTAACCCTACAGAGCCAAATAAATTTACTCACACTAATACTTAAGATGTGTAAATATTTCAGTCAACATTTAAACGAATCTACAATAGATTCAAAAATAGCATCTGAATTATCCGAAAGAGAGAATTATAATACATACTGATTTGATGAAACTTTTTTTTTTTCTTAAACAACTTATTAAAAAAAGATAATATTCAGTTAGAAACTTTTTTTTTTTTATTTCAAAGATTCGGGCAGAGTACTCATGCAATATATATTTAATTGCCTCCTAATATTGGTTTCCATTAAAAATAAGTTAAATAATCAGAGAAATACTTAGTCAATTATTTTAATGGAAATAATTTACTCAAAGTCGGATTAATATGTCAACCAAGCATATTTATTAGTATATTACAGTAAATATGAAGACAAAAAAAAAATTGGAACCATATTTTTCAATAATTCATTAATAAAAATACCTACAAATCTTTGTCTAAAATCAAATCAGAAAAGTAATTTCACGGGAAGAATCAATTGTAATAGATTATAGTTCTGAGGCTACAAAACTGCTGTTGTGCTAGATTGAATAATCTCATGAACCAATGAGAATCAATTCAAGAAGTGTCATTGCAATTCTTGACAAATAACACATAAAATACTGATGGATTACGATTTACATTTGACTATTTTTCACTTTCAATAAAACAAAACAATGTCTCAGCATTAATAATTTTATTTTCTCCATGGCCTGCACCAATCATTTTGCCATTATCAGACAAGAATTTGTTTTCCGTTCATTTGGTCTTTCGAGGAAATGATAGAGGAACATCATGGAATCTTAATGAGATAAAAAATCAAGAAAATGATATATTTTGTAATTGAAAAACATTGAGGAAACCTTTTTGGTTGACTGTTGGACAAATAATAAGATTGAAATGGCTGTATGGTAATTTAAAATGAATCAGAAGAATTGTTTATTTGTTTAAAAAATTAGCAAAATTTCAAAAACGAAAATGAAAACATATATATTTCTTTAAAACTGTGAGTACAAACAAAGGTTTGCCTTATAAAAATTAAGAAATTTAATTTAAAAATGCTAACATTAGTACTGAACTTGATGTTGTAATTTCATTACTTTTTAGTAGTACACAATAATAAAATTTTCGTGCAGATAGGATTACAGATAATGTTGTAATCACAAATTAAATACTAAAATCCAATTAATTTCGAATAATAAATGTCAGTTATATCAATCATTACCTATTTCCTGTAACAGCTGCGAAACTTCTTTTGGTTTTATGATTTAATGGAGTCTTTAATTCCTAAAAAGAAGCAAACATGTATGAAGTATTGTTTGTTTATAAATCAGTTACTCAAATATAAAAAGGCATATATTTAAAAGGGTACTAACAGTCTGTAGAGTCGAAAATTTACATTGACTAATAGAGTACGTTTTAAGCTGAACACTGTTGATCATTTTCAGGAATCTCTTCATCTTGATGGTTCTGTTATCGATTTGGAAGGTCGGAAATGAACTGTACCGTCGCAGAACGATCAATGAAGTAGTTTGAGGGCAGATGCTCTTTGTGATCATCATCTTTCAACTCCTAAACCTTTGCCGGTCTCTGCAGTTACCCTGAAAATCGCTGAGATAAAAACGGACACTAATTGCCGCCAGACTGGGCAGGCGCCGTGACGCCCCCCTCAATGCGCAAGTTTGTCCTTCATGACCCACATATCTATATTTCTAGTAAACTGAATCGATAATGTATATTTGTATTAATCAATACATTAAAAAATCGTTTATTATAACACTAGGAAGGTAACAAAATAAAATTAATTGTTAACTCAGCTTCATACGTACTTAATTTTTAGAATTATAGATATTACCATTTTTACCGCATTTAAAAAATTTCTTTTATATTAATATTATTAATTGAATGAATCCACATTATTTAATCTTTAATCATCTTTGTAAGTATTATGTCTTCATACAGTATATATATATATACCAAAAAATTAAGATGTCATGTGGTTACTAAGGAAACAAAATAAATTTAAAAAAACAACTGTAATAAATAAATATTAGATTAATAAAATAACGTTTTAGGGTCATTAAATGAAATATAACACTTTTATGAATATAACACTTTGACCACTTTTATTTAATCATTATTTTATTTGTAATGATAATAAAAATTATCATTTTTATGTCTGATGCCTAACTTCAAAATCCCCTGAGTCATTTGTTTGATCACTTTTACTCGATTTTTATTTATAATAAAAAATACTGTAATTAAGACAGCAGTGTTTTTTTTTCATAAAAAAGGCGGATTCACTATTGGGAATGGGCTATAATTTCAAAATATCGGTTAGTAGTTTGTAGTGATTGTTAAAATAATACCGATAATTATTAATTTTTTTAAGAGGAAGGAGACTGAAATTTAGTTTCATCATAAAGTATACATTTAGCTAAAAAGGTAAAATCGGTCATTCTTTACCTTGCTACCATAAAAATTATGTCTCTTCATTTTTAAATTATTTTTTTGTTTCTCATTCATTCAAATTAAAAAAATTCATATTAATCCCTGCGTAAGTGTGTTGTAATAATTATTATAATGGATTATGATCAGATTAATAATCAATGTTAAGTTATTGGAGAGAGTTTTTGTTGATGTAGATGTATATCTAAAGGGAGATATAGGGAGGGGAGGGTGCGGTCAAAAAGTAACACTTTAATAAGTGTAATAATAAGATAAGATTAATAAGTATAATAATAAGAGGCACAAAATATATAAGTTTACTTATTAACGTGTTACTTTTTGACCGTTCCTCTCCCTCCCCTCCCCCCCCGACCAACTTCTCCCTTAAAATGTTGTCATGTATTGAAATGTAATTAAAATGATTTAATTTGAAATTGCCATTCAGCAATGAATTATTACTGTATTATTATTTAGTGTTTAAAAGATAAACTGTTGGAAAATCTTCAGAAATCTCATTATATTTGCTAACATATGTAGTGATGAAGGGAATCTGTCTATTCTGAAAAATTCTACATACCCTATCAGTTATGTTCATTGCTTATTAAAAGATTAAATCCACTCATTAATATTTCAATATACATCCAGCATAGAAACATTACGTTTTGAGGCAAATCCTTTTAGCTATGGGTAGCAGAATATTTGAACATAAGGAATCCGTCAAAAAGTAATTTTCAGGAAAAATTGGGTTTAACAGATATTGATTCTCAACGACTAATAATTAATATTTACATGCTAATATACAAATACATGTATTTATATTTAACCTGACATAAGAATATGTCATTCATTTCAGCTGATTAATTATAAGTTGTAATTATGAAAGTTTGTTTGAGAATAGATTCAGGGCAATGATGAAAAACAGCTCTTCTCATTTATTTTGTAATCTAATTTTCAATGAATTCATTTTAGTTGAAATTTATTTGTTTATCCTTTGTACAAAAATAATTTCATAACATAGAACACAAGTATAATCCATGAGGGATTTCATGTAAATGTGTATATTTACATGATATAAAACTAAAAACTAATTAACGTTTATGTACAAGCGTAGACATGTTATATGGCTGTATTGCCACAATTGGTTAAAAATATAATAAAAACAACATTTCTCATTACATAACATTAGTTTCCAAACATTTATGGGTCAGGAGTCACAACTTAAACTGATATTTCATATAATGCAATTAATGCCCTATCTCATTAGAAAACGTATGTAATTAAGAAAGCTGGATTAAACTTATATAATCCATAAAAGTAAATCTACTCTTGACATATAAAAAAGATAGACTGATATAGAATAAGGTGGATGAAGAACAAGCAGTTGAAACATATTGAAAGACCTTTTGAAAACCACTTAGTGAAAAATAAAAACTAATTTGGATATTTGTTTTTTATATAATGAAATACATGGGAAGATATTTTTGTCTATAACATCTTCGCTATTTGTTAAATTTATAATTTTCAAACAGAGCGAGACGATTGCAATTTTTACTATATAAAAATACAAATACCATAAAAATTAAACATTAAAATTTTTTCTAAGCAACTACGAATGGATTTATGTGCTCAAGTAACATGTGGAATAAACTGCTATATTAGTGGTTAAAATAATATTACGAGTAAATCTAATTGTAAAAGTTTATCAGCTAATATCACACGTAAATTGTAAGTGAAACAGCCATTTCAAATCTTATATTCAGGACTGAATTTGTTTAAAATAACAATTAAATATAATACAAATTAATGGGACCAACTGTTTACAATAAATAGCAAGAATATAAGACAATGATAAAGTTTACAATAATTATAATATCTTTACATAAATAATTCAAAAGGATTTATTATAATTACACTAGATAAATCATTTAAAAAAGATTTTTTATAATTACACTAGATAAATCATTTAAAAAAGATTTTTTATAATTACACTAGATAAATCATTTAAAAAAGATTTTTTTATAATTACATTAGATAAATCATTTAAAAAAGATTTTTCGTAATAAAATTGGATAGATTATTTAACCAAAATTTTTTATAATACCATTACATAAATCATTTAAAAAAGATTTATTATAATACCATTACATTAATCATTTAATTTTTTTAACAGATAAATAGTAATTTGGGCAACATAGTATAGCAGTAATTTTGGTAAACTTTCCATAATAACTTGCAATTATATGCATGACTAAGTATTATAAAGTTTTAAGACATACTTATTTGCATTTTTTCCATATCAGCATATCAACTATGCTGTTATTTATACAATATAGACTCTGAATATAAACGAAGCAACCTTTTTCAATACTGTCATTCAACATATTTGACGTTATTCACAACTATAATTAAATTCTTAATTATGTTTTTATTAACTCTACTTATTTTTAGGAACCATCCTTTGAATTATTGCCATGTATCAATAGACAAATTAAGGCCATACCCATCAATAGTATTTTCAAAGGCAGTGTTTTCATTATTGTTTGAAATAATTTGTACTTTTTTATTTATTAGATTTTTATTTAACTAGAATTATTATTATAAGATAAATTTGGCCTCAATGACTAAATTTTTAAATTAAAGTTACTAAAGATATTTATTTATTTTTAAATGTAGATATAACTTTTATATTTTTTGTATCTTCAATTCTTCCTTGTTTATATTAATATTAGTTATGGACAATATATATAGGGAAGAAATTACAGATACTGTTGCAAAGGTTATGTTAACACATATATAACATATAAACAAATTTGCAATTTCTACTAAATTTTTTTCTTATCTTCTTAGCCGGTTTTTCTTAAACAATCCCTCAATTTCTTCTAAAGTCTTTCCTTCTGTTTCAGGTAAGTTCAGGTACAAGTAAAAGGTTCCTATGAATCCAAGCGCACCGTAGAGGAAAAACATTCCATACAATTCTATTACAGACTGTATGTATGGCCAAGTTTTCGTTACAATAAACCATTCAACGTAGAATGCAGCTGCTGATAAACCTCCTCCAACACCACGCCCCCTGTAATAAAAATTAAAAAATAAATTATTTAATTTTTTGAATATCATAGTATAAAAAATATATCTAATATATAAAACTCATTTTCCATTGACTGATTAAGATGTGCCAGGTAACCATTCTTTTCTGATAAAAAACTTGTGGAAAAGTATGGAATATGACATATATGTTGACAATTAGGGTATGAACTCCTATAGGGGTGCGTTATTATTTAAGATTAACATCAATTTGGAACAAGACTATGATATCTTCAAATTTTTGATTTTTCAAATTTTGACATCAATCAGTACCCTAATATGTTAAGATTTTTGGGGGAAAGTATTGCAATGAAAGTGCCAATGATAGAGATCACAGGGCCTTAAGACCAACAAGGACATCTCCTCTATTATGAAGATTATGACATCTCAGCTAAAAAGTGATCTTGGCAGTGATATTGTGTTGAATTTTGTGGAATACTATTCTGCCGTGATAAGCTAAAAGACCCTAACTCCAAACCATTTTTTGAAATATATTTTTGTATTGTAGTTGGATTGCTCTAAAAACTAAACCATTTGATGACATTGGAAAGCGCTAAAACCAATGATTAGGACTTAACCATTGGATTTTGGGCTTTCTAATGCCATAAAAAGGTGTAGTTTTTAGAGAAATTCGGGTACAATACAAAAATAGTACATTTTAAAAAATAATTTGGAGTTAGGGTCTTTTAGCTTATCATGGCAATATATTATATATACCATTTCCTGTTGAAGATTTTGTGGAAGATCAAAATATTTCTTTCTTTCTTCAATTTTTGTTATTAATTTAACTTTGTGTAAAAAATATAATATACTAGGTTGTTACAAAAGTCCTTATGCATGAGCAAAACCCTTAATTCCAACTCTCATAATTAATCCTATAAAAATGTTTTGTTCCTATTATTTATGCCAATGTTTACTTTGACTAATCCTTTAATTTTTTGTGATATGAGTTGGCTTTATGGGGTCATTTACAGTTTTAATACGCATGTGCAATGCCAGAAGAAAAAAATCGTGCTTCACAGTCTTTTGAGGCATTACTGGAAAAAAGGTTTAAGCGCGAAGGCAGCTGCTAAAGGAGAGTCAATTATCCATCGAAATTCTGCTGCACTTTGGTTCAGACATTTCAACAATGTCTATATAGGCCTTACAGATGAACCCAGATCAGGTCGCCCATCGGTCGTTGATGATGACTAGGACCCACATGCAACTACTCGTGATTTATCGACTAGTAGCGGGTTCTATGCCACAGTAGCTCGCCATCTTAAAAACCTGGGTGTATGGAATTTAAGACCAAGGTTCGATCCTCATGACTTGACGGAGGCTCAAGCCCAGCAAGGAGTTGATATGTGCAAAATTTTGCTTCAAAATCCGAATGATGACAGGCTCAAGAAAATTTTATTACAAGTGATGAAAAGTGGATATTTTAAAAAAAACTTTGCAAACATAAGCAGTGGGCACGACCAGGTGAAGCTGCACAATCGGAGGTTCGGAAAAAGTGGTGTTTTGTGTTTTATGGAACTTCGAAGGCGTTTTGCATTTTGAGCTTGTTCCTGATGGTCAGGCAGTGGACTAAAGCCTTTACTGTGAACAGCTAAACAGAGTTTATGCCGTTTTGAGTGCAAAGTACCCCGCTTTTGTCTACAGGAACTGAGCCATTTTGCAATATGACAATGCCCCTGCACATCGTTCTCGTTTGACGAAGGAAAAATTATCGGAACTGCAAGGAGTAAACGTTTTACCTCATCCTGTGTTTAGCCCAGATATTGCACCATCAGATTATGGTTTGTTTAGATCAATGGCTCATTTATTTTTTAAAAGGTCGGATCTTTGATAATTACGAGGATGTAAAATGGCTGTGAGTTCTTTGCCTCAAAACCAAAGGAATGATACTGGCATCATATCTAATTTATGGCAGAAAGTAGTTGAAAATAATGGACTTTACTTTGAAGAGTGGTATTTGATAATGTTTAAAATATATAATCTGAAATAAAGCTATACTACTGCACTAGGACTTTTGTAACAACCTAGTATAGTTCAAAAATAGTTTTTTATTTATTTAAGGTTTTTATTATTAAGGTATGTTTTGAAGTTTTAATTTACCATCCTGATTATCTTTATTAATTAAGTTGTGAATTTTCGTATTGTGTTATCTCTTTAGCAGATTTATGGTTTAATTTTTTTCATATTGTTTCTCTTGCAAAAAACTGTTCCTTTACAGTGGTTAATTATAAGTTATATCATTATTCTGAAGATTTAAAAGATCAAGTGAGTCCAAGTTCCTTTAATTAGCTTTAGTTAAATAAATTATATTTATTCAGAGTCCATAATTTTTGATTTTCTCATTTTATGGAAATTTGCCTTCAATAAATTGTGCCAAACATGAATCAAAATTTGTAATTGTTTCTATTTTTCATTCTCCTTTTCAAAGCCTATGTGGGAATCTTTAGATGAAAACTATCATAACTCTATATAACTCTAGCTAATTATAGAAAAAATGAGATTGGAGAGGGTATCTTAACTTAATTTAATAAAAGCTATTGAGAACATTTTACTGAGTGTCTCTGAAATGTGTAACACAAGGACCCTGTGGTTATGCTTAATATAGAAGTATTAATACTAAATAGATTTGGAAAACTTCCATTTACAACTGTAACATAGTAATTTTCCAAGTTATCATAGTGTTGTTCCAAACTGACATTATATTGTTTATGGTAAGAATCTTAAAATTTTCTATATTAAATTATTTATTGTCATTCAACGTTTTCTCTCTTAAACTTATGAGTTTAATATTTATTTAAATTGATGCTACGACTTTTCACAGAATTCGGTGTATTAGTTAAAAGCTAATAGAAAAGATACATTTAATCTGCAGATTAAAAAAAATACTGTAAAAGTCGCTTAAGTTTGACTTCCTATATGACCGCACCTGAAGATTTTTTTCTCAAGACCTGTTATATTCTTCATGGCTCTGACCTAACACTGTATATCTTCAAAGATTTTGAACAGTTCATTAGTTTAGGAAAACTAATGAACTGTTCAAAAAGGGGTCTTTAGAAATGAATTAGGACGCAATGAAAGTAAAAACAACATGATTTTTTACAATCATATTTTTGGACTCCTAAAACAAATTAATTGAGATTCCTAAAAAAAAAAAAAAAAAAAAAAAAAAAGGATTACCATACTCCTTTAACTTCTCTACTTTGGCTAATTGACAATATGACAATATGACAATTACAATTTATTTCTATTTGATAATTGGTATTACAACCTAATTGTTCCATTTGTTTGCACTTAGATGGATAAGATTCAGGAAATTTTGTGAAACTTTTTACATCAATAATATTTTTTATTTCTGTTTTTCTTCTGTCTCATTGAGGCCTATTGTCTAGTAAGGCCATCTTATACTCAAAGCAAGCCAACAGTCTGTGAAACTGTTCGTATTATGTGGATTAATCAGTTTGCAGAGCTTAGGTTTCATGATACAGTCATAACTAAAATGTAAGTACTATATTCTAGTGGTACTGTATCACGCCTACACTACATTCTATTCTTCTTTTTATTATTTTTTTTTATTTAATAGAATTATTTATTCATGTCTCTTCTATTTATGATTAGTGGTTTTTAAATGAAGAATAATGTGTTGTTTTTATTTTCTTTAATCAGCGGTTAGCAATAATATTTTTCCTTCTTCATTCTTTCATTATTTCAGTTATACCTATGAATAAGCAGTTGTCATTGACTTGTTAGGGAAGGGATTTAAAACTTTGATTAACCTGGATAGTATAAGAAGCTTGTGATTAAACATTGCGATATCACACAACCAGTTTTATTTCCAACTTGTCCACTTATACATTATTTAGAAGTAAAAATTTTCAGCCCAGTTGTACACTTATGTAGTTGTTGTTATCAGTAGAGATAACCACTTATTCTCTTAGTGTACAGATTTACCCTGCTTCAATTTTTACTATAGAATTTGTTCAAATTATTAATAATTTCTGGCTGCATTTAAATTTTAATACGTTTTTTTATCTTATTTCGTTCCTCAACAAAATTTAATATTTCACCACGGTATAAGATGGTTTATAATAATTATTTTTGTTTTATGAAAATAATCAGATTTTCTTATGAAATTAAGATTTTAAAGTGCAAAGAATAAAATTAATTTTTTTCAAGTGAATATAATAGAATTAGCTGGTAATTAACATTTTTGAGTAATTAGTAATTATTATTACATTTCTTCTTAACTTCTCATCATATTTTCAAACTTTGTAATAATTATTAAGGTAGTAAATAATATAATATATTATAAATAATATAAAATGTTCCTGTAGGTATGGATTTGTCTCTAAATTTCATGATTCAAATGTTTTATAATTTATATTCTGGAGTTTATTAAAAAGAAATTTTCTTTTTCTGAATATAGTCATTAATTAAAAACAAAATATTCTTCAGCTTTGTTGATCAATTTTACTTGGATTTAAGGATTCAATTTACTTGATTTTAGAACTTTTTGAATAGTATTTATTCATACTGAAATAGATAACTTAGGTTATGTTGATTAATGTTTTTTTTTAGAAATGTGAGCTAGTTATATTTTCATACTAAATTAAAGTGACTAGATGTTTTACAATGGAATGTAGAAGAGATAGATTTAAAAAAAAAAATATTAATCATATATAAATATAATAGAGCAAAAACTCAAAATTAATTGCTAGAAAACAATTGGAAGATTCCAAAACACAAAGCCTCAAGTCTCTAAAATACCGGCAAACACCTAACCAGTCAAATTCAGCCATCATCAGGGCATACACCAAAAAATCACATCTATTAATATCAAATACAGCACATCTCACATCAACTGTCCAGAAAGATACATCAACCAGAGACAACACACCACTCTAAGACATCCAATCACATACTCACTATGTGATTTGTTGTCTTGAGTATATACTGAGCATGTGATTGGATGTCTTGAAGTAATGTGCTGTCTCTGGTTGATGCATCTGCACTTTCTGGATGGTTGATGTGAGATGTGCTGTATTTGATCTTCATAGAGGTGATTTTTTGGTTTATGCTCTGATGATGCCTGAATTGGCGAAACTTTGACTGGTTAGATGTTTGCCAGTATTTTAGAGACTTGAGGATTTGTGTTTTGAAATCTTCCAATTGTTTTCTAGCAATTAATCATATAATATAAACCAAAATGGAACTCATAATAGCACTCTTACCTCCAATACCAATCATAAAATCTCACAAAATGACATTTATTTCAATTTTGTATTTTAAAAAAAAATGATCTCTTTTTGTAGATGTTGGGTGCTTGAACAGATTCGTACCTTTCACATAGCTATTTGAAATAATAATGAGGGTTGTAGCCTTGCCATTAAATAACTATAAAAATAGATAGATAAAGGTTAACTTAAACAGTTAATTTTACACAGCATGGGAAATACGTATTTTAAAATATTAAAAAAATCCTAAAAAAGTAGGTATTGTGGCACCATCTAATATTAAGACTGTATAAAAATGTAACTAATTAATAAACATCAATTTTTTTAGTCCAAAAGTAAAAAGATTGTCCTATGAGCGACAATGTGGGATAGTTTTCGATGTGGGATGAAGATATGAATATGGGACAGTCCCACCTAATGTGGGACGTCTGGTCACTTTATACTAAATATTTCTATGATGTTCCACTGTGCAATTTCTATCTGCGTACCTCTCATACCACATCTTGATTCATCCTTAAATCCATCTACTAATTAATAATTGAAGGAGTGAGTAGATGAAGGAGGTATACAACAACAAGTGTGTTTTGAGATATTTAGCCTTAATGTTGTCGTTGTAGTATTTTTTTAATTTATATTTCTTGCTAAAATATACTATTCCTGTAAGTACTAAAAATTTTATTCAATATCAATTTTTGTTTTAATAAGAGCTTAAAAAATAAAATTAAATATATATTGAACATAACATCTTCAATTCACAAAGTTTGTATTTTCGTTTACTATTTTCAAAATTGAATCTTTGTAATCGTTAAAAAAACAAAACAAAAAATAAACTCCTCTTACAAAATTTGAGGTTTTGCATTTTAAGATTTGAGAATCCAAAAAAATTAATAAAAAAAGATCTGCTGTCTGTCCTCTGTGGCATTTCTCCAAGACCACAGGGACGATTATTTTGAAATTTGGCACCAACCTCACAGGTCATCCAAGAAGAATCCTCTAGAACTCGATATTACCATCCATCATCTTGTTTCAAAATGTTAGCCGATTAGAAATTTCATTCGCCCATAACTCAGCCATTTATGATTTATTATATAAAATATTTTGAAATATTCATATGAAAGCCCCTTTAAAAAAATTACTTTCTTACTGCTACTTCTTAAGGACAGTATTGTTAGTGGGAAAAAATTTTGATATGCACTTTTCAACGATGAATGAGATATTTTACATTGTTGATTATTCGAACTGATGTTACAGTTCTCCAATACCAGATACTACCAAATACTATATACCGAAAAATAGGTCAACACACACCGTCACTTCATCTCTGACAATAACTCAATTTGAACAAAAACCTTCTTCATCCAATCTCATCTTCAATTATGGCTACAAAACAACAAAAAGGCTTGTTATGCTAGAATTAATCACTATATTCTAGTGAAAGCTTTTTAGGGAATAATCATTACATGGATTTGCAACATAACAAAAGAAAAGTCATGTTTTATTCCTCGACATTTGCCCGCACTAGTTCCAGAGAATGAAGTGTTCCTTCACATATCTGAGATCAGAGATAAATTCCCAGAAGGGACAGATCAGTGCTGTCTAGCGATGTTTCTATGGCTTGGCAAAGCACTTTAAGATCAGGCTTATTTCCTTCACTACCAACATTAACGGAAGACGATATTGGGCTGATCGTGTCGCCCGTAAAGGTGGTTCTAAGATGCTGAGAAAAGTCTTGACAGAGGAGCTATACCGAACGAGGAAAGTGGCAAGATGGCTAGATGCTGTTGCAGCAGATAATAGATCCTTGCTATTCAGCTGAGATTGGACTACTGAAAAACAAGAGAGAGTCTGCTGCAGGAATCTCTTGAGGAGGCCCTGACCAAGCGGCTTGTTGTGTCAAATATGTATGAAAAATGGAACAATAAATAAACTCGTATTATTACTAGAACAAGGCATTGTTATCTATACTAATTTTTTATCAAATATCATTTTAGCCGACATAAATTATTTTTTAGAAGATTTAAATTTTTTCTAATAATTCTTAAGTGTTTAACATAAGTTGTTAAGTCCCTAATTTCTTAACTTACCGTGAAGGAAAAACTTCGGCAAGAAGAGCCCATGGTATTATTACGAACCCTGTGTTTGCTATGAATGAGTGTAATGCCATCAATACCAATGGTAGCCAACTCAGGTGCAAGTTGCCAGTCTCATGGGACAGTGAATAGAAACCGAGGCATAGATTTATTGCTGAACAGATGAACATAGTTATGAGCGACAGTTTTCTTTTTCCAACTCTTCTCATTATCATCATACATACGATAACACCTATTATCTGACTGCTAGCTCCCAATACCTAGAATCAATTAGAAGATTTGAGAATGAGAAATATCAATAATAATAGAGACATCTCAAAACAAAGAAGTTTTAAGGGATATGTTATATGTGATATGGATATGTAAACAATGAAGTTTTGATAGTAATAGTTTTAATGGATCATTAAAAATTAGGTGATATGGGTGATAAAAAAAAACACGTTAATTTTTGAGTCACCAGACCATTTAAAGGTTTATATTGCCTCAGATGTTATACAATTTTTTTCCCTCATAAGCTTACTTAGCCTATCTTCAATTTAAGTGAAAATGAAATTGGTTTTAATATGTCTTTTAATTCCATATTTAACTTGAAATATTTGATGACTTATCAGTTCCATCCTAGTCAGTGCGAAGTAAACAACTAAAATCAAGTACATAAAAAAATGATTCTCAGTCCCATGTCACTATAATTTTTAAGTTTGAATTTATCCTAAAATTTGTTTATTTGTTCACATTTGTTGATTTTATGGGGTTAAAACTTGAAATGATTTTATTTTCAGTTTCAAGTTTACAATTAATTTCAGATTGAGCTTCAAAATTGTATTTATCACTTCCATGTACCAATTTATCTCAGCTCCATGGATGAATCAGAATTCTAATTAAGCATGAGAATGAGAATTCTTGGAATTATTATTATGAGAACTATTGGGAAGTACATTTTAAATAAATTCTTATGTTAACACCAGATTTAATGATGGAATTGTACCATATGTCTATTATAAGCAGTTTTATTAGTTAATTACATTACATTTAGTTTAATTTGTTTACTTTTTCTTGAGAGTGTTTATCTATTTTTGACTTTGGAGTGCATCACATTGAACTCATTGAATATGAAAAAGCATATAAATCTCAGTATCATGCCATAATTCAAACTTTTATTAAATTTCTTTATTTGCTTCAAAAGTTATAATAGATCTCAAAAAAAGTATTGAAATGTCTTCTCTAGATATTCAAAAATATTTCAAAATCGCTTACCGAATTATTTGAACTATTTTTGAAAATAAGCTATTTTTGAAATTTTTTTTGAGAATCACCCATTTACTTTACGTTGAAATTTTACTAACCACATATTATTGGATATGTAAATAGGTAATGGCTTACTTACAGTTCCTAGGAAAGGGTTGATGCTCACTCCTAGCCTGGTATAGACTTTGACTAGATAGGGCCTTGCGCCATTAAGGCCAGTACTATGTGTGAAGAAGAAGTAAGCAATAATCAAAATCAATGGTCGCATCATAGCTGGTCTCATTAGATCTTCCATTTTCTCCTTGAACGTTGGTTTTCTCAGAATACCATCTGCAAAGTTAAATGATTAATTAAAAAAAAAAAAGGCAGGCGATACAGTAAATTGTTATAGAAAAACTATTTGTTTAAACTGACTAAACTAATTGTTTAAACTGAGTTAATGTTTTATCATGCAGGATTGCACTTGTACTTTGTTGACAGTAGGACAAAGTGGTTATAATTAATGATTTTTTGTTATTGTTGTTGTTGAGCATTAGCTTAATGTCATTTAAATGCTAAATGTTTTCAAGTTTCATTTTTCTCATATGATAAAAAACTTTAAAGAAGAAGATGTTTGAAGCTTATGCTGAATCCCAGTCAGGTTTCTTTGTTTTTCTAGTTGCTTATTAAAGTATCTTTATTTATTTATATTTATATATTTAAGGACACTACAGACATATACATATATATATATATGGGGCCGGGGTGGCCAAGCGGGCTAAGGCGGTTGCAATAGGTAATCAAAGTTAAGCAACTTCGAGCGTGTTTAGTACTTGGATGGGTGATCGCCTACTGGGGAAAATCCACGCTGCCCTCGACTATTTCCCCACGGTTATGTGAGCCCCATCAGGCTACTGGAGGCAACTCACACAGACCGGGCATAGGAGTGATGAATCTAAACCGTATACCTAAATTGTGATTCGAGTTGCGGTCTTCCAGAATGTCAGCCGCTCGGAGGTTTGGTCCATGGATGGTCTGCTTCGGGGAAAGAAATATACATATATTTTAATGTGTGGTTCGGTTTCGAATTGGTTCACAACTGAATTCTATTTACTCCTTGCTACTGAAGGTAAGGAAGCTTTGTATTAAAGAGAGAAAATTATATGTACTCATAATGGAAAAATTTCGTTCACGTTTTACGTTTTACAAAGAACAAATTTGTTGTCAAATACATGTGATGGGCTTTCCATTTACTACCGTAATCCGATTTTGATGGAATTTTCAGGTCTTTATAGCAGGGAAAGCAAATTGTTTGTGAGAAATCCATTTTTCTTTTTCAAAATACGATTTTTGCCACGGAACCTTGAAAATTTTAGAAAAACACTTTTTCTATAATTTTTAAAAAGCTAGCATAATCATTGATGTTACTATCTTCATGTCGATTTAAAGCTTTTTAATGACACTAATGACTACACACTAACAAATATATTGAGGTGAAATTCAGAGATAGAATTAATGACCTGAATTGAAAAAAAAAAAGCTTCAAAGTTTGCGTTATTTTAAATAATTCCTTATTCTGTATTCAACATAAAATAATATAGTTCATTTTGCATATTAAAATAAACTAAAGTCGCTAAAGATGAGATGCTCTACTTTATTTACTTCAATTATTATCTTACCATCGTCAAGAATAAGGTATTGCGTAGAATATTTGGTCCAATAAAGGATGAATACACCGCAGAATTTTGGAGATTACACAGCGCGGAATTGAGGAACATGCGCCCAGCTAATAGGATTGCGATGGTAGAGAGGGTCATAAAAAGTTGTTGTGCTCAGTAAATAACAATTCTCTAAAAAGTTAATTAGCACGAACGAATGGCAAACATCAGAGGGACAGACTAAAACCTAGGTGAAAGCTTTTTGTTAAGTCTAACTAAATCCGTGGCGCTGCATAACGATGTGTTTCTTAGCCTCCTCCATAAGCCTTCACTAGCTAACTCAGTAAGCAAGTTGCAGATCTTTAGCAGGTTCTGGGCGTCTCGGATGACGGAATCATCCCATCTAAACCGTGTTCTGCTTCTCCCTCTTATTCGGAAGAGCCTTCCTCAAGCAACTTTCTTTGAATCCCCTTTTCGGAAAATCTGGCAAAGTATCAAGCACTGCGCATTCTTAAGCAAGCTTAAGGTTCTACATCGCATTAAAATCCCCATACAGATCATAAATCCCTCTTTTCTTCCTTCTCCTGTTCTCGCCGACCTTAACCGGGCGTCCAAATATGTGACGAAGGATCTTCCACTCAAAGACGAGGATCTGTTTTCTTTCCACCCTTTTGAGGGTCCAGGTCTGAGATCCGTAAGTAGGAATAGGCCTGAGGAGACATTCCATGCGGCAGGAGATGGACAAACTTCAGGTTTTTGCTGAGACCATGACACTAGTTTGCCTTCACGATTCACTTGTATTAACGCTGATTTTGCGAATTAGGATTTTGACGGTGGTCAGTGGACAGAGGTTTGTAGATAGCGATTGGAGGTTCGGCATCTAGAGTTGTATCTAGGATTTTTGCCAGGAAGGGTAAGCTTAAATTTGCCTCCCCTTCTTTCACCCCTCTCTACAATAAAAGTCAACAGTTTTATAGCAGTATTTTCGAAGTAAATACCTTCATTTTAATGACTGAAGTAAGGTCAAAACATTCAAACAACAGAAAAAAATATTTTTTAGGTACTTAACCTGAAAATAAAATTTGCCACTGTCTAAATTCTGTGACTTGGGACAAGTGCCCCCTTGTCCTTTCCCTAGTTTCAGTCCTGTCAATATCTAACTTTCGGTTTATATTATTATTACCGTACCACGAATTGGTACGGTAATAATACCGTACGAATAGTACAACGAATTGGTTTTTGCTGAAAAAAACCTGTTTTCCTTAAAAATAGGAGGGGACCACTCCAACGATAGAACGACATTTTTTATTGATCTCTTTTTTACTTCCTTGTACGAAGTAAAGGAAGTATTGTAATCGCGAAAATTTTCGGTTTTCAGATTTCAATGGAAATATCCATTTTGACCATCCCTGAATCCATTTTGACTAGTTTCGTCGTGGCGTCTGTACGTACGTACGTTCGTTCGTTCGTATTTCGTATAACTCAAAAACAGTTAGCCATAGAAAGTTGAAATTTTGTATTTAGGATTGTTGTAAAATCTAGTTGTGAACCTCTCTTTTTGGTCACTGCTTAATCACCGGAAGTGATACTTTACTTCAAGGTCATAATGGATTTCCATAAAAAATTATATTAAAATACTTTGCAAAATTTCTCAAATTTAGTATTTATAACTTATATATTGATTTAAATAACATACTAGATTTTGGTCTAAATTGGAAAACCGGAAGCGGTACTTTACTTGAAGGTCATATTAGACTTTCATAAAAAATTATATTAAAATATAATGTAAAACATCTCAAATTTGGTAAATAGGATTTTTATATTGATGTGAATGTATTTACTATATTTTGGTTAAAATTGGTGAGCCGAAAACAGTACTTTACTTGAAGGTCATAATAAGCTTACATCAAAAATTATATTTAAATTAAATATAATTATACATAAATCATATGTTTCGGTAATAAAGGTTACAATCGCAATTTGGTTTCCAATCCAATTAAACATTTTTATTACTTGTTTTAAGTGTTAAAATTTAGTTTAAAATACTGGATTTCCTCCCTATTTGTGTGTGTGTGTGTGTCAATAGATGGATGTCGCGACTCCGAGTGTTGTTTTTGAGATACTGCGATCTTCGGAAACTAGTAACCAAATTCAGGATCACTTTTTGAGCCACCGATATATATTTTAATAGGCGTACAAGGAAGTCATGTGTTGTCCACATCAGATATTTTTTTTAACACAATGGACCTCAGAATTTGCAAATTAAGTTCGATCCTTATTATTATTATTGTTTTTCACCGATTATTAAACTTCTTGTGCATGATGGAATCGTAATAAAAAAAAAAATGTAAAAGAAATTTTAAATCAGTTGACACCCGCATGATGGTATAGAAGGATCAATCTAATTAGGGATTGATAAATTATTTGCCTCTACTATAATTTTGTATTTATTAAAAACTAGTTTCGAATGTTATAAATTCATCTTCAGTTCTAAAAACACACAAAAATTCAAAAATAAGAAATTCAAAATACAGTTTGGTATTATTATACATATTAAATTAAATGTAATATAAATTAGTATTATAAAACATTCATGAATATGAATTTGATTAAGACAAGAAATCCAATACATGTTGGTACTCACCAAGGTTTAAGTATTATAGATTATATCAAACAGAAACGTTTGTATTGGTTTGTTTTTGCATTGAACTAGCAATGGAAGAAAGGTCGGGTGTTTATAGGTAAACGCTTTATAATTTATATTATATTTAATTTAATACGTATAATAATACCAAACTGTATGTAATTGAATTGCTTATTTTTATGTGTTTTTAGAACTGAAGATGAATGTTTAATATTCGAAACTAGTTTTAAATAAAAACAAAATTATAGAAGTTGGAAATAATTTATCAATCCCTAATTAGAAATTTTAAATGTTGGTACTGTTAAGGGTAGTAATTTAAAATTAAATGACAATTGTCGAATATAAAAACAAAATATTTAGGAAGCTAAGGAAGAGGCTTAGTTTAAGGAAGGCTTTGTGTAAACAAAACTCCCCCTCCTCACCGCCAGTTTTTCACTTTGAAACCGCGACATAAAAAGGGACATTTAAAACACTGACAAAACGCCTCGACTCAAAGGATTAAGTTAAACTTTTTTTTTTCCTAACCTGTACAATTATGCGACGAAAGCTCCGGTAATTCAGGCTGCTTACTCAGCTTTTGTTTTTGCCCTCGGTTTATACCAGGTTATTTTTGTTCTGACTGCCCCATTGTTTTCAAAGAATAATTCAACACGGCTTTATTACATCATGGCAGCAATTTTTCCAACTTTAATTAATTAATGATTTTGTTAACTATAGACGATGTGTACTTGAAATTGAATGCGTTATTATTTTATCGGTACATTGTTTCGCTAGTGTCTTTATTTAGTATTCAAATAATAGAATATTTGGTACAATTTTTTTACAATATTTATACAAACGGTACAAATTTTTCGGTGTTGTGTTATTTTCCATCCTAGTACGGGTATTGAAGTTACAGAAATGGATTATCTACAGTTTTGATATTGTCATCTATTGCAACTAGTGGCGTATTTATTTATACTCGTTTTATAAACTTTTATCAAACTTTGTTTGGTTAGTTTGTTTTACGATTGGTGAAATATATAGTGGAATAAAAGTAGTTAGATTGGCGTTTGATAAAAAAAAAGCTGTTGCCGAGCTTGTAGTGGCAAATTCTGCTTGAACACTGCAGCACTCGAAGATTCTGATGACGAAGAAAATTATTTCACTTCTGAAACTGTTCGATCATACCAGCATTGGCTGTGAAGTGGGACTTCCTTCGTTTTAAACATTTCCTCAGCCAGAGGCGTCGAAAATTAAGAGATTGTAAGAACGACCATTTCGGGCTTCTGTATATCTGTTATTTATTTCAAATACATCAAATAAGATAATTAAATTTACTTTCAATTCATTTTACCAATATACTAACCAATATTTTTGACGATATTTCACAAAATAAGAGATGATTACAATTTTTTTTTGACTCTTTGGAGAGAATGACCAATTTTTTAAGAGCTTAGAAAGTGATGGTCTTACAGATCCCATTTGGTCTCAAATTGTAGAAGATTTTATCGACTTTAAAAAATTATAAGACAAGTGTTTTATGTCAAGAGCATATTTTTGGAGTTAGTAACAATTGAAAATTTAGCTTTTTTTAGGTATAGGCCTTTCGAAGCTGCAAATTTTGGTCCTCACCGGATCATTATCTGCGGTAATACCGGATCTTTTGCACGCACGAATCCTTTTTCATGTATAATTTGACTGGACTATGCTTACTCGCTTTTTTCACTCAATTGATAAAACATACATATCCCCAGTGGATCTTCATCTTCATTCATTGGAATCTTACCAATTTGGGTTTTTGTCAGCGGAAAAATAATCGATATCCATAAAGGCGTCAAATATCTATTTTTTTTTTTTTCAATTTTATGACATTAAGCAAATAGAAACGTATACATATTAATGAAGAAGTAAAGTCTACATTTGGTGAGTTTAATGAACTATTATTTTTTGAACAATAACATCTCTTTGTTAATATTCTCGAGATGCGATCGATATAAACATCGAAAACGTAAATAATCGATTTTTGTGACGTTAACAGTCGCGTGGGATAAAGCATTTCCGTCATATTTCTTCAGTTAAGTTGGAGAATTAAATTCATGAATCCAGAGGAAATGGAATCTTATTGTAAAACCTATTAAAAATTACAGCCGGAAGTAGTTCGCCCATCGTCAAAGTAATCGTTCAAAAGTTCACTTCATTTTTAGTGAAATATTTAAATTCACATTTTATTAAAAATAAATGGACAATACAATTGAAAATGAAAAAATAATGGCAAATTGTTTATTTAAAAAAAGAAATTCTTTGAATGCGATTTGACTGGATTAGATGACCGCGGTCGTTAGTTCTGTTTAATGTTTTTTTTTTTCTTTCTGCTCTTTTTCATTAGCGTTTTTTTCCACGGCGGACTTTTTTAAAAAATTAGTTAGGGTTATCCTGCGGTAAAGGATTATGCTGATCGATTTTGGATCTCCCGAAATCCTTATTCTAAAAATTTTTTAAAATATTTGCGCACCTCTAAAACCCCTCCAAATTGAGTTAGAGGGCTCAATACCTGTTGAATTTGAAAGGAAATTATGTTACCTTTAAAAAAAAGACGTTTCATCAAAATCGGACCAGTATTAGCAAAGACATGTAATGAGAAGCGGATTTTTGATTATTTTGTTATGATTTCAGTTTTTTATTCTTCTGTAAATATGGTGTGAATGAACTCTTTGATCATTATCACCATTGTCTTTGTTGAAACAGAATGTAATATTACTCAATAAAAATAGCTGAGACTGAAAAAAAAAAATAACACGTATATTAGGTAAAAATTAATCTATAGGTCGTATTAAGATATGTTAAAGTTAAATTTATCAAAACAATTTATTTTACTTTAAATATAAATTTCTTTAGATACATGATTATTAAAGTGTATAAACGATCGTTCAATTTTTGATATTATCTAGTCACAAAGTCAGATTTTTTTTTGTTCTACATAATTTAGTGTTTTCTCAGCAGCTTGGTCACTCCACTTTTTCAAAAAATGAGTACCCAACGTTTTGGCCATTACCGCCGGTTAAGCGGGAGTCTACTGTTGTAGCGGCGAGTAATTATTTGTTAGTAAATTACCACTGAATAGATAAGTCCAATGGATTTCTATACTTGTCAAGGTCTTGTCTATTCGAGGAGGGGTTTCGCAATGCTTCGAGGGAATGGAATATTTTATCTTCTGTTATATCTTTAGTTTGGATATTCCATGCAGTAGTTATCGAATTATCTGCTGGCTTGGCTGTGGCACTAAATAGACTATAGAAGCCCCCCGGAGCTGTTGAATATTGATTGAGAATTTAGGGTTGTGATATATCAACCTTTTATCTTTCATTTTGGGCTGCTAGGGTTAGTTATTCGCGAGGGTGGGCTATATTCGCCGGGCTATATTTTAGACTCGCCCCTTTTAAATTTCCGCTTTAAAGCATATTTTTTACCCTGAGCGCCATATTCATCTCCACTTTAATATAGGAGAGGCTCCTTCGTTATATCGTTTATCGAGCATGGGGCCAGGTTATTTAAAATATATTGGAATATATTCCCCCGATCTGCATGGCTGTTGCGTAAGGTTTGGGCTTACAGGCTTGAAGCCGTACTTTGGTCTAAGGTTTATTTAAAAAAAAAACCCTGTTCTAAGTGGTAACTGGATACTGTACTAGACATGTTATGCTGATGTAGTTAACATATATTTCTTACAGATATAATGCAGTTATCTAAATTACTCTCCTTACATTACTGATCTCAATTAGCTTATTTTGGTTCACCTTAATGATATATTATTTTAATTCTTTTCACTATCACTTCTAATTATTTCACAGAATCAAAATTAACTTGGAAAAACATGGAAATCAAAAAGAAATACAGCAAGATTTATTACTTAATACAAAAAGATTTATTACTGGGATGGCTAACTTCTTCATCTATATGGTTGATGTTTTTTTTCTTTAAAGAATGTCTAAGTATGTATGGAAAATTATAAATAGAAAATATACTAAAATCATATTAATGGAGGTATAGTTGACAAAACTATCATACTACTGCCGATGCCATGAAAGGCAATGGTCCAAAAGACACTAAACTCGAATTTCTTACTGCAGAAGATTGGATCAGTGACATCAAGTGGGAATTTTTAAAGGAATGGGAAAATGGATGGAGAGGCAATGGCCGGAAGTTGAGTAAAATTAAATCAAAGTTCCACGAATGGAAAATAAGTAAGAGGAAATCAAAGAGAGAAGAAATTGTTTTATATCGTCTCCGGCCAATGCAAATTTTCTCTTGAGCACCTGCGAAAATCAGAGCTACTCATTCGGAGGTACTGTTCGGCGAACATGATATGAACTTGCCAGGAAATCGATTATCCTCCTCCAAAATAGTGAAAATGTTGAAAAACTCATGATCTTGTAGAAAAAGATTGGTTTATATCAAGAGATTTGAAGAAGAACATGAATAGCACTAGGCCAATATACAGGGTAGATGCGATAAACAAATTAAAAAAAAAAGTGTGTAGATACAATACAAGAGTATGTATGAATATATTTTGTATATGGTTATCTGTTTATACTTTGTATAGAGATCTGTTTATACTTTTATTGATAGAAAATTTTTAGAATGGCAGTTTATAAGATTGAAGTCGTCTATCCTTACAAGAATCGTGTGGTTTCCTAACCGGTTTTGTTTCTTACTTATTGTTTTTTATTTTTTTTTTATTTGCTATATATGGTTTAGGACTAATGGTGGGGTTTCGACGTTATCTCTTTGCCGAGAGAAACTGAAATGTGTCGAAAAAAAACCTTAGAAAAAATAAACTGGCGATATTCTAGACCTTGTTTCAGATTCCTTCTATTTGAAGCCTAAGCCTATTGTAATGTTGTTGTTTTTTCTCGTTTAATTATGAAAAGCGTTTTATCATCGGTTTTAGATATCACGAAACAGAGTATCCTATGATTAGTCTTTGTTTGGTATTTGAAATTACAGTATCTGTAATCTGTACTCAGCAGTCAGTCTCCGAAAAAAGGGCTATAATCTTGGTTTTGTCACCATTTACGATTCGGGGCAGGAATGCTTTTGAATTTAACCGCAACCTTAATAATTTTGTTGATATTTTTCCTCAATCCTTTCATCAGATTGATTTGATATTCTCTGCCCAGATTCTGTTTTACTTCTTCGATCATCTACCAACTAAAAAATTGTTATTATTATTTTTTCTAACGACTAGTTTCCTCAAAGTACTGGATCGTTTTCGATGAAATATTAGGAATGGTAGTTCGTTCAGATCTCTGAAGAATATCAAGAGGTTTGAGGAAAAATCTACAAGGACAATGATGTGAATTGTCAAAGTATGGTCAGTTTTATGTATCTTAGGAGACTTTATAGTTTTATTTATGTTAGAATCATTTCGCCAGAAAATAAAAAATAAACACAGCGGTTTATCTTGAATAATATAGGAACTATCGATAGATACTTATGGACTAATACAGACACAACTCAAAGAGAAGTTGAGAAATGGACCAACTATGAACTAGTGAGTAAATCTGTGTCTTTTGGGCAGGCTGCTATAATTTTGTTTGTGCAACCTGCTGTATTTTACTATAATATTAAAAACTTCTATAATTTTTAATGTTTTAATATAAATGTAGAGCAAGGAAATTATTTAGCCTGTGCAAAAGTGTTATTTATCCCACATTCTGAAAATTGCATTAGTTTATGAATATTAAAATTAATATTGAATTGAATATTTAAAAAAAAAAAAATAAATAAAGCTGAGACTATAGGTTTTTTTTTTAAGATCAGCCAGACAGGAAGATACTGAGCATTGTTGGTAGGAGCTAAGGCAGAGTGCCAAAACTCCAACACTGTTTGAGGACGCCAGATCCTTGCCTGGAAGTTCTGATCGTGCGGGTGTTGTGTTTTCAGTTCCTCAGTTCTGTCTGTTCGCAACTTGTCCAAAGTCTTCCAAGACAGTGCCTGCTAGATTTAACTTTAGTATTAGTTCTGTTGTCCCCGTGACGGTTAAATTAAATCTCAGAAACGATTTTTATTTGTCAGCGTTAAAGAACGTTCTGTGAGGGATGCTACAACTTCATGGTGTAGTTCATCGTTTAAATAATGTCTAGTTAAAATGGTGCGTATATGAATTTATAATTAAATGACAGGCATCTTCTTTATATTCCATGCATTAATTTCCATTCTGAACATTTCTACATTACTGGGAAGGATTTAATTAATTTAACTTTGTTCCTCTGAAATCAGTCATGAAATGAATTTATTTTAATTGGATGTATTGACAATTCTAATTCAATGATTAGAATAATAATTAAATAAAAATTTTAAAAATTTTTAAAAAAATAATTAAAAAAAAAAGAATGTATAATTTTGTTTTATTATTTTGGTTTATTATTTTCAATAATAGACCTTTGGAATCGACCAAACAAAATTTTTTTGTAACCCCCCTCAAAATTTGAGGTTTTACGTTTCAAGATACATAGAATCCAAATATCGAATAAAAAAAAATATCCGTCCGCAAAATTGTTGGTGCTTTTATTGTATTTAAACGAAAGCTAACGAAAATCCCTACAATACGAACTAGAAATAACCTAAATCGGACCATTATTAGCTGAGATATAGCTTAATGAACTTCGTTTTTATGTTTTCCTAGTGAAGTCCACATCAAATATTTCCTCTGTATCATTTTACATCACAGCCTACTTGCATTGAAGCAGTTTTTTTAATTAATACAGTTCGGCACTCTCACGGCGAACATCTTGTGACAAGCTTTAAATTTCTTTTCCTTTGGTACCTACTGCTTCATATTTTTTACTTTGACAGAATAGATATTTTTGTGGAATAATAAACAAGTGGAATAAATAAGTGGAAAGAATATACCATTGTGTAATAATTTGCAGCGTTTTCAATAATGAATCTTTGTAATAAAAATATTAAATAAAATTTAACCTCTCCTTCTAAAAATTTGAATAAAAACGTTAAATCTGAATATCATATAAAAAAAAAAAAATAAAAAAAATACGTCCGTCCTCCGTTCGCATTACACGTATGATAAGCAGAATCCATTTTTTGGAGGGAGAGAACGAGATTCTATACTAAAAAAAAAAATCATGGACATCGGAACAGTATCTATTAGCAGAGATATAGCCTATTGAATTTTATAGACATGCTTTATAAAGTGGTTTTCATATGAAACCAAAACGGTTCTCCTTTGTTTAGTTATTTAATAACTCAAAAACTGAACTTCTCCCTCAATATTATAGATGATAATTCGAAAGACAATTGTCTACAAAGCTATAAAAAAATACATTAAATAAAATATAAAAAAAAATAGTCGGACTAATATCAGCGAAGATATAACAAACATATTTTGTATTGGACTCTAAACCAAAGCTAAAATTCCCAATAAGGAAAGTTGTATGAATGGATCCACTAGATATTTTTAATATAAGTATAACTATTTGGAAATAATAAACCATTGTGTAATTTGTAGCGTTTTTCCCCATAATAGATCAGGGGCGGTAGAGTAAATATAATCATTTTTTTAAATAAATTTCAACACTACTTTCTCAACATAATAATTAGGAGAAAAATAGTAGAAACAAATTTTATATGTTTTAGATATAATCGGTATGTGAAAAAAAATTAATAAATGTGGCGAGAAATAGTTTTTTCACGTTGTGAAAACAATTTGTTTAAGAAAAATAAAAAATAGTACGCAATAACGTTTAAAAATACGGAAAAATGAGTTTCAAACAATTTAAGTCAGTCAATATATTTTCGCAAAAAAAAATTAACAACCCCGAAATATGGCCATTTTCGGTCATTTTATTACAGGGCTTTTAATTATCGCAGAAACTTGGTTTGGGACTTAAATTGTTGCTTTTGTTACTGTCTATCTATAACAAAATTTTTTGCAAAAATAATAATAACTTTTCCCAGGAATTGAAAGAATGTAAAAACTGGCGATCTCGAAAAAAGATTTGAACAAGGGCCAAAATGGTCCTAGAGGCATTTTTCAAAGCTCTATTTGTTCTCGAGGAGTTTCACTACAATCCTATTTTCATGAAATATATGTGAGGTTCGATTAAATGCCTAAAAAAAGTCTTTGAACATAGGACTGTTTATCGCAATAGCCGTATAGGTGAGACAGCGGAGGGGTAGTGAAGAGGATAGGGGAAGACTCTCCTTATCACTTGGCAGTGCTTGATGCCCGGCCGTCAGAGAACGTTCCACCGCCCTCTTCACTTCCCCTCTGCTGCCTCATCTTTACTGGGCCGTTTCGATAAACAGTCCTATGTTCGAAGACGTTTTGTAGGTATTTACTTGAACCAATTACCACTTGGATTACTAAGAGAATTTTCGAGTTGAAAGACGTAATTGAATGATACAATCAAATACAGTCAAATACAATACCTTTATTTATCCATAATACGGATATGATAGGGCAAGAAATAATTTTTAT
Source organism: Rhaphigaster nebulosa (assembly GCA_948150685.1). Taxonomy (NCBI): domain Eukaryota; kingdom Metazoa; phylum Arthropoda; class Insecta; order Hemiptera; family Pentatomidae; genus Rhaphigaster; species Rhaphigaster nebulosa. The sequence goes on along the minus strand of OX411311.1, from coordinate 10,634,970 downwards.
TTACTAGATCTTGAAAAAGAAGTGTTGTCTTGTAAATTAAATTATATTGATGATCTAAGGTAAGATCGCCTAAATTCGTCCTCCCATATCCTCTAGTTGATAGTATTTTTACATGCTGGTAAGATATTGAAATACTTCAGTACAACCCAGATGACTGTTGAAAGTAAAATAGTTGTGATGTTTATGTTTTGGCTTGGTATTTTTCAACTTCAACTTTTCTGAAGACAATAGAGGAGGAAAATGGAGGAAATGCAATACATGTTTCAAATGGTGTTACGAACTGTAAGGAAATTTGTTGGTGATATTTGTTTGGATGGATAATCAATCACATTTTTAAATAAAATTAACAATAATCATAGTGTTTTAACTATTTTAATGTAAATAAATTTCGTTTTGGGTAGATATTTGTCTTTATTTAAATGTCCCTGACATCAAATTTTTTTGTACTAGGATATACTACTCTCTAAGAATGACATAAAGAAAAAATTTAACGTATATCAGGGTGTATTAATATGTAAAGACTTCTCTATCGCTGATCCAACAGCAGCAAATATATTTAAACTGAATGTATCAGTTATCTATCAGCTATCAGATAGTTGAGAACACGTAATCTAGTTGTGGTATTCGTAACTAGCCCATTCCAACAACAGTTTACCAGTAATCCTATCTGTGGTTTATTAGATTTGTAAGTGGTTTATAGACTGTAGTACTAAATGAAACCACTTCATAGTCCAGTCATTAATGGACAAAAACACCAGTTGTAGCAACTAATTAGAGGAAACATGGAATTTACACATGTGATTGACTTTTATTAGACAAATATATTCTCAAAAATCCGCTCTTCGCCATGAGGATTTTTCTCCATCCTCTCCAAAGTTTGAAAATGCAGATCTTCACTATGTCACTCAGAAGTCCGCAACGCTCCATCGCCACCGCCACAAATAATATTTTTTTTATTCGGAACTTTAATGCCAGTTTTGGTTCGGAGGAATATTCCCTACATCCCAACCCAATAATGGGGCCTTCCATTATACACCACCTCGCCTTGTTACGTATTAACAATAATCGGCAGGGCTCCTTCAAAGTACAGCGCAGCTCTGTAACACCGCCAAGAACGCGGTGTTGCCGATTGCATGGCAAACGTCGACTTCTACTTCAAGAAGGCATTACTGAATTGGGAAAATGCATCTCTGATAAGTTTTCCCCTGATTAGTTCCGACAAAAAAAAACTTTACTGGGCTATTGACCTATTCTCAAGTATTGCTAGTTTTTATTTAATTAGGGATTGATAAATTATTTGCCACTTCTATAATTTTGTTTTCATCTTGCATTCATCTTCAGTTTCAAAAATGAGCAATTCAAAATACAGTTAGGTATTATTATACACATTAAATTAAATGTAATATAATTTAGTATTATAAAACATTTGTGAATTATGAATTTAATTAAGGCAAGAAATCAAATACATCTTGGTACTCACCAAGGTTTAAGTAGATTTGGTGTATTAGTTTGTTCTCGCACTGAACTAGCAATGAAAGAAAAGTGGAGTATTTATAGGTAAACGGCTTAAGAGTCGGGGTTTTTCCAGTTATAAATGGGAATAAATTTAAGATTGGACTATTGGAGATATTTACTTGGCCATTTAAGCAAAAATCTGTATTGGATTTGAAGGATTTTATTATTTCAAGTGCTTCATGTATATATTTTTTAAATATGTATGTTTAAATATATAGTTTAAAAGTATATAAGTAGTTTAAAATATATAGTATTAGTTAAATTCGTAATTAATAAATGTTTTATTATACTAATTTATATTACATTTAATTTAATGTGCATAATAATACCAAACTGTATTTTGAATTGCTTATTTTTGAATTTTTGTGTTTTTTTAGAACTGAAGATGAATGTTTAACATTCGAAACTAGTTTTAAATAAAAATAAAATTATAGAAGGGGCAAATAATTTATCAATCCCTAACTAGATTGATCCTTCTATGCCATCATGCAGATGCCTACTAGTTTTTATTTGTCAATTCTTGCATCTGCAGAATGGATAAATTTACTTTTAGTTTACTATCGTTGTTTTTTTTCCTTGCATGTACGGTATGAATGGATGCATTTTTCTCTATTATCGTCTAATGTGGTGAATTGTAATATTAAATAGTAAAATATAATATTACATGAATGGATTCGGTTCTTACCACCTGCCTAAAGTAATAGTTTCGATTTTAGATTTATCCTAAAAATCTAGCATAAATCAAATCATTTTGATTGTCATTATCCCTTATGCTTAGTATATTTGATAGTTGAGGAGGTTGGGTATGGAAAAATCTAGGGAGGATGCATTATGAATAAGAATGTTTTTACAGAAATAAAATAATTTACGCACCAGGATTCTTCTCAGATATTTCTCCCGTCACAAGCCTGGAAGCTATTGCATGATCTTGCATTTGTCGCAATTCCTTTTCCACTTTGTCCGGGGTTGTCCATCCCCTGAGCCAGCAGAGGGACTTCTTAGCATCCATGTCTCTTCCCTTCAGCAACAGCCAGACCGGCGACTCTGGGATCTAGGTCAAGTTAAGGATATGCTAATTTAATATGAAAATTTAAATTAAGGATCATAAGATTATAATGTAGACCATGTAAATGATCTATTATTTTAAAACATTTTTAGTGCATCAGTTGCACGTGTCCACACTCTAGCGTGAGTACTACACCAGCTGGCATTTGAATACGTTGTAGCTCCCTAATTTTCATAAAACCATCCTGAATTAGTTGATATACATATGTGTAACATCATGAAGGCACGTGCAACTAATGCACCAACAAAAAATTAAATGAAAATATAATTGATATGGCCTATATTTAGGCCCATATGATATTTAATTTAAATTTACATATTATATCAAGCAAATAAAGTCGGCAAAATAGCTGAAACGTCGATGATTTAAAATATAAATATTGGTGAAGCATGCCCAGCAATATTAATTTAATATGCCAATTTGCTAATTCTGTATTACGAGTATATCATTTTGAATATTATTGGATTATTCCAAAAGAATAACTGACCAGTCTAACTTTTACCAATTTAGGCATCATCAATGCCGAAAAAGATAAGATCACGTAGATGCAGACATCTCACATCAACATTCTAAAAAAAAAGTCTAATAAAATAGAGATAGTACATCATTCCAAGACTCCATATCATTCCAGATAGTACATCATATATTACAGAGGTTCTCAAACTTTTTTGTGATGGCACATTAAAACAAATTAAACATAGTTCTCGGTATTCCTATTATTATTATTTTGTTTTGATTTTTTTTTTTCGAATAAGTAAAGACATGAAGGATGCAAAATAATTAAAAGGTTTTTATGATTTTGATTCTCATTTGATCAAAAATGTTCATTGGATTCAGATTAGTATTTATGAAAAAAAAAAAAGAAAGACGTTTCAAGGTGATTTTTCACAGAAACTTATAACAAACATGGGTTGCAACATAAAATTTTAATATAATATAGTCATTCCAGTGTTATATTTACTTCGACAGTCTACCATACTATCCTACCAAAGGTTTTTTTTTTTTTTTTTTGTAAATTCTGTGTATTAGTTACTACTTTATACTGAGCGCTGCGTACATACGGAATTTAAACTAAAATAGTAGAGTCGTGGAGGAGAACAAAGAAGTCCTCAGAAATGAGACGACGATGATATAAAAAATAAATAATTTAAAAACACTTATCTTTAAAAAATAAATATCTTTAAAAATTAAATAATTTAAAAACACTTATCTACTCAGGAGATCGTAATGTGAGATCTCGAATAATAGTTGACTAACTAGAAAATTCTCTCCACCTTTGGTCCTTAGAATATTAAAAATTAACCCCCCCTCAAAATTTAAGTTTTCAAGTTTCTTAGAATCCAGAAGTAGGATAATAAAAATCTACCGCCCGCCGCACAATGGAAAAAAAAAACCTAAATCGAAACCCCATCTAAATATCGATTCAAATAGATCCCATCATTTTAGAATAGTTCATATGACCATTTCCAGGATTACAGGGAAAAATGACATTTTTACGGTCGTTTTTACTAAGCTCAAACTCGTAGCAATCAAAAATCGTACTCTGAAGTTTGGAATTTGATGTAAAAATTCTGAGTAACTTCATTTCTAATAATTTATCTATGAATATGCAATAATACTGTAGGAACATCTATTTGACATATATGACAGTTGGTTGAAGGACTTTTTTATATGTATTTTTTTTTAATTGTTTAAGTACCTTTTTTTTGAAGTGTGCATCTTTTGAGCGCGGCCGATAGCGGTGTTCTAACTTGCTTTTCTTAACCTATTAGGCTTCTAATTACGTGAGGAAATAGTATCCAGCATCGTAAATCTGCTAACTTTGTTGATATTTTTATTTTAATTTGTAAAGTTATTGTTCTGAATGATAGTGCCGAGGAAAGGATCGGTGGAAAGTTTTAGAGAAGTTCTGAAAATTTGCTCATTTATGTTTATGAGGATGCTATTGTGAATTTCAATTTATCCACCTCAATTTTTTTCTGAAAGTATGAAAAAAATTCATAAAACTTTTTTTTTGCTCATTAATTTGAATAACTTCTAATATCCATTTCACATTAAATTAAACAAGAGTAAATTGCCTTCAATTTTGATTTTAAAGATTTTTTTTGTTTTGAAGCGAAAGCGAGTCGAAATTAGGAGACGCAATGTAGTTCAGCCAAATGGGAAACAGAATGGCGGTGGAAAGATTTGAAAAAGTTTTAAAAATCTAAGTATTTATGCTTTTTGTTTTCCGTCTCATAATTTTATTGTTATGAAATTGCAAAACTGTATGTTTGTACAAAAATGTACAACTGCATATATGGTAAAACATGCCTAATAATATCGACAAGATTCATCTGCATGGTGACACTATTTAATCCTCTATTCAACCTGTTGGGATACTCACGGAAAAAAACAAAACAGGAAGTTAGAAAAAATAATATGGAGAGTATTTTTTAAAAATTTATATTGTGATATGTTTTATATTTAATTTATATCAAGTATGAAAAGATACATTAATAAATAATATGTTAAAAATTTTTAAATAATTGTTTTTTAGTAAAATTATATTTTATTAATGTTGGTTTAATTTTTGCTGCTATTTATTATCTTGGATCTCCGATACATGAATAAATTCCAATACTTTGGAACAACTAAATTTTTTTGGTGGTAATGGCTTGGCATATGAGATCACCAATCAGAGGATATTAATAAATTGTGAAAAATATCATTATTTGTATGCATTCTATATATTTTTCTTGAAAATTCCTGCTGATATTTTTTAAATTCCTTGTGACGACTTTCTTGGACTTCTTCAGACAGTTGTCCAATGCGAATAAGAAATTTCTTAGCAATTGCTAGGCTGTGTATAAGAATTTTCTAAACGGCCATAGGCATAAGAAACCATCCATATCACTGTATATACAAGTTTGGTGATTTTATTGTATTTTCTTCAAAAGGAGAATTTTTTATTTCAAAAGATGAAACTAAGATTTGAAGAATAACACTAAACTTTTCAATAAGTTCCTCGTCAATCCCAGTTATACCTAAATCAACGAATGCATTAAATACAGTTTCGCTTTAAAAATTAAAAAAAAACAAAAGTAAGGATTGAAGTACTTCTTCTCATTGACATTCAGGAGGATCCTCAAGATTGAATTTATTTTTTAAATATTCATACAAGATATCAATGCACTCTTGATCTGGTATATTAATTGCTTTTTGATCCCTTAAAAAATACAGAGTTAATTTCTTTTAATCGCATGTTTCGCAACTGAAATGAACAAAATTATATATGTAAAATGATGTAGTCAAATTAGGCAAATAGGTAAACAATACGGTTGGTATAAACAGAAAATATATATCTTAAAATGTAAACCAAAAGGTGTGGAATATATAAGCTGTCGACTCTGGCAGTCACAAAGATTTACTACTAGTTAAGACGATCTAAATGAATTAGGCATCGACTCTTTATTTATATTGGTCTGGTGACTACGAAATCGGATAATACAGTTATTTATAATATTCCTGAACCCTAGTCTTACTTTAGTATTAAATTTTATAACAAATATCTTCCATAAATTTTTTTACTTTTGTTCCGCCAGATTGTGTTGGACAGCCCACTGTGCGCCGTCCACTGTCCGCGGCTTACGTTACTATCCGACATTTGGCGGCCGATCGAAGTTTTCATACACCCATATCTCTGTCATCTATGAAGATAGAGAAAAATATAAAGTTCTATGGAATCATTGTACCAAAGGCATAATCCAAATAAATATTTAATTTTTTTTTTTTTGGAAATAATAAACCGTAATTTGCAGCGTTTTTTCATTACGATTTTTTCGACTAAATTGTATACATCTTATTAACCGTTGCAGCCTCTACGACAACCCACACTAATTAAAATTGTAATAAAAATATTATAGTTTATTTCTGTGATTTTTTCATGTTTATTCTTAGCAGCGAGCTGTAGTTTTTGTCATCTGTTTGGAGAGAATTGATATTATCTTATTAATAAACTCTATTCAATTCTAAGAAACAAATTATAATAATTGAAAGCCTCTTAACTATTTCCAAATAGGCAAATTACATACTTAGTATTTAATTATCAATAAAATTACTTTTGTATTAAATAAGATCCACCCTAGGCGTGGTTAGTGTTTGTATGATAACTCATACAAACTGCAAGTAATAATGTCTTAATAAGGAACTCGCATGGCCCGCTAACTCGCCTGAGCCGAGGCAATCAATTGATATTTATAGGAAGACGGCTTCTGGTTTCATCGTGGACTAAATAATTAAACCTACCAATTGAATTAGCTGCTTCGTCGAGCGATACAATTAACCTCGGCTATACTTTCATTAATAAATTGGCCAATATATACCGTTTATGGATACTATCGTAACCCTGATATTGCCTCCATTTTGGAGGTAGTTAATAATGTTCCGTAAGGGGTTGGGAAACCTGTTAATTTAAATTAATAGTTTAATCTGCAATTACTAATACTTTTTAAAACTATTGCATTACATTACATACATATTTATTTACATTGTTTGGCAGTAATTAATTTGCCACCACCTTAAAAGTCGTTGGGGTGTGTTGTAGGGCTCGTGGTGGGTGTAAATGTTAATGTTGCAAGTAAGTTTTCTGTGGAAATTTTTGTAGTATTCTGTGGCAGTATCTGAAACTGTTAGGATGATCAAGTCCTTGTGTAGGAAACCATTTGCCACATAAAATGGCGCGTTTACTATTTTTCTCTATGCTGTTGACTGGAATGACTGAGTTCTTTGAATGTTTGAAGTTTTGACAATAGTCTATCCCTCTATAGCTCTATCAATAATTTAAAATATAAAATATGAAAATGAACATTTATCTCTTTTTTCATATTCCTTAAAAGTGAATTTAGGGTCGTCCGACTAAGTGCTTTCACGATAGGTAACTTGACAGAATGCTAAGATAAACAAAATCTTTAAGGTAAAAATAAAGTATTGCATAGAATATTTGTACCTCTTGGCGGACTCTGACGATCATTCCAAATGGAATGATGGAGTGGAGTGACTGGAGGCATATGTCGCGAGGCGAAGTAGTGCTTCCTGTACGCCGTCCCAGACAGGACCTCAGAAACTCTCTTGGAATGCATTAAAGAAATAATTCTTGCAGGCACAACTATCATGTCTGATTTATGGAGATCATACAGAAAGGTACATAAAATTCCAGGAATGCGCTACAAACACCTAACAGTACAGGGATTGAACGAAATAATTCAGATTAAATAATAGTAATCAAATAAGGGATAAATTAAAGAGATGCCACGCGGTTTAGCAATATTAACATTAATCGGTTTTTTTTTCTTTTTTTTTCTTTTTAGAACAAAGAAATACGTACAGGGCAGGGGCCAGGTCCAGATTACAAACAGTCATAAAGATAAAAATAAGAGATAGGTCCGGTCGACAAGGTATAATAAAACCTACCGCCTAAGGATAATGGACAATGAAAGAATTGTTCAAAGTACTCAATGCCGCGGAATGTGACACGTCCTCCAAGTCTAAAAGGAGAGGGGGACTTTTCAAGAAGGAGAAGAGGAAAGAGAGAGAAGAGGCAGCGGGCACAGAAGTCCGGGGAGTTCTAGCTAGAAGGTAGAAGAGTGAGGTTCGAGGTAATTGTACAGGGAAGGTGGTACAGTGAGGAGCGAAGAGTAGAAGCAGAGGGTCTAGCTGAGCAGTCAATCCATGACGGAGTCCATGAGTCTGGCGGCTAAGAACGGGGTCTTCTGTGAGGGGAGAAGACCAAACCATCGAGCGACGAAGCGGCCAGTATCAGAGTCGGCGAAGGCAACACTAAGATAAGTGATAGTCCTTTCATTCAAATGTGTACATTACTGTCTAATATTATGTGGCACCAGAATAAGATTTTAAATAAGCAAGTTAGACCCAGTAATGAGGACGTGACGGCCGAGTACGTTGGGGCGATGGTCCCAGAGTGCCCGGTTCGGAACGTTGTGGGTTCGATTCCCACCTGGGCCGGTTAATATTTATTTCGTGGCGATCCCGCGAAATGAATCTTGACACTCCCACTCTGGTTAGTACGCGACAGTTACGTAAAAGTAGCCGTCAGGGGTTGGCAAAAAGGACCATAAGGCCCACTTGCCGGACTAGTTCCCTCCACTAATACCAGTACCAGTAGACCCAGTAATCTCAAATACATATGTTATAGTCAAGGGTTCTGTGATAATGAGAGTAATTTAGGTTTAAATTAGTAAACCAATAGTTTAATTAATAAAATTCTCTAAAATAAAATAAAGTAAGATCTATCAAAACCTATTATTATATTTACCCTGAATGCCATCATGTAGGTTAATTAATTGAATTGGCAAATGCGACACCCTTGGAAAGGATCTCCAATGGTATTTATAATATTCCATCCTAGTGACCATAGCAGGAGGGTCTGTGGTCTCTAGTCTTTTAAGTTGAAATACAGTTTGATTGATCGGTTTCCTTCTGGAATCGATGCAAATACAGAGTATATTAAATAAATAAATGCGGTTTCTGGAACTCCCACCTGCATTAGAAAAGCAGTTTGCCAGAAACATAGCAGATCCTAATACTGGAGCGCACACTCAAAGTGTAGAGTCAATGTAGGCTGCTACAAAGAGAAGAAACAAGAAGGAATGTGGCACAGCCAGAAATATGATGGACTCATATCTATGTGAGTTTGTTAGGCACAAAAGACACCACGGAAAAGATTTGTTTAAGACAATATTACTAAATATCAAAGAGTTTTGGCCATGTAAATAAACTTGAAAAAAAAAAATGTGAATTAGGTTAGGTAATTATAATTAAAGCTTTCGATATCATGTGCGTTTCTTTAATCACGTAAAATAACAGGTTACTATTAAAAAATAACTGGCGGAGCTAATCTGCAAAAGACCTTATATCTCATATGAGGAAACTTGATCTAGTTTTTAGAACATTTTTTTTAAATTATTTCTGCACCTAATATTTTTTTTATTATTTCCTGTTTTTTTTTTAGAAAACCTCACCTATTTTTATTTTATATTCAATATTCAATTCGACCTCGAATTAACTTTTATTTGAGAAATCTAAGTATTTTTTATTTAAAAAAATAAAAAATAACCCTGTTCCATTTATTAACAATTTTTCTCTGCAAAAAGGATGCTCTAAACCATTTTTATTAAATTGCATCTCTAACAGTGAAATCTTAAATTACTGCAACATATTGTTGCAATGTTGTTTCTGGATAGTTTTGAGAGTAGTTTGAACAGATGATTCCCTCCGAATGAAAATGGACTTAAATTTAGTGTTCTTTCAAAATCATGTTACTCTCGTTGTAATTGGTCTAAGACATGATTATCTATACCTCTCGGTATAGCAAAAAAACCTTAAATTCAAATTTGTAATACTAAATACTTTTTTAAAATTAATTAATAATAATAATAAATTAATTATTCGTAACAAGGTGGAGGGAGGGTGGATATCATAATTCGTTGCTTATTACGATACTTTATGAGCGAACTAGCTACAGGTAATTAATTAGCGATAATAACGTATCCCCCGGAGTCCTCCAGGGCAGCCTTAGAAATCCACTCTTGGTTGGCTTCATAGTTACTGTCTCCTATTACCTGTCTCGTAATATCATTGTTATTATTCAAATAATTTTAATAACCAATACAATGGAAAATAAGTAGGACGAAGAGTAGACAAGACAATAGTTACATGAAAATAGTTAAGCTTTTCTAAATTTTTTATAAGATGAAAAGGAACATAGTTCACAGTAGATTATCTGAGTTTGGACGAGATGTAGATCGGAGGATTGTGTTAGATCTGATCTTGTTTATTTAGGTTTTGATGAGATTTAGTGGAGGGTTGAATTCTGACAACGAAAACTTCGCGTTCGCACTTGGTTTGATCACGAAGTATGAAAGTGTTTTGGAAAGTTTAAGTCGGAGTGCCCGTATGAAGGTGCGCTGTGCCATCCTTCATACCTTCATACTTATTCATCTCACTAGTTCAAAGTATGAAGGAATCCGGGGAACTTTAACGACTTGACTCTTGAATTCGCAACATGAAATCACGTTCGCTTAATCATAAAGGTACGTAGAAATTAAAAATACATTTATACAGTAAGTACTTTCGTATTATGCAGACTATTTTATATTATTGAAACACTCAATTATCCGTTGAAAATGTCTGAAATTTAGTTACGATTATAAAAATAAAAACACATAAGTTGGTAAAAAATTCATTTTGTGTTCTTTCTAATTAAAGTTATTTTCTCTAATTCATTTCGAAGAATCACACCGCACAAGAAATTTATGAGGGTCTGATGTGTATGTATGATGACCATATATGAAGGTTTGTGTGTACTGTCAAACCTCATACAGCATGAAGAGCCACCCATCGTCACGGACCGATTGTTCGAATCGTATGAAAGTGAATGACCCCCTTAAAATTTATTGTTATCGTTATTATTAAAATAGATGGTATAAAATATAGCAGAAGTTATTATATATTTCTTGTTTTCTTTCTTTAATTAAAAATGCATTCGAAACGGAAATTTGATTTATGTTAAAATGACGTTTATTTTGACTGAACTGAATTTTCAAATTCTAATTTGTGAGGATCATAATGTTTCTAGACTTGTGTCTTGTTTTTAATCAAATTCCTATCTCTATTAGAAGATAGATAGGATCAGTTTTGTTTTTATAAACGAGGGCCAAGAGCTATACTCTTCTTTTCGTAACTTATAGCTAATCTATTATCAAAACAGTACAGTAATTTTAGGAAAAACAGAATTTTTTAAATCGTCATTCCCTTGGTAAACTTACGAATGTGAAAATCACTGTTTTTCAGGAGAGGAAAAAACTTATATATTCTTCTGTCTATAACAGCCGATTTCGGTTATTTAAATTTTTTTGTTGGTATTGTTTTTCATTTATCTCATATTTGAATGTGTATTTATTGTTTTACTTTTATAATAATACGCATATAAGTTACATTAACATGGAAGCTTGAGACTTTCAGACTTTTTTATTAAAAATGCAACTGTGATTTTAGCACTTTCAAATGCCATCACAGATTAGTTACTTTACTAAAGGCTGTATCAGCCGAAATACCACCATAGAAATGTATTGAGTGTATAAAAAAAAAAAAAAAAAACTGTTTTCTAATCACTACTTTCGCTTTAGGTGGGCCCGACAGCGAAATGGAATGATTTGAGGAGGAAGAGGGGCAGGAGGCGATCGTAAGGTCGTTTGGGGCGACGGCGAATGAATTCTGAGAATGCTTTGTTCCCGGGCCCTGTCATATCTCGAAACGGGAACATTATTTGGCCCCCGATATGACAGCTTGCAACTTTTTAAACAGAACAACAAATAATTCGAGGCCGATCCATCCAGAACCTTTTAAGTCCTTAAACAGCGCTCGGGATGAGATTGAAGCAATACTCATCAATATGCTGCGAAAGGTTCTGCGAAACTTACAAGGTATGATTCCAAGAATGCATAAATTTCAATGGAGGATATTTGGCAAACGAAGTATTTAGAAAATAGTTTTTTTTTTTTTTAAATTCTTGTTATTTATATTAATACATGAAAAATTAATAAAAAAATCATCCCTTTTTTCTGCCGGATCCATTATCTCCTTTTTTTCTGCGATAAACATAATTATACCTTTAGTTTTTGGTTTCTTAGAAAAAAAAAGCAGAGGGAAACGAATTACGTTATAACAATTATAATTTAATCGTAATATAAGTTACATTACTGTAGGCCTATATGCGGTAGTTACTACTTTCCTAAGCCTAGTAAAACTGAGCCTACTGATCCCTTTAGCCAGGAGCATAAGGATTTACATCACTAAATAGTTCTCTTCTCTCTGCTTTTAACGTTGTTTCTTCTTTCTATGAACCCATTGTGGAATTAAGTAAGAATTCGTGGCTCGGCATTCAGTTTTATAAGCATTTTTTTTTTTTTTTTTATGAGATTTTATAAGGCCAGACCAGATTTAAGTATATAGCATGGACGATAATGGCTCAGATTCAACGTAAAAATCCTCCTAGCCAAGGCGAATCGCACCCTATTTCCTTTTTGTTGTACCATTAAAGCTGTAATTATATTTTTATAATGTCATAAAAAATTACCTGGCATGTCGACTGACATTACCTTGCTTTGGGTCCAAATTCCTATACAATAATGGTTTGCTGTATCTTCGCTAATATTGGTCCGATTAATTTTTTTTTTTAATAAAGTTTGGCTTTGTAGATAATTTAATTATATTTTAAATGAGCATCATTAATGTTCCGGAGATGTATAGTTTTCTAATTATACGATTTTACAATTATACTAAAGAAAAGTGAACGGGTTTCCATGAGAACATTCACAGAATACTTTAAAAATACTTTTAAACACATGGTTACAACGTTCAGTACACCGTATCCTTCGTAAAACGTCCGATTTAGATGATTTTTTTTTTTTGATTTTGTAGAGAAATTTTGTAATTATCTATCAAATGAAGATGCATAAATAATTTATCACAAATTACTTTTCGAGCCATGCGGAAATAAAATTTACTTTTCGTTATAACTTTTTTATTCGGGAATATACTTTATGTATGGATAATAGAAGGGCTTTAAGGGGAAGACTTTAGACAACTTTCATCAAACTTGTTATCGAAAGTATTTAGGCAAATATAGATAGTTGGTGCTATAGTGTATAGAAAAAATCGTTATTCGGATATCGCGTAAAGGGTGATCGATTTAGTGCACAGGCTATGGGACAGAATTAAAAAAAAATCTTATTTAAGATAAACCTGATTATGGCACACATAGAAGAATGACTGAAAATACATTTTTTGGACTCAAGGAGCTCTTAAACGAATTGGTCCGTTGAAAGCTGCACATTGATAATTGTCTAGCAGCGGTAGGAAAGTAATATAATATTATTGTTTAATAATGAATATTATTATTATTATTATTAATAATTATTATTATTGTAAATATCCTAATTTGGTATAAGTATTTCCTGATATAGACCTGAAGACAGCCATCAGTGGTTTTTCACACGATCCGTGGAATTTCAATTTGTAGATAGTCGAAGGCCAACTTTGTCGGGAATATCTAATAAATACACGGTTCATCAATTATAATTGAATATTGATTAGATTCCTCGTACCTTACCTAATTTTATTTGTAAAATTGTGCCATAAAAGCTTTATTCAATTAAAATATTGTTTGTTTGTTAATTTTAAAACCACTTTACCTTAAGCTGTTAAAAAAAAGGAAGAATTTAATGAAATGTAAATTTCGAAGAGTTAATCTCGGTTTTTATTCAAAGTGGACTTTTTATTATTATTTTTTCACTTCCAAGTTCGCAGAAAATGAAGTATTGTGATCGCGAACATTTTCGGTTTCCAAATTTCAATGGAAATTTCAATGACCATCCCTGAATCCATTTTGACTAGTTTCGTCGTGACGTCTGTACGTACGTTCGTTCGTACGTATCTCGCATAACTCAAAAAATGTTAGCCGTAGAAATTTAAAATTTAATATTTAGGATTGTAGTATAACCTAGTTGTGAACCTTCCTTTTTGGTCTCTACATGATCACCGGAAATAGTGCTTTACTTGAAGATCATAATTGATTTTCATAAAAGATTATATTAAAATGTAATGCAAAACTTCTCAAATTTGGTATAAAAGACTTTTATATCAATATAAATAATATACTAGATTTTGTGTGAAATTGGTGAGCCGGAAGGGGTACTTTACCTGAACATCATTATAAACTTATATTATAGAGTTTATATTAACTTATATTATAAATTTAATATAGAGATCGTATGGTTCGGTGATAAATGTTACAGACGCGATTTTTAGTCGTATTTTCCCCAAATAAAATAGACTATTGCACTGGGTCGAAGGTCGGCGGTGAAGGGCGGGACTGCGCTTTCTATCAGTTTCGTAACCCTAAGAATAGTGATTGAAATTTTTTGTCTAAAATGTTTTGGGTTAGTCGTAAAAGGAAATGGATTACCCATCACAACAGTAGCTATTCTATTTGTTGTAATTTGTATATTTCATAGTTTGTATTATCACATAAAGCAAACACTTATGTTTTGCTGACAAATTCGAATTTATTAATTTCACTTTCATTGATAATGAACCGCAGTATTATTCATTTCTATTCCTGTCTTCAGTGGAACAATTCTCTTGATCTACGAATCCTGGAATGGAGTTTGAAAGACTGAGGCCATGCCGGGGGTGTGAAATCCTCTTTCGATAATCCTTCAGGATTTACAACTCATTTGGCGCAACAGGATCTCCTAAGCTACAGTTCCTATATCGGCTCGTATAGCAACTGCTCTGAGTCGGCTAGCCTGTCAAGTAACTGCGGGATTTACGGAAACTTTACCCGTCTCAAGATCCGTGGATTTCATTTCATTTATTCAGAAGATTTAAAAAAGTTTATTAGTTATCAAATTTCCCGAAAGTCTATTGCTAATCGTTCAGGTTATTTTCACTTAAGTTATGTACATTAATCTATTTCTCTGGAAGATGTAATAGTATAGTTGGAAAATTTGTGATGTGATTCAATAACCGGCTCCTGTTTTAATATCTGCCCTTGCTTGCCTGCACTTTAAATTTTCACACTCTGATGAAGGACCTGCAATGTGGGTGGAAATGTTTGCTTATAATTAATAATTATTTAGAGATCCATTTCTGGACGGCCACCCGAACCAATCTGATATTATTCTCGTATTTAGAAGACTGGAATTATCCAGATAAGACTCTGGAACCTTGCGGCGCAAAATCAGTGTTGGTCTGTGTGATTAATATATACAGTAAACTCTGGAAAATTTGAAACGCAAGGGACCAGGGAAAAATTTCAAATTACTGAAAGTTCAAAATAATAGAAGTTTAAGTATTCAAGAGAGTGGGAGGAAAAAATTTAAATTAAAGAGTTTGATTAAAACTATGTAGTATCTATACAACGTGATCTTTATTGATATCAATGTGATGAACATATATGGTACATATATGAAAAACATAAAAATGAACATATTAAACAAATATTCATTTTGAGCCACTTTTGCGACACGATCTTTATATTTAATTATAATCAACAAAGTAGATAGTAAAATACCCATCTGTTTTCATGTACCATCAACATCTTTTTTCAAAATCCCACTCTCCTCAGCTTCATTAACAAGCCTTTTTACTTTCTTGTACGCATTAAAGGAAATATTGCAATCGCGAAAATTGTCGGTTTTCAGATTTCAACGGAAATGTTCATTTCGTACCATACCATTCGTACACGCGTATCCCGTATAACTCAAAAACATTTAGGAGTAGAAAGTTAAATTTTTTTACTTGGGATTGCTGTAAAATCTAGTTGTGAACCTCCATTTTTATTCACTGCATGATTTCCGGAAGTGGTACATTATTTGAAGGACAGTATTGATTTTCATCAAAAATTATATTAAAATGTAATACAAAGCTTCTCAAATTTAGTATATACGAAATTATTTATATCAATATAAATAATTAACTAGATAATTAATAATTAATAATTAATAATTAACTAGATTGACAAACCGGAAGGGGTACTTTACTTGAGGGTCTTAATCAGTTTTCATCCAAAATTATATTGAAATATAATGTAAAACATCTCAAATGTGGCAAATAAAATTTTTATAACGATATAAATATTTTTTATCAATATATTTTGGTTAAAATTGTGAACCGAAAGGGTTACTTTACTTGAAGGTCATAATAAACTTACATACAAAATTATATTAAAATTAAATACAGAGATCATGTGGTTCGGTAATAAAGGTTACAAACGCGTTTTTTTTTACACTATAATTAAACAATTTTATTAGTTGTTTTATGTGTTGAGTGTAAATACTTGTTTTCCTCCCCATTTGTGAGCTGAAAAAGTCTGCAGAAGGAGAATAAGACCTAAATTAAGGGTTTTTTTTCCACTTAAATGTCGAAACCGTCGATTTCCAATACTTTATCTTGTGACATAGATAGTTCTAATGTTGTAACGGAACACGAAGAAATCTTTTGGGAACTTGTTACTTATTGAAAGAAAACGACATATAATAACGCAATGAGACCTCCAGAAACAAGAGCTTGTGTGTGAGTGTGTGTGTCAATAGACGGATGTCGCGATGCCGAGTGTCGTTTTTGAGATACTACAATCTTCTACAAACTAGCAACCAAATTCAGGATAACTTTTTGATCCACCGATTTATAGTTTAATAGGCGTACAATGAAGTATTGTGTTGTCCAAATCAGATATTTTCATTAATTGAAAGACAATTATTCCTTCTAGAACTCATTTCAATTTTACAGATTCAAAACATCCAGTGTATGTAAACAAACAACAGGTCCGTCCATGTTCATAACTGGGGGACTTCAAATTATAGAGAATTGAGCGGCTCCAACTTTAAATTTTAAAGTGTTAGTAATCAATATGTCATTGCTTCAATTTTAAATTATCAAGGAGACCGAAACACATTGATTTTTGTCAATTTATCGAGTATTTTTTAAATAAGGGACCCGGAAAATAATTCTTTTTTTTTATATTACATAACTTGTATTGTTCTACTAATTTTTCTTTAATTTCTAAATTAATATTTAGCATGCCAAGATATTCGTTGAATAACAATATTTTATACCGATTGGTGTAAAATAGATTCATGGTTTAAAAAATAAATACGTAATTGTTATGTCTATAATAAGCTTTCTGTAGGTTACATTATTCATGATGAACCTGGAAAACTTTTGAAAACTGTTCTTAGAAAATGGAGGGGAGTCAAAAAATGCATGAAGTCATTAGCATAGACCTTAAATTATAAATTCAGTAAACATTATGTATTCAAATGTGAAGGGTTTCCCCCGGTCTGAGTCGGAGACCCGGAGATCCTCTTTCGGGAAATAAACAAATCTAATTAAGGTAAGTTAGCTGCTCTGGAAAGCACTAAAAACTTATAAAATGACGTTTAAATAAATTTGTGATAAAGAGGATTCGTCCTGAATACGGAATATGTTATAAAGGCTGTCCAAATTATTCTTCCTTCTTAAGAGTTGTTAAGAAAAATTGTTATTGAATTACTCGGTTTTCATGAAAACTTTTTCTGGATTTCAAAAAGCAGTTATTATTTGACCAGCATGGACAAATACTCCAATTGGTGATAATCCAAAAATACATAAAAGAATATTGAAAAAAAAACAGAATTAAATATTAGGATTAATAAGATAAAATTATATACAAATAATTTTTGAATGGATATTTTACTACTTAGGTTATAATTCAATAAAATCACCTTATTCAAAAATATCCATAAATTTTTTGTTCCCATATTTTTGATTATTAAAGAAAACATCACATCACACCTTCAATGATCCTTACACAAAATGAAATAGACTATCTAGGCGCACTCTGCGGGGAAAACTTTTAAACTATGAAATTTGCTGAACATTTGTTGTATTTTATTTATAGTAATTCTGCATGAGATCTGTTTTTGTTACCTGAATCTATTTTAAAATTAATTGTTTTTAAAGAAAGCAATTAGTTATTAGTTATTATTTTACTTAGTAGTTATTGCTTCGAATAATTTTCTTCTGAATTTGTTATATTCTTTTTAAAATCTTGAAATTCAAATTTATGTCCATTTTAAACATGGTCAATGCGGTCTGGTTTTTATATTTAGGCTTATTATTATTCTTACTGTCATGGGAACGCTGGTTTATTCTATGTTTTATTAATTACACACTTTTATGTGCATAATTATGCATATGACGTCATACACACATATCTGACGTCAAATTGTTTTTTAATATTGTAATTCAATAAAATTTGTTAGAATTTTTTTAATTAATTATATTAAATATTCGGATATCCCAATTTTATTTAAAATGTACAACCTAATAAAAGATATAAACCATTAAAAAAAAATCATGTTAATATTTTGTAAACAATAAAATTAAATTCAGGTAAACCATAAACGGTGTGAATAAAAATTTATTAGTATCTTTCTTCTTTGCAATGAGAATAATCGGTTTGATCAGAGGTTTTTTATTTTGGACTCCGCAAAGATTTTTGAAGAAAAAAAAAATCTCAAGGAAAGTTACAAAATATACTGTAGCTCGTTCAAAGAAATAATTATCATAAGACAAAAATGTGAATGCGAAGTCTTATTAAGATTTAAAAGTGAACTTGTATTCAAGAACGGAATGGATCGCACGTTGCGGGACCTGAGAAGAATAGATACCAGAACTTGTTCATTAGTAGATGGTCATCGACCACAGTGTTTCCACTGTTACTTTTTTTTTCTTTTTTTTTTTTTAATTTGCATTTATTTAACGTAGCTTGGACTGCTGGGACCATTAGCGAAGACTGATCTTCGTAACTTTTAGTTATATTAGTGATTTCTAGATTCCATTATTTTCTTTATATGGAAGAGAAAATTAAGATTTTCATGGTCAGTCTTTCTTTTCGATCTTTTTTACACTCGAATAAATTTTCTACAACTTTACGACATTGCCGATATAGTCCTAAAACCAGATGGAGATGAGCCATCTTGGTTGTTCCAATCCTTGTCCTGGTTATTATGAATTTGACGGATGTGGTTTAGCAGAAATCTTTTCCCCCTCTTCTTTCCGATTTTTCTTGACCCCGCAATCACTTTTATCCATTCAGGTAAAAATATGAATCTTAAAAAGGGGATTTCGTAGCTTTTTGTTGCAACGTTTGCTCCTTCATCTGCTAGTTCGTTGCCGCTTATGCCTGTGTGCGAAGAGGCCCATATAATTGCGATTTTTTTTTTTACTTGGTTTTAGGGCCATGTTCTTAACCTTATTTTTTTGTAAAAATTCATTTGTGGTCCATAGCTGTTGTAATCCGTTTATAACAGATAGGGAGTATGCCACTATGACTGATTTTTCAATATTGTTATTTTCTATGTATTTAAATGATTTTAATGGAGTTCATAATACATCGATATTTATTTGTTTTGAATGCATTATTAATTACAATTAGTATCTAGATTTTTTTTTTACTGTCATCAAAAAAGTAATTAAAATGAACTGACAAACGTCGAGTTTTTTTCTTCAATGTTCAATTGTTCTACTATCTATCAATGGTTTTTTTTTTTTTTATTTTACTCTTTTTTTTTAATTCTGGAAAAGTTTTCTATTTAATTTACATTATAATATCTTTGTCTCAATGAAACTATTTATAATATTTATTTCAATGTACCTATGAAAAAGTGCTTTACCAGTTATCCAGTATGTGTGTGTGTAGCCTTCTGCTTTTACAACTTTGATGGAAGGATGAAAAGTGAGCACCTGGCTGGCAGGAAATAAAATACCAAACACTTATACATTTCTGAAGCTAATTTCTGAAAAGCACCAATACTTTTTGACGTAATGAAATTGAGATCTCGGTAGAAATTAAAATTAAATTTATTTTTTCTATCCCTGTCTCGTTATATTTTCTATTGAAAATATGATATTGAAATATTTTTACTAAAAAATTCTTTTTTAAATCGTATTTTTCTTTTCATATAGAAACATATACGAACTTTTTTTTTTTTTTAAATGTTTCTTGTATTCCTATCCGATGTGGAAGAGCCGGCAGAGGGTTGTTAATATTTGAAACGATCAGCCCTTTGAGGTACTGACTCTTTGAACTCTTGATAACATACCCGAATTAGAAGGGTTTTTTCCTGTTCCTGTTTGAATTCCAAGTTCCAAAGTCAATCCAGACATTAAAAACAAAGTATGTTAAACTTTGGGACCTATCAGGTATTGGTATCTACTTATATTTATTTATTCATTTATTGGACCAATATTTATTGATCTGTGCGGCGCCAAATTACAAATATGCCAAGAATGAGCGTTGAAATAAATTTAAAAAATCTGATGTGGACAACACATGACTTCCTTGTACACCTATTAAACTATAAATCGGTGCCTCAAAAAGTGATCCTGAATTTGTTTACTTGTTTCCGAAGATTGCAGTATCTCAAAAACGACATTCGGCCTCGCGAAATCGCCCAAGGTTTCTCACCCAACTCGTTTCTAATCTTCTTCGGCTGTTGCCTACTATTCACTTACAACCGATAATAAGTTCGCTGCTGCGATTCTTAAGCATTTCACGCTATCCTTTTTTTTTTAATCCTTTAAGCCTTCCTATGCGTCTCACGTATATAAATTCATATATTTTCCTGGCCATTTTTGTATCCTGTATTCTTTGTATGCCATCTCTATCGTACATAGATATTGATAATAAGGATATACCATATACGCCAGGACTTGCGTAATGTTATTAAACATGGTGCGTCCTTGATATATCACTGCTCTGAAAATAATGACTTCTCGTATTATACTAATCAATAGGAAATGATCTTGTCCATGTCCCGCATTTACATAAAACAGTTGTGTTGCAATGACTTCTTACGACATTACCCACCTCGGCTAAGAGAAAATACTCATTACGTATTGCAACCGATTCCTACAAAAGTTACATTACAAGGAAAACAAATTAACACAATTAGCAATATTTATGGCAATACTACCTTCATGTTTTTGTTGGATTCTGTGTTACATTTCAAATTCCTCTGACATTTCAGATGCGTACGAAGTTTTCGAGATGTAAAATGCATGAGGCGACAGTGCTATAATCTGCATGCAGCACATTGAAGCACACTGACTCTGATTCTATTAACACTCTGTCCGTGATCTTGTTCCCGGTCGTTGTCTGCCACCCGGGCTTCTGTCTTACGTAACATAATCCTGTCTTTATAAATTGCTAAATGATATTTTTAAACTGTCAAAAATTAATGCTTAGTGAAAAATGATATTTTTTTGAATCTGGATTTTCAGTTATCAAATGTATTTAGTTGTAGGTTCCTCAGTATCTATATTATGGTTCGTTATACCGCGGATTCGGATACTATGTCAAGCCCACGTCTCAATCTCTGATTAGTCTTAAAGTATGTTGATAATATTATAGTTTTCACTACCTATCACATAACATCCTATCCTATCACATGTAATGCTGAAAATTAATATGCATATTGTAAATGTTCCTTTGGAAATTTTAAATATTTGACTGAGAAGAATATGACAAAATATGGATACATGATTTCTAAACAGGAAAATGCTTATAAAATTGTATAATATGTGGAGTTAAAACAATTTCAAATGAATCATGAAGATTAGGCAAATGGCTACGAGACCTTGGATATAAAGTAAATAAGCTTTTTAAAGTTATAAGGAAGCGTTTTTGTTGGCAATTACTTTAAAGAACTTTACAAAATAAATTTTCCGTATAAAAGTTATTCAAATATAAATCCAATATACATTAAATAAATTAATTGAAAATGAAAAAAAATTTCATCTCAAATAAATATCCTAATTCAAGCATTGAGAAATCAAATTGTCATTTTTAATTAATGTACCAACTCATTTACTAATCAGATAATGACAAAACGTTATCTATTGTGATTTCATTACAAATAGAGGATATCTATTACTGAAATGATCATAAGAATAACAGTTGTTATTCATCTTCAATTTCTATATCTTCTATTCAAAATATTACAAGAAGCCATCTCCCTTTAGAAGTTGGGCATTATTATGCAGTTTATTGGTACATAATATTTAAAATTTTATACAGTCATAATCTAGCCTTATTATTGAACCAGGAAAAATAAGATCACAATTCCGCCATCTTGTGTATTTCTGCCCTTGCGAAACAAATAAAAAACATTATATTTAAGCCCAACATTTTTATTCAATATTATTTTAAATTAGGATGTTTCGTGCGAGAGAAATTGGTCGCTAAGATTAAGCGGCTTTGAAATATACAAGCTGTAAGGCTCTCTACCCATGCAGTCATTGATATAAATGTACCTTGATATAATATTACCAAATAAATAAATGTTTATACTTATTATATAATATTATTATTAATATTAACATAACAATGAATATTAATATTGTGACATTAAATTATAATAAATTAAATTATGTAAACATTTTATAAAATTCAAAAAAAGGATTTAATGGCATTTACTTGTCAAATCAAACCATTTCCATTTTAAATTAAACTATGGCATTTAAATTCAATCTTTTTTGGCTTTAATAAATTAATATATATCATATTTGCATAATGCTATTGTTTACGATTATTTCAATTACCTATTGTGTTTTTCAAAAAACGTGGCTTCTTTCAAGTGGTATTCTTATCGATTAATTTTAACTTTTCGGCTGTCAATTAATATTAATATTACAATATTAAATTATAATAAATTAAATTAAATTATGTAAACATGATTTACATTATTTTATAAAATTCAAAAAAGGATAAAAGCATTTAAAAGCATTTACTTGTCAAATCAAACCATTTCTATTTTAAATTAAACCTTGGCATTTAAATTCAATCTTTTTTGGCTTTAATAAATTAATATAAATCATTTTTGCATAATGCTATTGTTTACGATTATTTTAATTACCTATTGTGTTTTTCAAAAAACGTGGCTTCGTTCAAGTGGTATTCTTATTGATTAATTTTAACTTTTCGGCTATCAATTAATATTAATATTATAATATTAAATTATAATAAATTAAATTAAATTATGTAAACATGATTTACATTATTTTATAAAATTCAAAAAAGGATAAAAGCATTTAAAAGCATTTACTTGTCAAATTAAACCATTTCCATTTTAAATTAAACCTTTGCATTTAAATTCAACCTTTTTTGATTTTAATGAATTAATATAAATCATTTTTACATAATGCTATTGTTTACTTCTTCTTTTTCTTCTTCCTCCATTGTGCCTCTCAGCGTGGAGGTGCCTCAGTCCAAGCAGGCCAGGCCTCCCGATCCCGTGCCAGCGTTTTCATGGCATTTATCTGCTTGTCTCTCTTCTGGCCTATTCTAGAAATATGTTCAGTCCATTGCATTCTATGTCGCCCTCTTGGGCGTTTCCCCATGGGTATGGCTTCAAAGAATTTTTGAGGGTCTCATCCATCCGGCAAAGTTGTTCAATCCATCGAAGTTGTCTTTTCTCAAGAGTATCCTTCAAAGAATCAACTCCGAGATCTTCTCGTGTCCGCTCGTTTTTAATGCGATCTCTCCTTGTTCGACCAGCTACTCTTCGGAGATATTTCATTTCAGCAGCTGTTATTCTGCATAGGTGCTTGTCTAGAGGTATCCAGCTATTACTTCCATATAACAGAGTAGGAAGGTAAACGGCTTTAAAAATGTGTATTTTAACATTTTTCTCTACCTTCATTTTACCTATCAATGTGTTACAGAGGTGGTAGTAGATAGAATTTGCCTTCTTTATTCTACTGGAGATCTCCTGGTCCAACCTTCCATTCCTGCTGATCACTAATAGTGAAGTCATCCACCATTTCCATTACTTCATCTTTGCAGCGCATTTCAACAACTTCCTGTTCCCGGCCTATATGTATTGCTTTGCTCTTTCCGACATTGATAGCCATTCCTTTCCTTTCCAGCTCCGCCTCCCATTCCATTACTGCCTGCTACAATCGCGCTTCTGAATCCGCTATGAGAACAATATCATCTGCAAACACCATAACTTGCGCCAGAATTGTCCTCATATTCCATTTGCCTACAACAGTGCGAACTGTCCTTCGTTTGTACATCTTAAAAATTTCGTCTACATATATAATGAATAAGAGAGGACTTAAGCTATCTCCTTGCTTCACACCTTTCTTCATGCCAAATATATTCGACTCTCTTCCGTTAATTCTAATTATACCTTTGGAGTTATGGTATGTGAACTAGACAGCATCTATTAATCCTTGTAGGATATTCTTGGCGGAAAGGGAATTCCATAACTCTTGTCTAGGAATAGAGTCAAAGGCAGCCTTGAAGTCTAGGAATGCCAAGAAGACACTCTTATCTCGATCCCAAGACTTGTCTATGATAGTTCTCAGAGAGTAAATGATATCTTGGGTTTGGCGTTTTGGTCGGAATGCACATAGCTCCTCTTTCAAATCCTTCTCTACAAGCATCCTCAGTTTCTTTTCTAATATTGAAGTGTATAACTTGTATACAACCTGAGATAGGCAGATAGGTCTATAGTTCCCACATTCGCTTGCACTTTCTTTTTTATGAATAGGGATAATTATATTATATTCCCATTCTTTAGGAATATCTTTTTCAGTATATATTTTCTGGAAAAGACACTGTAATGCTTTTAACAGTTCCAATCCACCAAATTTGGTGAATTCGGGAGCTATATCGTCTCTGCCAGCTGGCTTGCCAAGTCTTAACTTTTCCATTGCGGCTTCTATCTCTTCTTCCCAGATCACCTCATTGTGTTCCTCCTGAACATTTCCTCTTTTTATTATTTCCTCAGCATTTCCGGAAAAATTCTCTTAGTAATGCCGTCTCCATCTCTCCTAAATATCTTTATCTTTAGTGACCAATCTGCCTCTTTCATCTTTAACATTTCTTATTGGTTTGCTTTTCTTTTCTTTCATTGCTTTCACCTTTTTCCAAAACACTTTGACGTCTTCTTTGTAATCATTTTGTAGGCTTTGACCGAATTCTTCCGAGCTCTTTCTTTTGGCCACTCTCACCACCAGCTTTGAGTCATTTCTTCTTCGGACATAAAGTTTCAAATTTTCAGGGGTCTTATGTCTGTGGTAAGTGCCAAGCCTCCTTCTTCCTTGCGACTGATGCCTTCATCCTTTCATTCCACCACTTGGTTCTTTTCCTTTCCGATGAAATAATAACAATTCCACAAGTAGTCGTAGCAGCTTCCAATATGTCTTTCTTCATTCTTGTCCCTACTTCATCCACATTTCCTTCCATATTGAAATCTTTAAGTTTTAAATCCAATAACTCTGAATATTTCATTCTTTTTTTCCGGTAATTGGAACTTTACAATATCAATTTTCTTGTAGCTTCTAGGGTCTATTGTTTACGATTATTTTAATTACCTATTGTGTTTTTTTAAAAAACGTGACTTCGTTCAAGCAGTATTCTTATTGATTAATTTTAACCTTTTCGAGAATCAATTAATATTAATATTATAACATTAAATTATGATTAATTAAATTAAATTAAGTAAACATGATTTACATTATTTTATAAAAATCAAGAAAGGAAAAAAGGATTTAAAGGCATTTACTTGTCAAATTTAACCATTTCCATTTTAAATTCAACCTTTTTTTAATTTTAATAAATTAATATAATCGTTTTTACATAATGATATTGTTTACAATTATTTTAATTACCTATTGTGTTTTTACTCCCTTCTACGAAGTAAAGGAGGTATTGTAATTTTCGGTTTTCCGAATTTCAATGAAATTATCCACTTTGACCATCCCTGATTCTATTTTGACTTGCTACGTTCATACGTCCGTTAGTATCTCCCATAACTAAAAACCGATAATCCTCCGATAACTCAGTAATGGATCTCAATATCGATAATATCCGATAATAATATATATTCGATATATAATATATTTATGAATATGATATATTCGATAATAATCTCTCCAATTTAATTTACACTGTACAAACGCTCTAGGAAGACAAACTGGCTTGAGATGCACGCTGCTCGCTACAGCAGACAGAAAACAGCACGCTCCCCGCCTATCTGACCCAGGACAGGTGCATTTATATCAATTTTATAATTGAAGACGCTGCACGCCAGTCCCTGCTGCCGCTCTCCACTCAGGCTAAACATGATTAGCGGCTAACAGTTAGCGGTTACGGTTGGCATGCGCCGCCTGCTGCTTCGGTGGGCTATACCAGCGAAAGTCTACCTCTATTGTCGCGGATATCGTAAAAGCTCTGGTACCTGTAGGTCAACCAATTGAAGAGGAAGACGGTGAGGAAGATATTGGACTTAGACCAATGCCTACCGCTAACGAAACTTTCCACGATCGACGTCTTTTTGGCTTGGATGGGGGCCATAAATCGTCTATTGAGCCCGTGAAATTGCTGTGAGCTGCTTCCATTAAACTTTGTGAAGGGGAAACAAAATGGCTTAAAATGCAAAAGCAACTTAAAATAACTCATTGTTTTGAGAAACAATAATACGAATAAGCGAAATGTAAATCATGATATTTTTATTGCTTCTTATAAATAAAGCAACTTTTTCACATACTTGTATGTATAGGTCTTCCAATAATTTATATTCTTCTGCCTTCGTTATAGCGCGGGTATCCCTTAAGGACGGGTGCCTTCATTTTCCTTTGACCCTTGTTAGAACGTTATGGTTCTGGATGGATTTTTTAGTATCAATATAATATTTAAGAATAAAAAAAAATATTAATAATCGGTAATTCAATTTTAAATGAGTAGATGAAAGAAATATATGTTTATTTAAATAATTTTTAAAAACAGGTTTTCTCTTGGTATATATAAAACAATATAAGTTAACCAAGCTGATCATAAATAATTACCTGTATTTGCGTTATAATTAACCGTATCTTAAAACTTTATATAGTTTTAAGTAATAAAAATCAATCCACAAAAAGATCGGAATAGTTAATAACACTTGAGAACAAAAAAACAATAATTTTTTTTGCATTAATGTGCTAAGATACACACCTTCTCCCGCCAAAAATGTTCGTTTTTTTAAATATAACAGTATATATTGCTTTTATAAAAAAAAAGTAAATTCGGCAAATTTGATATTATTTTAGTATTTAGAAGACTGGCATTATTCAGATTCGAATCTGAAATCCTGCGTCGTAAAATTACTGTTGCCCTGTGCAATATATGATGATATATTATAATATGATTGATCATATATTGTGATATATCATATATATATATATATATATATATATATATATATATATATATATATATATGATATATCACAATATATATATATATATATATATATATATATATATATATATATATATATATATATATATATATATATATATATATGTATCATATATATATATATATATATATATATATATATATATATATATATATATATATATATATATATATATATATATATGATAGTGATATGATGGAGGAAGTGACCACATATAGATAGATGCTTCATTAACATGATCTGTCAGGCCAATGATCAAGTTATGTTTTGAACTACTTTTTTTAGATTTATCGAAATAGAAACAGAGAAAAACAAATTATAATATTTTATTTTATTCATTCTTATTTTGTGTAATCTTCTTTATATATTTCTTGATATATTTATTTGGTAATTTAAGCAAAAATCTGGATTGGATTTGAAGGATTTTATTATTTCAAGTCTTTGAAAGTTTTTTGAATTTTTAGAACTGAAGATGAATGTATAATATTCGAAACTAGTTTTAAATAAAAAATATTATAGAAGTGGCAAATAATTTATCAATCCCTAATTAGATTGATTCTTAGATATCTTTTTTTATTAAAAACTAGTCTTTCTTTTACCTTTTTTGATATATCTATGATACCTAATTGTTCATACATCCTTATATTGTTATTGTCGTTGTTATAAATTGCCTTTAAGCTTTATTATCTCTTTGATGATGTCCGTTTTTTTCCCTTTTGTTCTTCCCGTTTTAATTATATTTTAAATGGTTTCCTGGTAAGTAGGGTTATTTATGTATAATGTAGTGAGGTGTAATTAGGAATTGTAATAAATCCCTCCCACTCCATTTTAATAAAAACGTATTATTGAGAGTAAGTTCAACTTCATCTGAATCCTTTGAAACACATATTCAGAAACAAAATTATATGTATCTGATTTCTAATAAAGATAAATATTTCTTCGAAATAACTCTGTGTTTCAGTCCTCTTCCGGAGAAATCAAATATCTAGAAGATGATTGAGGAAGTTGAAGCTATACAAAAATTTTTATATTGAGAAATCGTTTGCCATTCTCAGTAAATATCCGTACTTGAGGAATTAATACTTCAACCACTTTATATTTAGGAATTTAGTATTTTTTTAGCTTTATTTTTTCATTCACACCTGTCAAAAGTATAGAACCAGGTAGTTGCAGACTAAAAATTGGGTAATATGGAATGATAGGTATGATCAAGAGTAATATCCAGCGGTTCCTGTCTTGATTTTACAGTTTACAATTAGGCGAGAAGATCGCTTATCCAGCTCCCATTTAGCCTCCTACGGGGTGTATGGGTTGTGGTCACGCCTTTGAGTGAATAAGTACGTCCGTGTATGTTATCGTGAAATCGTATGTAGTCAGTGGCGGATTTGTTGTACTGCCGCCTACAGGCAAGACAGATAATACCAGATAGTCCCAAACATGACACTCCTATCTCCAAATACAATTATTTATTTCTAGTTAAAAATTAAATGGAAATTATTTTTATATTTCTGTGTGCTTAATTGAGCTGTTTTTAATGCTTAAAAGTTCATTATTAACGGAAAATGAAATTTAACTCAAATTTTGCCGTTCTCCAAATATGTGCCTCGTCTCCCTGTGCATAAATCTCCAACTTTTTGTAGTGGATCCTTATGTGTCCCTAAACTGTTGTCATATGAAGGATTGTACGTAAAGTAATGTTGCTAACATACCATGGAGCTTTGATTATTGTCTTAAAAGTTTTTGACTTGAAAATATGTTTACGCGAGTGGCTCTTGTCGGCTGTGCCTTGTGAAGCGTTGGGCCTAAATATAATAGGCTTAAGTAAGTAAATGAAGTTTGAGGGGGCAAAAATAGGTAAGTCACTTTTTTAATGTATTAGAATAAAATGGTGAAATTTTCAGAGCATTAGAGTGTAGACATTTCTTTTTATAGCTTTAGTGTATGGATTAAACTTCAATGGCTAATATTTCGTAATTCCCATGGATTTTCCCACATTAAAAAAAGAAAAAAAAAAGAAAAAGTGACAAACATAAAAAAGTTTTCCTCTTACCCTGCAAGGTTGCAAATTTGAACGTTTTGAAAGAAGTAAGTATATGTTCACTCTACTACAAGGAACCTGTATGAACTTGAAGAGCCTTGTAAGTATATCTCGACAAAGTTTCAATTTCTCAGACGGGATAGAATATCTATATAGGCCTGACGGAAGAATGACATGGGACCCTCACATTAAGAACAAAAGAAAAACGCTAAACCTATGACTAAGGAATTAACTTGTTAAAATTATTGCAATTTTTTCATCCCCAGTGGAAAAATTATTAAATAAGAATCCCTTTAATTAATAAGGATATAACATTATTACAATTATTTACAGTTCTGTAATAATATTATTATTACTATTAAATGATATTATTTTTCTACTAATCAATTATTCACTATTAATTTTATTTATTTTTTATTGTATTTTTTTCTATGTAATTTATATTATTCCACGCCTTATTTTTATACTACTTTAAATTCTTATTCTTTTCTTATAATTGAAGCGTGGAAATGCAAAAGGGTTTAAGTGGATTTTTTTTTTATTATTTATGATGAAATATGATTTTATTATTTATACAACCAAAGGTAATCAGAAAAAAAGTTTTTATTTTTAATTAAGTCAAGTTATTTTAATATTATTCAAGCTGAAACTTGAATTGTGACAAATTTTGCGAAAGACACTAACGGGTTAATATGTATTGATATTGGACAATATTATCGTTATATAATTTGAACAGACCAGGTGCGAACAAAAAAAATACCGAGAAGTTTACACTGTAACAAAGCCAAAAGCTAGGATACCTAATCAATTTTAAGAACTGGTCCCCTTAGGCTTGGCTGGCCTCGAGGAAAAAGTGGAGACCGCCTGGAAAAGGTATGATTAAATTATACTAGTTGAATAATGGTTCGCAGATACCGGCTGTCAGGACAAGGGGTGGAGCCATCCGATGAAATCCTAGAATTTCCTCCCTCTATAAAATTAGTCGGCCAATGAACAACGTTTTCGACCCCCTCTTAGGCAGAACAAGAGAGAAAGGGGGTAGAAGGAAGGAGGTGAAAAAGGAAGACTCCTGAACTGACCGAGGCTGAGGGAGGACTTGGAGACTGATAGGGGCTGATGCAAGACTGCGACTCTGAAGATGAGAAATGCGCTCTGGCTCCATGACTGAAGATATGCAGGAGAACCCAAGGGAGAGATGCTGAGGAACCATCAATACCAATTAGTACAGATAAGAGATTTATGTTAAAACAATTAATGGCTAAGTCTAGGCTGAATCATTCCAGGGTTAACTTTTTATTGTAATAGTTTGTTATTTTAATTTTGAAGAATAAAGATAAATGTTAGCAAGGAGGTAGTTCTTTAGTAACCATGCCCATATTTAATTTGAATATATTTCATTAAGATAGCAATAACATTAATTAACATTAGTATTAAACTTAAAAGTAGGAACATTATCTTGGTTAATTATTAAATAATGGTAACCACAAACCAGGCTCTTGGAAAGGTATCCAATTTAGAGGACAAGGTAAGAATTTCAAAAGTATTCATAAGCTTACTTAATTTTGGGATAATCATTCTCAATGATTGCCCAATGGCATCCCTATATATATATAGACAAATGTATTAGAGCTAAATAGATATCAAGCTCAACTCAACTCAACCTAGAAAACATAGCAGGGTCTCTTGTGCATTTCCACGTTTCAGTTAATTAAGTATATAATGTAATAGTTAATAATCTTCTCGTATGCTTAATCTTTCTGCAAAAATTTCAAATGTTTTATAATTTATTAACGTTGCGGCCTCCACAACACCCGGCTAAAGATCATTGTTTAAAAAAAAATACTGTATTTCATTTTTTAAATTTTTTATATGATTTTCTTTGTACCGATCGATCTTTGTTAAATAAACTATTCTAATCCAGTTCACATCTTAATATCGTTGATACCATACACTGTTATTAATTGCTACTTATGCTTAATCGATTCATCTCCGAAGATTTATTTCTCTTCGTATTTCTATGATTGAAATAACATGAGACGGCTAAATAAAATATGACACGTTTAATCTTTTACGAGAGAAAAAAAAAACATACGATTAATTAAAATCAACAAGTTAACAACTGGTGTTTTAATTATGATAATTTACTGAATAATAAATTACATTGCTAAATTTATGAGGCACGTTAATTATAAAAAATAAAATAAACTCATACTCGCGTAATACCGGTTGCGTTCTCAAGAGTTATTGCTGAAGTTTCAAGGTGGACTTGCGTAACTATTTCGACTTAAGAGGAAATACATTTATATTTATATTATTTATATTAATATTGTAATCTTATATATCTAATTTGAGAAGTTTTACATTACATTTTAATATCATTTTTGATGAAAATTAATAATGACCTTCAAGTAAAGTACCACTTCCGGTAATCATATGGTGACCAAAAAGGGAGGATTTATTTAATTTACTTCGTACAAGGAAGTAAAAAAGAATTAATTACTAAATTGGTATTTATTAATGCCATATGTTTAAATCTTAAATATTTCTATAAAATCACATTTAGATAGTTAAGCATTGTGTTTAATTTAAATTTATCTACCAAAGCATATTTTTTAAATGTTTAATTTAATAATCTAACGTGTCATGCATGACCAAAAAAAAAAAAACAGCAATTCAAGCAGAAATTCAAGATTTAAGCTTTGATTCCTATACAATTTATTTACAGTGAAGAGCATGAATGCAATTAAGGTGAATTTCATAGTAAGCTTAGCGAGAATGATACTTATGTACAGATATTACATAAGACATTGTAAACGTTCATACTTTTTATATAAATAATTACATTTAAAAATGATTTTTTTTTACAAAAATAAACATATCGACGTCGTTTTTAAAAATGCTTAAGCACCAAATATTTGAAATTTAGGTTTCAATTTATTATAAACACCAACTCTATCGCTTCCCGTTCACCATATCTAAAAAAAAAAAAATGTAAATGGTCTAAAAATTGAGTATTGATGACGTAAGCACCAATTAACAACGATTCTCAGTCGTCACTCTGGCCTTAAGCAGTTCTATAAGTCTTAAAAATATATTGTAATATAAAGGTTTTGCCACCTTAATAAATTCCTACTGTATACAATAAAGAATACAATTAAAAAATATATATATATATATATTGTTATATGGAGAAAAAACGTTTCAGGTGTTTGCTGTAAAGTTTGCTAAATGGCGCTTAAGGTTTTTTAAAAAAAACGACGTCGATATGCTTTTATTTATTATTGTTATTTTTATAAATTAAATTATACTTTTTTCGATGGGGCGTAGAATAAACAAATACCTATTGTTTTTTTCAATTCCACAATATTTAAATTTTATTTGCGACAACATGACAAGTTTAATTGTGTGTGGTGACCAGACTTGGACAAAGTTTATTTATAATAAAAGTTATTCTCGAAAAACTAAAGAACAAAATAAAATCTTACATAATTTCAGCTATGATTAAATTTCGATCTAATTAAAATATTTAAATATGAATATTAATTTTTATTGGAAATATGAACTGACTGCTAATTGAACTTTGGACGATCAAGAAATCAAAGCAAGGGCTTTTGATTTCTGTTTCGTACTTCTCTAAACATTACAAATATCATATGCTATAATTTATTGTTATATTAATATTGCATTGATATTGCCGTGTGTGTTTGATTTGTCTGTTTTAATATAGAAAGAATATAAAAATATATCAACTTCATATATTAAAAATGTTTTAATTGTTAATTAATTGTTAATAAAGTTGATTTAATAGTGCAGTTTACCTCCGAGGTCCAGATTTATAAATATGTAATTAGTAAAGTAGTGAATTTATTGTAAAATAAATTACTTCACAACATATAACTACTGTATTTTTTTTTAATTCATGCTAACTAATTTAATAAAATAATTTCCAAACATGACAATAAATACCATCGTTATTAAACACAAAAAAATATTAATGAACGAAAATAAATTTCTTCTCGGACATTAATAAATATTTCGAATAATAAATAACAAATAAATGAATTATGAATAAAAATATATTCATCATTTTTTGTTCGATAAATAATTAATTCGATAAATACCCAAGTCCACTAATAACTTTAGATTCTCACTTTCTTAAAGGGTATCTACTTAAACAAAGTGCCACAGAACTTGGCAAGAGACAACTTGGGAGACTTAATGTTAAAATGAATTGACAATAAAAGATACCATATTCATCAAATTGTACTATAATTATTATGTAACTGTTATAATAAACCGTACTGGCTGGCTTGGTATGATGGCAAAATATAAGAGATTGAAATAAAAAAGGTATTAAATTATGGCGAATAAACGTATCAATAAAACCAGTTACCAACCAGTGATTATGATTATCATGTCATATCTATCATTAAACATATAAATTATTCATTTATCAGATTAATTCATTTATCGAATAACTATTTTAAAAAATAATATCAGCTATTTATGAGGTGTCTTAAAATTGTAAAATATTTCCACTCATATTATGCCAGTATAAGTTATTAATTTATTCGTTCATTATGGTAATATGTTTTTATTATGTTCGGGATACGATTTACTCACCGCTGAAATATTCCATTGAGATTGTTTCATTAGATTAATAATTATGATTCCTCTGAGGAACCGGTTTTCGTTAGCCATTAGGCATTTGTGAATGAGCTAGCTATCCTCTCAATGGAATTCGGTTACATAACAGACCACAGATCTGCCTCTATACGAACGTATACAAACCGCGTAGTATATATATATATATATATATATAAAACCATGCGTTCTGTAACTTATTCAGGTTACGCATTTAATATATATTAACAGCTAATTTAATATGCCCAATAATCGATAATCAAATTATTCGTAATGTTTGACTTACATTAATTAATAAAAAATATCAGTAAAAAACAACAATTATTTTAATAAATACATAAATTAGTAGAGGCTGATTAAGTCGCTTATTCTTAAGACAATGAATGCTTCCAATGTGCATTGTCATATTTTCAAAACGCTTAAGTCAGCACTAAAGGTTTTTTTATAGAATAGGTACACCAGCACCTTTTCAGTTACCACAGTGGCCGTTATCGTTATCTTTAGTAATTATTAATATGAAATTTGATAATATGATTATACAAATATTACAACCATAACTCAGAAAAATTAAGTTATTCGAATTACAGTACAGCGTCGATTTTCCGAACTAATGTTGTCAGTGGTGGTTCGGATAATCAAAAGTTCGGATAATCGAAATTCACGTACTGTAAATTCACGCACCTGGTGATTGAATCAGAATTATTTTTTATCCTGGTTATCGTTGATTTACCAACACCGAACTCGGTAGCTAATGTCTGACCCGATTCACTTTTTTTCAGCCGCATAATAATTTTCGTGTTATTTTTTAATGAAAGAACCACTCGTTTTCTTTTTGTTAACATTTTAATTATAAAAAAAATTATCACAAATGCGGTATACACCTCACAAAGAACGGTTTAAAACTGAAAGTAAGCTATCTAGAACCAGCCAAATGAACGGAAAGGGTTTCACAGAAACAAATGCAATGAACTAATTAGGTATACAGTTTTAAGTAAACAAATACTTATTGAACGTCTAAGTTCATTGAACATACACACACTTACGAAGCAGATACTAATACTATTTAACGAAGCAGTTTCTGAGAAATAATTAAGGATGGCTTCTTTTATAGACGTTCTGGAAAAAATAATTTTATTTTTCGTTTAATTTTATTCAAAATAACAATAATTTTAAAAATACCAATAAGTAATTTACATGATCAAATTAATTAAAATTACACACATAAAAAAAAAAAAAAACGTTCCGATAATCGAAGGTTCGGATAATTGACGTTCGGATAATCGACGCTCCACTGTATAAGAAAAATTATGACAACTTATTAATTTAATTAACAAAATTAAGTTTTGAACATTTGACAATGCACATCGGAAGCCGTAGAGGCCGAGTATTAAGGCGTCACTTTAGCAACCTCGATCCTACTAGGCGCCAGTTCGAATCCGGATCGGGCGGGTTGAAATTTATTTCTTGGCGGCCCCAGGTAATGAATCTCGACCTTCCCACTCTGGTTAGAATAGGTTGGTAACCTGTAGGATAACCCGTCCTGTTTGCCTTAATAGGATAGGAAAGGACATTAAACCCCAATTTAAAAATATCTGATGTGGACAGCACATGACTTCCTTGTACGTATATCAAACTATAAATCGGTGACTAGAATTTGGTTACTAGTTTCCGAAGATTGCAGTATCTCAAAAACGACACTCGGCGTCGGGACATCCATCTATTGACACACACACGTACTCTTGTTTCTGGAGGTCTCATTCCGTTACTATATGTCGTTTTCTTTCAGTAGGTAACTAGTTTCCAAGAGAATTCTTCGTGGTCCGTGACAACATTAGATCTTTCAATATCAATATCATTGGAAATCGACAGTTTCGACATTTTAAGCGGAAGGACTTACTTAACTTAAATCTTATTCTCCTGCTGCAGACTTGCTCATCTTACAAATGAAGAAGATTACCAGTATTTCACTCATAATTTTAACACTTAAAACAAGTAATAAAAATGTTTGATTGGAGTTGAACAAAAATCGCGTTTCTAAGCTTTATTACCATAACATATGATCCCTCTATTCAATTTTAATATAATTTTTGAAATATGTTTATTATGACCTTCAAGTAAAGTAACCTTTTCGGCTCACCAATTTTATACAAAATCTAGTAAATACATTCATATTGATATAAAAGCCCTATTTACATAATTTGAGAAGTTTTGTATTATATTTTAATATTTTTGATGAAAATTAATAATGACCGTCAAGTAAAGTACCACTTTCGGTAATCATGTGGTGACCAAAAAGGGAGATTCACAACTAGATTGTACAGTAATCCTAAATACAAAATTTTAACTTTCTACGGCTAACTGTTTTTCGAGTTATGTGAGATATGAACGTACGAACAGACGCCACGACGAAACTAGTCAAAATGGATTCAGGGATGGTCAAAATGGATATTTCCGTTAAATTCTGAAAATCGAAAATTTTCGCGATTACAATACTTCCTTCACTTCGTACAAGGAAGTAAAAACAAACAAAGAGAACAAAAATACAGTGCACAATAGGTGAAGCACTCGTTTTTAGGAACATCTTTAAAACTCGACTTAACAGTCTCGATTTGGCAGTCCTCGAATTGAGGAATGCTCTTACAATTTCAAAATAAAAAACTGTAATGGTAAGAGTAAATTTACATAGAAAACTATATGTCATTTGCCTATACCAGGAATTCCCAGACCGTGGCATGCAAGGACGTTCCAGGTAGTACGTGAACAAAGGATAAAATTCTTTGATAAAATCATATATTTAAAATGTTCAATGAGTGATATATTTTTTTTTTAATTATTGAATGTATCAATTATAAGCTGAATAAACACAATGTACAATTAATTAAAATAATTCATGATTATCATAGTAAAGGAAAAATCATTCAATGTTGAAGAGGACATGAGCTCCATCAAGCCTAACATTGATGCATTGATTTTAAATAAACAAAAACATGCTTCCAACTAATAAATATTGATGCTTTACTTCACAATGTCGATTTTTTTGACTTTTGATGGATACACTTTTATATGCAGATTTTTTTATATTGTTATATGAATCTGACTGTTGCCATTGTTAAGAGAAATTTATATATATTTTTGATTCTAAATTTTTGAACTTTATTTACAATTTATTATTTTAAATTTGCTATAATATACATTAGTTTGTTTTTTAAATACCGATGTTAATAATTATTGATATCATGAGAACCAGTAGTGGTACACCCAGTTAACTGAAAAGTGGAGGTTATATACAGTGACATCAAATCCGGGGAATTTAGGAAAACTCTGTGAAAAAAAAACCTATCTCTACACAGTTCATGTTCTAAAAAATAATTTTTTTTTTAGTAACACAGTAATTATTTCCACGGAAAAGATGCTACATGCCTACGAAAGAAAATGTGAAACGAATGAATGAATAGGTATGCATGTGTTTGAAGTGAATATTAAAACCATTTTGGCTAGTGAACTCAATCTAAAACCTTAAGAAATAAAATAAATATTAACTAAAGAAAGCTGTGAAAATACGACCAAAAAACTGCCTAATAATTAGTTTCTGGGGCCGACTCTCAGAACAAAACTCAAAAATTACTTTAACCTATTTCTGTTGCCAAAGTGTGTTTCTACTAGAATATAATAAATTAGAATGTGTGGTTTGTATTGTTAAGCGTTAAGTAAAAAGCGCGTTAAAAATATGTCGTCAATATACGCACGAATCACGTGGATACGGAATTCGGACGGTGAAGGCCAACGGTCGTTGCGTAATATGTGTGTAGAGATCTTCAAGGTAGCGAGCTGACATTGTCGAAAATCTCTCCGATAAAGTAACATATTTCACATACAATTTTAGTGAAATATCTCCTGATTAATCCTGCTAAAATATAAATATCATGCATATATATATATATATATATATATATATATATATATATATATATATATATATATATATGTATATACATAAAAATATATTTACCACCATGATATTGTAGATTTGTTTATATTTTTATTTACTTCTATATTTTTTCTTCTTTATTTTATTTTGTTTCTTCTTTATTTTTCTTTATTCTTAATGTTTACGTAAGATTTTTCTTTCAGTACTTTTTCAGTCTGCTCCACATATAGCTGGGAAACTTTAAAAGTAAAATAAAAATAATTAAATAAATAGAAAAGTCACATTAATATTTCGATGCGAGTGACATGTTAGCAGAGCTCTTTGTTGCTGAGTACTACTTTATACTTTGTGCAGTATACTTGTAGGAATCGTCTCTATACATAATACGGTAGTATATTTATGTATATATAGATGTATACGGTAGTAGTGAATTTCCATTGTTAAATTCTTACTAGGACTTAAATAAAAGTGATGAAAAAACTGGGAGGTTTCAAAGTTTCGACGATGTTGAGTCGGTGGATCTAAACGAAACATTTCGTCTTTTCAATGTGGGCATCAAGATGATATACATTGCTCTGGAACGTATAGGTCCATCATTTTAAAGCCGTAAAACTTACCGTGTACAATATAATGTATGATATAGAGCCGAATGGGCCTTTTGCCATCTTGTGGATGTGAAGATTACCTATAGATTCTTTCCCATGTATAACCCTACAGGGCACTGCTAAATATGAATACTTTAAACAGAAAATGGTATAACTGATTCAACTTGCTTAACTGAACGGATATTTTCCACTGGGACAAGCTAATTACTTATTAAGTATAAATTGTTACTTCAACTTAGTAGTCATTATAAAATGCATAGCTTCATCAAATGTGTGTTTTAAATAAGCTTTCTTGGTAGTATTATATTATTTATACGAATAAACAAGTTTCCTAATGTCGCTTATACTTGGAATGCTATTGAAGATAGATATCTTATATCTTCAATATCTTATATCTTATAAATAGAGTTCTCGCTCGGGTATACTAGTTTTCTACCATATATCACGGCAAACCATGAAATGCCTTGAGTTCATTCAGGAAGTAATGCTTCTTGCTTCTTGACCAACGGTTACTCAAGGAGGTATTTTGTTCACCATTTAATACCCTACTCAAAATTAAGAGTAACCACTTATTCAGAGTCAATCCACGGCTGATATAAAAGAATAAATAATTATCTGCCACAGCCAGATTTAAATCCGTGCATGGGAGCTAGGGATACGTAAGAATTGTGAATAATTGTGTAAGTCGACTTATGATCAAAATGGTCCACCAGTGGGTGTTAAAAGTTACACCGTGTATAAATGGCTAAATAAGAAACGAAAGTGGAAGAATCGCTATTTGAAATTAAAAGAGTCCTATAAAGTCACACGTTAATTTAAATTTGAAGCTGCCGTCTTGAGTTATAATTATAATTTATAATATATAATATAATATTATTAATTAGAGTTTTTGACTTACACACTTCTTCACAGTTTTATGGAAATAAAAAATTGTCATTATGACATCATTTATTAGATTCACAACTGTGATCGTAGTTAAAGGCACAATTTTCAAGGTTATATTTTACTGAATTGTATAAATTATTTGGAATCTCATCAAAAGAGTCCACAATATTTTGCCCAAAAAGAGATATTTTATTAAATGTTCCCTTTCCATTATATCCCAAGTTTTTTTTCCAATTACTTTTGCCTGTATCATGATGGTATCTATATTCGAATTCAAGAATATATGTTTAAATTAAGAATCGTGAGTAGTGACACAACTCGCCTTTTGTTAGAATGGCTGTTGGTTTGCTTAAAGGAAAAAAAGTAACTATAACAAAAACTCCTTTGAATGCATTTCTCTTTAGAGGAGTGCTAACGGTCGGAGTGATATTTTTCGTCCGTACTGTCGATTTCAGTAAGGCAGGATGGGTTATTTTCATTTTTTCTTTGGGACTGTTGTAAATTGAAATGTCCATTTTTTTTTCTCTGTTCAGATTTTTTCAATTTAGACTCGAAACTGTAATTTGTTCAAATTGAAGGAGGCATGGTTCCATTTATTTTATTAATCAGACAAAATGTATATTTGATGGAGGCCAACTCCTTGCTGGCAAAGAAGGAATTGAAAGAATTTTATTTTACAGATAGAATGTAAATTATAAATTTCTGTTATTAAGCAGCACACAGTCAACCAAATACATTTTAATAAAGAAAAATGTAAGTTTATTTAAAGACAATAATAATGCAATATGGTTTACAAAATGAAAAAAACTAAGAAGAGTCAATTACAATTTACAGTTTTTTTTATTAAATTTTCAGAATTGCTAATCTGATTTTAATTTTTTTAACTACATTTTATTTTTATCAAACATTAGAGATTAGGTAAGATATTAAAAAATATGTTTACATTTTAACGATTTGACATAAAAACAAACAAAAATTAATCTCTCTCCTCCCACCGCTATTAAAACATTTTCGGCATACAGTCAGAACAATTGAAAAGAAAACTATTGTCGAATCCTATTCGAAGGATACAGCTTCATTATATTTTTAATATACATATTTTTTTAATATGATAAATATTGATTCGTATTAAATACATAGCTTCTCAATAACCTGTTAGCTCCAATTATAGTTAATTTTATTAATCCACTTTATTTTTTAAAATTATGCACCCAAAAATAATTAATTAAAAAATAGAGAATTTTTGAAATATATTATACATTTTTTTTCATATATGCTTTATGCTGATTTTTTAATTTTTTTTTACTGAAGATGGCTCCACGGATTTTAATTTAATTTAATTTAAATACAAAAACGCTGCAAATGTTACACTATATATATATATATATATATATATATATATATATATATATAGTATATACTATATATACTATATATACTATACTATATATATATATATATATATATATATATATATATATATATATATATATATATATTTATATATATATATTTACGTTCCAGAACTAACAAACCGGAGAAGTGTATTTAAGATTTAATAAATTTATTACAACTGATTGTACAGTTTTATGGCTTAGAAATGAAGGGGCTTTGAAGCAGAGAATGACGAAGAACAATGTTGAAAATAACTTTTTTATAATTGTGAGCTCTATAATTTTCAGAGTGAGTGGAATTCAGATAAGGGCTTTTGACCGATTACTATTAGGATTCTGGAATCCACCGATTACTATTCGGTGGTTCAGGAACTAATGATGTTTTTTTAATGTACGAAAACGACAGTTATAATAAGAATATTATATGCTTGCTGAAAATAGTAACATGATCGCAAAGAAGGTGCTATGTTGTACGAGGTTCACTAATCGGAGCGGAGTATCAAACTCGTTACATAACCTGACAGCACCTGTAGACACTAGACGATTTCATTACTACGTGTACTCTTTGCCAAGCCTGCCTCATTAGACATTAATGAGGTGCATTGGAGTGTTGTTCAGGTAAACGATAACGACAGGTGTATTCTAAGTGGTCAATTACTGTCAGACATGTTCATTATGAATTGCATGTCTATCGTTAAGATCAATTATTTATCACTTAATCGGAAATTGTAGAAGTTTATCGTATCGCGTGCTGTTAAGCGTGACCTTTTCGATTCTGTTAATCGAATCAGAAATAGTTATCCCAGCCATAAGAGGACTTGATGGCCGAACACGTTGGGGTGAGGGTACCAGAGTGCCCTGTTCGGAATGCTCTGCGATCGATTCCCATCTGGGCCAGTTTATATTTATTACATATCTATTTATTGTATTATTTACATATTTATATTTCATTTAAATGAATTCTTGACTCTGGTTAGTGAGCGGCCGCGACATAAAGATGGCCACAAAGTCCGCTTGCCAGTATCAGTACCAGTGATCAGTAAAAGAAATTTTAAACATATATTTGATATATATTATTATAGAGTTAATAGCTTTCTTGAATTGAAGAAAACTCTATGGAACTTGACTGTTCTTTCGGTCTTAATATATGACTGCGATACGTGAATCTCAAACCACATAACCATAAACAAGAATGCTTTCTCAGATGCATGGAAAGATATGGTGGGAAATGCGAGAAGGAATAAAATGACCAACAGATGGATAAAAGGAGTGACCAACCACCCTGATGTTATTCATAGTGCCCAGAATAGAAAATGGAAATGGACATGCCATATAATAAAAATTAAACATGACGGATGGACCAAAAAGATCATGAAATGGTTCTCTAGAGAGCGGAAGCGATAAAAAATATTTGGGATGAAGAGATGAGAAGCGATTTTCCCTAAAGTCGTACTGGAGAGGAAGGAATGGAAAAGAATGGTGTTGTCACACTATGAAACATTGTAGAAAGAGTTTCTGCATAAGAATTTATTTTTAAAAATTATTTCTAGACTTATCATTTATTATTTAAGGTTTATTATTATCTATTATCCAAATGACTGAAATGAGGTTACTTTTATTTTTAATACAAATGTTTTATATTTAGTTGTTTTGTAAATGATTTTGATTCCATAAATTAATATAAAAATTAAATATTTTTTTAATTTATGTTAAAAAAAAAATTAAGGTTTAATGTCTGACATGAAATATTTTTTCAATCTACATTGGCTATTAATGATATCAATTGCATATTTTAAGATTTTTGACAATGCAATTTAATAATATTTTTATCCAAACTTGTAAGCAAATAGTCAATTTGAGTGCTAAAGTTGGCGAAATATATTTTTTTTTTAATTTTATTCATTGACTTGAGCGACTTAAAGATGTTGATCTGAAATCTTCTCAACCTAAAATGTTTACTTTACGATCATTCTTTCAAGTATTTCCATAATTTTAAAATTAGAACATTGTGAGTATTTACTATAGCCTAATATTAGTTCTCACTTTTCAATATCCTGTTCAAGTTTCTATTTTACAAAAAAAAAGAAATCAGTAGGTTGGAATATCTAAAATACACCGAACCGGGGGCGTAACTAGCAGACGGCAATGTTGTAAATGCCACGGCCAAGAGAGGCCGATTGGCCTTTATAACAATAAAATATAATATCAAATTGTATTTAAATGTAGTAATACAACATTATGAGAAGTAATACATTTAATAATTAACATTGTATTATTATGTATAATACGCAGCCACACCTTCAAATTTTAAGTAAGTAGCTTAGGGGGTCTCAAAACTTGGCTACCACTGGCCTCTGAACTTGGGGGTTTGTTCTCTCTGGATTGCACTAGGGCAAAGCAGTC
Source organism: Rhaphigaster nebulosa (assembly GCA_948150685.1). Taxonomy (NCBI): domain Eukaryota; kingdom Metazoa; phylum Arthropoda; class Insecta; order Hemiptera; family Pentatomidae; genus Rhaphigaster; species Rhaphigaster nebulosa. The sequence goes on along the minus strand of OX411311.1, from coordinate 10,591,635 downwards.
TTATTCAAGTACCACACTGCTAATAAGTAATGTTTATACTATAACATATAGTATTAACTATAACATTATGGTATTAACTATAAAGTAACATACCTGGAGGATGGCTACGAAGGTCAAAACAGGCACGCAAGTGCTAATAGCCATGGCCGTCTTCCAGTGGAGGAAGGTACCCAGCGAGTACATGAGGAGTATGCCCACCGAGACGTAGACGGAGGTAAAGGAAGCGAGGATGCCTCGAAGGTGGGGTTGGGATATCTCCCCGACGTAGGACAGCGTCGGCGCTTCCATGACACCGATGCTGAAGCCCATGCTGATAGCGGCAGCGTAGAGGTGCCAGCTACTGGAAGCGTAGCAGAGGAAGAGCCATCCTATCAGCTCCGGTATGTTCACCAGGAGCATGCACAGCTTGCGGCCCACAGATTCCTGGATGATCCCGGCCAGCAGGCTTCCCAGAGGCTGCATGATGAGCAGGACACCCGCTTTAAAATAAAAGGAATAGCACATTAGAACAGGCCGATGCCAATAATCCGACAAGGAGTAAATATTGCTTTGATATTTTGAGATTTGGCCTTTAGGCTTACAGTTATAGAACTTGATTGAACTGTACTACATCTTGAAAAATCATGAGGGATCATTTAAATTACGTACTTTTAGTGTTATTACTATCACAGTAGTGATATATTGCACTATATATCGAATTTAGATGCACTATATATTAAATTTAGATTTAAATTTATTATGGATCGTAAACATCACCTCTATCGATTCCGGCTCACAATATATCGCAAACAAATTTAAAATGGTCTAAACATCGAATAATGATGATGTAATTACCAAATATTGACGACTCTCAGTCGTCACTCTGTCCTTGAATAGTTCTAGAAGCCTAAAAAAGATATTGTAATTATAAAAGTTTTGTCACCTTAATAAACTCCTGCTGTACTCAATAAAGAATAAAATTTAAAAACCAATTGTCATTTAGCGAAAAAACGTTTTATGCAAAGTTTTTTAAATGACGCTTAATAATTTTACTAATGGAATTCAAGGAAATAGTTTGGAATAGTTTGTATGGCAGGTAGAATTCATGGAAAATGTTAGGAACGGAAGTACAGCAACTTTGTCCATCAAGAATTTAAAACTACTGTAGAGTTTTCCTTTGTTAAGCTGGTATTTTAAAGCCATGAAGAATGTCTGTTTAACATATAAATAAACCTTGTAATAAGTGCATTATATACCTTCAAATCTTTATTTATAGTTTGTATATATTTATCTCTTCGGTAACATAACATAATTTCTTCATATTTAAAAACATATGACTTTTATTTCCATTTGATTAAATATATAATTGTGAGAGGGGTTTTGATTTAGATTTATTTTTTTTTTAACTTTTGGTAAATCCTGGGAAAATCACTAATGTACATCAGTTGACGTCCGCATGGTGGTATAGAAGGATCAATCTAATTAGGGATTGATAAATTATTTGCCACTTCTATAATTTTGTTTTTATTGAAAACTAATTTCGAATGTTATACATTCATCTTCAGATCTAAAAACACACAAGAATTCAAAAATCAGCAATTCAAAATAAAGTTTGGTATTATTATACACATTAAATTAAATGTAATATAAATTAGTATTATAAAACATTTATGAATTACGAATTTAATTAAGTCAAGAAATCAAATACATGTTGGTACTCACCAAGGTTTAAGTAGATTTTATCAAACAGAAAAGTTTGTATTGGTTTGTTCTCGCACTGAACTATCAATGGAAGAAAGGTGGGGTGCTTATAGGTAAACGGCTTAGGGGTCGGGATAGTTTCCAGTAATTCCGGTAAGTAATTGTTTTTTTCTGTTATTAATGAGAATAAATTTAAGATTGGACTATTGGAAATATTTATTTGGTCATTTAAGAAATAATTTGAAGAATTTTATTATTTCAAGTGCTTCATATATATTTAATTTGAGACTGTTTTCAACGTGATGTATTGATTTAACTCCTGTGTCTTTGATGAATTTATGTTTTTTTTTTCATTTAAATGAATTGCAAAGTTTGAATTCTCTGTCTTATTATTACATGTACGTATATGTTCCTTTAATCTCTGATTCAGTGATCTTCCAGTTTTTACCGTGCATTTGGCTGCACAATCGTTACAATTTAGTTTGTATATTCCGGTTTTTCGGAAAGAGTTTATTTTGTCTCTAGGAGAAGGGAAATATGAGGATAAGGTTTTTTCTATTTTAAATGCAGGATTTAATCCTAGTTTTTTCAATTCATTTCCGACTTTAGTGGATATAGGGCCATATATACGTATAATAATACCAAACTGTATTTTGAATGGCTGATTTTTGAGTTTAGAACTGAAGATGAATGCATACCATTCGAAACTAGTTTTCAATAAAAACAATATCATAGAAGTGGCAAAAAAATTATCAATCCCTAACTTATGTATATACCACAGCTAATGGATGATCTAGCTGTAACATAGACATTGGTGGTTTTTCCAGGAGATATCAAAGGTGAAGAAATAATAAATCTGAATCCAAACCCCTAAAAATGAAAATTCGGACTTAATTTACAAATCCCTAAGGATGAAAATTCGGATTTAAGAGGCTTTGATAATAATCCAACGATATGTTATAATTTCGCGGTTTGAAATCATCGTAGAATAATTATTTTTGTTCCCAAATTTATAAAAATCCTATAAATAATTCAATAATAATAATTTAATAACAATAAATCAATTGTTCAATTATTCAATTCTTAGGGGAGAGTTTGTCTCAGATTAAATATTATTTTCAGTGTTTAGAAAATGGATTATTTATATAAGTATAAGTATTATGCTATACTATATAAATATAGTATATATGCTATACTTTATACTATAGCAAGTGGAAATGGATTATTTGTATAAGTATACTATATAAATATAGTATGTATGCTATTCTTTATACTATACTAAAGTATAGTATAAGACCTTCTAGGCTTGGGCTAGAACCTTCATTTCGATTATATCGAATATATTCGAGGATATCGAAGTTAACCATCCCGAATGTTGACCATATGTACATACTTGTAATATATTATGTAATATATATGTAATATATTAGTTTTTGTAAATAAGAAACGATCTGAAAGATTCAAAAGGATCTCTTATAAGAAATAGAAAGAAATAAAAAAGTGAAAAATCGTGGGATCGACAATATATTCATTAAAATATTCAATATGCTTATGATTAAATATATTAATGAACATTTTAAATATTTCTAAATATGAGTTTAACTCTTTAATTTAATGTCTGGTTGTTTTACTTATTCGCGGTCCTCACGACACTATCCTATCAAACGTTATTCCAAGGTAATTTACTTCGTTTGTAACAATTTAAATTTTAATCCGTCGGATGTATGCTTCAGTTACAGGTTTTTGTCGTAAAATTGCAAGTTTGCGATTAACATGCCTCCATTAACATGCAGTCACAGTCACAGCATGTTAATGGAGGTATGTTAATTTAAAAAAGAAAGATGTTATTTTAAAAAATGTGCTGTGTGTTTGGTGATCCTCACTCCCTCTCCTATTTACTTACAAAAACCTCACTCCCTCACTTTTTATTTATTTTGAAAATTGTATTTTATTAAATATGCCTCTAATTGAGTTGCTTTATTAATAGGCTTACATTAATTTATCTTATACACTTTGTAGTAATTTTATAACAATGTAACAATTTAACTAAAAATTATTGAAACTAAAAATATTACAATAAAACTATATTGTTTTTATTTTATTGTTATTATTTCCTTTTAATATTCCTTCATCCTCATGCTCCCCTCTACTACGCTCACACCCTCACATACCTCTCAACACACCTCTCAACCTCCCACTTTTGAAAATTGGAATTAAGTATCTTCCGTCCTAGAAACAATTACGATGGGATATTTTGACAACAGTATCTGAGATGCAATTAAAACCAATATCAAAAATTTAAAACGAAATTAAGTAATAAGAAAATTGTCGGAAAATCTGCCTATTTTCGAAGAATGACCCAAATGTGAAAATTGAAAGTATGAAACTCTGAAGACACTTTTAAAGCTAGACATTATTACATCCAAGAGTTGATACCGAAGAGGGAAATCAGCTCCTACCAGTTGCCATCCTTATCATTCCTGTTGACTCATTGCTAGCTAAGAGAAAACGGTAAAATTTACGATCTCCACGCATTTTAGACGTACATTTGAAGAGTGCCGACAGAAGGGAAGCAGTGAGGTGTATCTTTAATTTACATCTGGACGATCCTGCTACGGAGGATTGTTCTCGTTCCTTTTGTATCCTGCCTTAGGGGTCCTTAAGGGACCGGTTCCTGGCAAATGGAAGGAATCCTCTCTCCCTTCTCATGCTTTTGTATGCTTTTGTTTACCTCATCCTTCAAGGAGGGACTGAAGCAATACTCTTTGTTGATAGCACCGAATTTATGAAAAGAGTAGGAAAGCCATTCATGGTATTTATCAGAATTTAATTATAATCCAGCGGTAAATTTTGATACATCGTCATTTCTATTGAAACAAAAAGAATTCAATGATAAAATTTATATTGCAAAGTTCATCGAACAAACTCCTCAAGTGGAATTTTGGATTATAAATGATCACTGCCCAAGTTAAAATTTTGCATTGTACTAGTATAAAAACTAATGAATTATATCCAATTCAAATAATACATAAATCTCCATTTGAAAACTTACTTACTTTCTCTTGGTTTAATTTCAAAAGCAACTTTATGCACAATTCAAATGTAGAAGAAAATACATTTCACATTAGCTTTATGCCAAATATGAAGTTGTTTTAAAAATAAATCTTAAATCAGCTATGAGCTATACCATTTTCTAGTTTCTAAAATTAATTGTAATCAAATAAGGAATTTAAATTTACTTTATTTTTACCTATAATGTTCACAGTAATGTTTTTTTTATATTTATGTAATATTTATGTAATATATATATATATATATATATACATATATATATATATATATATATATATATATATATATATATATATATATATATATATATATATATATATATATATATGCACACACACATAAAGTTCTTTGGCTGAAATAACGATTCTCTCAAAGAGTAATGAACATTGCACCTATTGGAAAATTTCGATGGGTAGGTGATAAGATGAATGTGGTTAGAATGTTCTTATTTTTTCCTATTTCCCAGAGTAGTCAATCTGAATTTTATCATCGATTTTGTCATGAAAAAACATGTATATCATCGGCGTTCAAGCAAAAGTCACTTAGCCCAGTTAGTGAATTTTGCAGGGCAATGGTTTCTGTCTGATGAAAATAACAATATACATGGGGTAACTATTTTATCCATCAAGTTACTGCCAAATAAGCCATTAAATGACAGTGATGTTTGATAAGTAAAGATATATGGTTTGCTAAAAGAAGAAATGAACTGAGAATGTGAAATTTGAATTGTTTACAATTTTGGACTAATTGGCTCTTGGTTGAATGCCAACGATATGTGAGTTTTTTTATCGTTATCAAATACATTGGAAAACGATTATGTACTAACCACTAAGGACAATGACACCCGTGCTTGTTCGTGTATTTATATCCATATGTACGTTTAAAAAAATAAGTATTATGATTTTTAATATTTACCGAAAGTGGACGCTTCTCCTTCAGTGAGCCTGAGGCAGTCATCATGGACGGTAGAGGTACTGTTGCAACCGGTCATATTGTCGCTTCTGGTCACCGCAGGGATGACGACGGTGGGTACAGATACCAACATCCCCAACGATAACAGGAGCATGCTCTGTGCCATCGTAGCTAGCACCTGCAACATATCATAGAATGAATAATACGAACATAATGGGCAGCAGAAACATTGAATAAATATCTCTGGAATGCAGAATGTTTAAATATAGGGGTATAAAATACCTAAAATTAATGGATCAATGAAAAAGTCCATATTATATTTATAAAATTGATCAGGCGCAAAAAAAAAAAAAAAAAAGAAGTCAAAACTAGTGTTAGGATGTTTCCAAAACAAAGACTTAAGTGTCTCTAATACTAGTAAATAACTAGAACATCTCACATCAACAGCTTAAAAAAGACTTAACAAATTAAGGATAGTACTTTACTCCAAGACAGCCCTACATATCAACATTGCTTCCTATGTGACCAAAACTCAGTCATATGATTTTGATTTAATTAGAAAAAAGATTTTATCTTCTATGTGCTAGTAAAAACACTAATGTGTTAAAAGATCAAAAAATGATTTAAATTGATCAAATATAATCCTCCTATTGTTAGTGTATCGCAAACACAGTTAACGCTAGAAATCACGCATGAGATACTTTCAAGATAGTCTTCACAAAAATGGTTTCGCAGCTGTTACCTACTATGTTAGAATGTTTATAATTTGTTCATAATATTCCTTATAAATCAGTTTTCTGTTTTCCTGTAAAATCATGTTTTGATGTATAGGAGGTTTCACGACGGAAATTACGAATTACCGTAGGAAAGGATGGTAACATTAGCACAACTGAGACACGTAACTTTTATATAACATTTATAATTACTTACTTAGGATATCCTTTCTTAGCTGTGTTACTGTCACTTCCATTTTCCATGAGTATACGTTTTGCTACCTTGCAGTGGAGTGATGTGAGATGTGCTATGCGAACTTATCTTTTTCGGTACTGGAAATCTCTGAATTGGTGAAACTTCAAATACATAGTTATTTAATGGTTTTTGAAAGTCTTAAGACTGGCTTTGGAATCTTCTCATAATATCCTTATCTGACATTTAATCTAATATATATTATTTTATGTTTTTATGACAATATCGTATTTTTTATTATCGTAATAATACATGTCATGAAATCGTAATAGTTTTATTTCTTCAACTGCAGAAGTAAGAGTTAAGTATACGTAAGTTAAGCATACTCTAACCCATAGCTATCGGTCGACAAATTGTTTCAAGTTAATTTATTTAGATTCGAATCCTCTCCAAAATAAGTAAATGAAAAAAAAAAATAGGTATATGTCTTTTTGTAAGGAGGGTATCTCTAAGTGCTATAACCTCTCTGAGGAATGACAAGGTTTTCGCTAGTGCGGATGAAAGGTGTTCGTGGTGTAACTGCGTTTATTATCGCTTATCAGTTATATAATGTATGATGTAGGTGATTGTTTTTCTATTTGTGTTTACAATTTACAATTTCTTTAGTAAATTTAAAAATGTAAAATTTAAAAATCACATTCCAGATCATAACAATTTTCTCTCTATGGCCCTCCTCACGCCTTTTTCGTTTTTTACTCCTGACTTTGTTTCAATACTGAATGTTGTATTCATGGCATCACATGATTAAAAAAAGTATAAGATTTTTTCTATATTTACCAATTAAATAATACGGCTGAGGATGCTATAAGTATCTTTATTTTAATAATTATTTTTCATTAGTAAATCTATTTCGTTTTAAAAATGTTCGCTCGATACAAATCCAATTTTATTCTTTTGTATAATAACCGTGTGCAAGAGAGGCTTATTTGAAAAAATTGCATGAAGATAATTAAGAAGAGAGAAAAAAGAACATATTTTATATTTTAAATACGTTCTTCTTTTTTTCCAAAGAGATAAAAAAACAAACTTTAAACATGTTTTTTTTTCTTTTTAATTATCTTTAGCCAAATATTTACAGTTATATAAGGCAATATTATAATTTATAAAGTAGGCCTAGTAATTAATTAGAATAATTTTATCTTCTGAAGGTGACGATGTGACCATCGTATGGGCGGAAAAACATAGAAACTAAAATTGTTTTCAAAGCATATCAAAAACAACTCATGATGCATGATAGGTATTGGGCTTTGTATTTGATATGCAAATACTGTTTCTTGACCAACGTTTGTAAAAGGATGTGATATGGTCAGCATTTACGTTTGCCAGGGTTATCCCCCACCCCAATTAAATATACTCAGATTATAGACGCTATGTGCCTCGAAACCGGGCCCCCGATTACCAGAGGTAAGGTACCTCACGCACTGAGCTACCCCATTTGTCTGTTCCAAAGCGTATCTTTTTTAAAACGAATACTTAAATTTATTGACCATTTGTTGACCAACTTAATTAAAGGCACATATTAAAGGCTATTTAACACTTTAATCGATAGGTTCCTATTCCTTTAATTAAATGTTTAACTAAATATGTTAATAAATACAATTTATTTAATTTTATTCTAAAAATAATATTTGATTTGAAAGTATTATTTTATGTGAGATTAGTTTTTTTGTTAAGTGTTTCGTAACTGAAGTAGTGGAAAATGTTATGTGTTTAAAATCCAGACTCTTACCTCCCGAGGGAAAGCCTTATTGTTCTGTAAGGAATGAAAATAAAGCTATTATTATTATTATTATTATTATTAGTATGTAATTATATTATTATAATACGTTTTGTGGTTTCTATTTATTGTTCTGTCAACTTGGCGCATATTCCATACACAAGCTCATTCTCTACCTGACTTGAAGTGGAACGAATTCAGCCCCTCAATCAGTTAATCAGCTTACCTCGCCATTAGTCATGAAACTCAAACATTATCTTATATATGAGTAGCAACCTTTTAAAATAGATTTAAAAAAATAAAATTGCTACTAAAACTTTACGAATCATATTTATTTCGTAATACTGCAATTTACACCCTTGAAGTTGTGCAAAATCCGAAAACCTTCAGCAATTTTTTTTTATGTCCCTGTCCAATACCTCTGCATTGTCAAACTAAAAACCCCGACAGTTTTGAACAAATACAAATGGAAACATATGATTTAAATTATGTATTTGAAGACAATAGTTGATGAAGGCGTTATATTAATAAAAAATTTATAATTTTTATAAAATTACTAATACTTTTTTATTATATGATTTCTTAAATGCATGATTTATCTAATCAATCTTCAGTTGTTAGTGTTACAAGGCCAAGATAAGCACAAAGGAAAAAAAAATGTATTCATATGGAAAAAATATATTTTAATTATTTAAGTTTATTGAAAAGAAAATATTAATAGAGGTGAAGGAGATCCTTTGAATAAGTTTATTCTGTTTGAATAAGTAAATGAATAAAATTGAGTTGAATAAAAGGTATATTTTTTTAAGATAGTTGTTCCAGATTGAGGTGAAGACATAATCCTTATTCTAAGGAGACAGAGTTTTAAAGGACTTTATAAAATTTTCATTTACTTAAAAATAAATCCCAGTTTATAGCAGGCTCTCCTTATTGACCTAACTTTTGCTAAGTTATAATTTATTCTATGAAAAGAAGCTGCCTCTTAAGAAGAGAAATCTTAACATTAAACAGAATCCGTTAGTACCTTTATCCGTCAGATAGGACAAACGGGATGGACAATGCACCTAAAACTTTTGTATGAGGTATCATTCGAAAAAGCATTTTATCACCATAAATATTGAAAAGCTTTTGATGCATTGTAGTTTTTAGGACGAACTTTTTATAAAAAAAGGAAATAAAAAGTTCCATTTGCTAATGCTAAAGTTATGTCAAAGACAAATGTTATTTTACGACCCTTGGTTGTTTAATGGAGGATCTTATATTTCCTTCTTCCATAATCTATAACAATCAGTTTAAATATTTTTTATCTCTTTTTGGTATCTCTTTTTGGTATCTCGGTATTGAATATGACTCCACATAAGCTGTGGTAATTTTTTAATAAAATACTAAATTTTTTTCCTACAATTCTAATGTTCTTACCAAAATATATGATGCTATAACCCGAAGTTTATTAAACTGAATTCGGTGAAAATTTCAGATTTGTTAAAAAAATAAGGGTATTAAAATAACAAGTAAAAAAATAACGGAAAGCTTTTGAAAAATGTAAAAACAAATGAAATAAATTAAAACAAAAAATTCTTATAACACCTAACTAATTTTCTATAATATTTAAAGAATGACTTACTAACTTGCGGAGAATTGATCGTTCGCTGTGTTTTAAGAACATATGACGGCTAATAATCACATAACGGTAACTATTAAGCTTCTACAAATTTTATGAGAGTAATAAATACTAAGAGCGACCTTGCAACTTGAAATGCAGATATGGTTCATTGGTATTGAAATTTATTTATTTCATTTTTTATTCATTACCACTCTAGAAGATATGTTCATGATATAAAATTTAATTGTGTTGTTTTTAAGTTTACTTTGAATAATTGTAATTTTTGTATTATTTTTTTAATATTGGGTTGGAATAGATGAAATTTTAGATTTGTATATTTTTATGAAATCATTATAGTAAGAAACTATCTCTTCTTTACAAAGACTAACACAATGGATACTAAATTAATCTGTAGACATTTGTATTTCATTTTTATTCTATAACTTTCAGTTTGAAGTGAAATATTCAAACGTTTGCGTAATATTTTATCATCGATGGAATGTGATTGAAGAGGAGGGAATTGAACGATGCGGCTGCTAGTACTTGACGAATGGCAGGAGGGATAGAGTTCCAGAGGATGGCAGCCCTAAACAGAAAGGACTTGTCAAACGCAGGGTTCGGTAGGGAAGAGGGTAAAAGTCAGATGGACGTGATCTTTGTACGACGGGATTGAATGAAGGATTTAAATTGAAGGCTCTGTAGGATATAAGTGGGACTTATTCTAGGGTGTATTCTTGTAATCCCGAAAACAAATAGTAATGAGAAATTTATGATAATTTATGCCGCAAGCTCATGGATTACGAATACCCAGAAAAGCTCAGGAGCGTCATTGCCTCTTTCCTCAAAATCTGGAGTCTGATTAATGATGACAATTCTAGCACCATTCCCTGGACGCGCTGCGTATCACTAGGAGTTGTTCTCTCGCCAGTTGTTCTGTCGCAAGGGTCGCGGCCTACGCAGACGACATTACCATCTGCAGTAGCAGTCTCAACCAGATGCTATCAAAGCGACGGGCCGAAAGCAGTTTTGGAATTCGTATCTAAAAATATGGAAGTGTTTTTTGCTCCCTTTATTTATTTTGGAACACCTGTTAATTTCATAATTAACAATCAACAGATCGGCTGAAATAATAAAAATTCGTATTTAATTTTCAATGTATAACTAAAACAGAGGTTATAATAAATATTAGAATATAACATAAATGAATTAGCTTTTGATATCATGTGTAGAGGGTATGTTGTGATTAATCAAATTAAATATATTGAGATTCAAGGAATTGTTTTGTTGCTTTCACGTTGTGTTTTATTGTGGTCTGTATGTCGACTTTCAATTCAAATGGAACATAATATAAACACGGTTTAATTCAATTTGCAAACGATCCCTGAATCAGTGGGAGAAAGGATCGGACACTCTATAACGGCAATAAATGACAAAGAGGAGCAATTAGTGCCATATAGATAGCAGTGATTTAAGATATTTACGATTGGAGAGGGTTTGGAAGGGGGGTCCTGCAAAGGGAAGGGGGGTCCTGTCATGGGAGGGGGGTGCTTAGTGATCCATCCATCAATTAGTTATCTATAGCCTCTCTGTGGCCATAACATCACATCATTAGTCTTCGATACTCCGCTTGTTATAGTTCACTCTATCAATTATCATGGGAACCTTGAACTATTTTCGTGGCTGAAGTGGATATATGCTGTCAATAGGATAAGAGATTAAATACTTTGGTACATTATTTCATTAATAAATAAAGCTACTCACCGGCTTAGTATTAAAAAATCAAAACTAAGTGCAATGCCAACGGAGCACGGATTTGTTTTGAACTAACACTTTGAATACTCACACACATATATATACGAGGATTCTGCCGCAGTTTCGTATAAAAAGTCACAAGGTGTCAAATCAGGTGAATAATGGGGAGTCTTCTGTCACGGTGTCGAATTGTTGTATTACTAATGAAGTGTGCGCAGAGACATTATCGTGATTGAGAATCCACCGGTCCTCTTTGGCCAAATTCGGTCGAACACGAGCCAAACGAGCTTCTACGAACGTCAACTTAGAACTTTCCATTAACTGTCGGGTCTAGAGAAACGAATTATTAATGGACAAGGAATCGAAAAGAAACAGAAGCAGAGGCCTTCCAAGGAGCCTTCCAGCAATGGATGCGGAGACGGCGCAAGTATGCATATATACGAGTTTATATTCTTGGTTATGCACAAAAAGAATCTTTTTTGGTACCAACGTTTTGGAAACAAATATTGCAATAGAATGAAATACGGCTTTATATATATATATATTCGTTTCTTCCTCCTTTGAAGTTTGATAGAACTCCTGGGGACATTGTTTCCTAAGGACTGGTTGAGTTCATCAACGAAATAGAAAATGTAGCAAGAGCTTGGGGTAAAACATTAAAAGAAATAAAAAATCTTTCCAAAAATAGAGACGTCTGGAAATCCTGGATGGATACATTCCCACGCTGAAAGGCTCGCGAAAGAAGAAGACTTAGGATTTCATTTTGATTAACTTACTTTAAGTTGTTTACGCATTATTCAAATAAAAGACAAAATTGAAGAAAAACTTTTCTTCTATTTTGACTTCTTTAAAACAACATAACGACTCTATAATATGACGGATAATAAGACCATTATCCTTGATTCATTACACAGGACAACAGTGATTTTGCGGCGCAGGGTTTCAAAATCGATTCTGGATAATGCCAGTCTTCTAGATACGAGAAAAATATCAGATGTGCCTAATTGACTCTAGTTTTTGAAATAAAGGCAGTTAACACTCTTAAATTGAAAGAAAAACGAATGTTTTTTTAAAGAGGTTTTCGGACAACAGTCAGTTTGGGGCGCAGTTTCAGAGTCGATTCTGGAAATACAAGAAAAATTTCAGATTTGCTGAAATTACCCCTCTTTTTGAAATAATGACAATACATACTCTTTTATAAAAAGAAAGAAAATAAAGTTTTTTTTCTCGAGAAACAGTGATTTTGCGGCGGATGGTTTCAAGTTGAATCTGGATAATTTCAGTCTCCTCAATTCGAGAAAAATATCAGATTTGCCGAATTGACTCTAGTTTTTTAAATAAAGGCAATATATACTGTAACTAACCTAGATTTTTTTACACAAAATAAGAGTCAATTTGAACAAAGTAACTATGCATCGTGTACCTTAGTACATTGATGTATTTATATTCACAACCAATAGCTATGGCGCAAAAAAAAAAATATTTGTTTGTTCCCTAGTGTTATTATTGATATTATGAATAGACCCTTTATAATTGGATGAAAAAAACAACATAATTATTAGCATCTTAATAACTTTAATATTACAGATCTAAACACGTAATTGATGAAATAAAGTTTTATATTTTTCAAAATCTCGTTAGACCCTAATTAAATTTGAACTACCCTCTATTAATGAAATCCTTCATCCCATTTTCAAATTCTTTTGGTTTAATATGTAGCTCTAAAGGGGTCCGTAAACAATTTTACAAGCTTTAAGAGATTGAGGAACGTTTAAAACTTTGTTTGGCATACAGGTTTGAAGATTTACACCAGTAATGAGTTGTTAATTTGACCGGATCCTATTTGACTTCTGCTACAAGTTGAACGTACTCGTACTGGAATATGTGGTGAAATAGTCGAGTTACAAGAACGCATAATCAGATATCAATTTCTTATAGTTTTCAGAGGTTACTTGCAGCAATAGTTTTAAAAATGATGATGTTGTGGAAAGATTAACACAGTTATGTTGTAATTGTATTTTGTAATAATATACAATTATTTTGTAAATGTTCTTTCCGTTTAGTTGTGACAGGCATTGACTAGTTCCAAATCTAAAAATCACTACTATAGGTCGAAAGATAACTGAATAAGTTAATTAAGCTTAAAAAAATGCAAAGTAAAAAAACAAATAAATATTTTCCGTATAACCTATTAGTTCCAGAGGAACAGAATAAAAAAAACCCATTCGGTTCTGGCGCTGAAAAAGTTTACGTATATACTTTATGGTACTATTTAGGATTGACATTAATAGACGAATAAAGGTAAAGAGAATTTGTGAATAAACACAATAGATCACGAGATAGTCAGTGTATTTACTTCATTCGTGTATTAGGGTAATATTATTATTATGTCCAGGTGTAGATAAAGTTTTATCATTCAAACATTACAGTAATACATAAACAAACATTGATAAAACAAATAAACATTGTAGTTAATTACAAAAAAAAGGAGTTGTACAATCCACTTCTTCAGGGAGGGAGGACCTGGAGGGGGAGCCTCATGACGGATTTTATTTTTAATTGAATACATTTTTTGCAATACAATTACATAATTATTTTTTTAATCAGAGGATAACGTTATTGTTTTTTTTTAAAACGTTACAGTCTTGAATATGGTATAAATAAAGTGAAAGTTAACTCATGAAAATGTTCGAATCCGGTCTTTGACTTAAGCCTGTTTATCAATTTAACACTTACAATTAAACAGAAAAGATCATTGCTCACCTCGTACTGTATGAGTTGGCTCCCTTATTTCTGTCCACAGGCAGAGGAGATGGTATGATTAAGTCAAAGAAAGGTGTAGCTGTCATTAGAAAAAGTTGAAAATTATCGGTTTTTTATTGGGGAGTAGAAGGAGGTGTTTAGTTATAGAATTTCCTATAATTCATTTATGCGATTATAAATAGATATAGTTAATTATATAATAGCTTACCTCTTCCCTTAATTATCCATGTAGTCTACACTTTGATATCAATTAATACCTATTAATTTCCTATAATCAAGTTTCAACTAATTAACCTATTACTTGGTGTAGTAGTCATGCAATAATTCAAGATAATTGCTTCTATTATGGCAATAATTAGTTTCAGATAGTTGTAATAACATGAGCAATATATTAACAATAACTAGGTTATACGCGGATAAACAATCCCCGAATTAATTTCTTATTTTTATGTTCTTTATTATATATTTTTTTATTTTTCTACTTTAATTTTTCAGTTGTCTTTGGTACAAGAATTTACGGTGATAATAATGTATCTCGAAAGGTTAGTCTATTCGGAAGTGTTTTTGTTTTTTTTAAACTATTTTTATTGAGTATTACATTCTACCTCAGTAAGGACAATGATAATACTGAGCAAAGAATTCATCAACACCATATTTAAAGAATATTTAAAAAAAAATAAACAAGAAAAAAATAAATAAACTTATATAAAACAAACATCATAAACGCAGGCATACTTATATACATTATTTACAATCGACCTGGGAACTCCGAGCCAAGCCTGTTCTCTCAATTATCGATAGAAAAGCAAGATTCCAGGATATCCCAAAGCTTCTCACTCAATCGCGTCACTGGCATTGAAAGCCAGTAGAGACTGTGTATGGGCGCTGTTGCCTCAGACAAACAGAGCTTGAATCTGACTATTGCCAGAACTCCAATGTACATATTTACAAGTCTCGGGGCCCCTTGTAGGGATGGGTGGAGCTGGATAGGGATTCTGCTAAAGGATTAGGATGATGAATAAGTTTCTGGTGAAATTTAGAGAATTTGGATTGAATGAGATCAAACACAAAGGAAATATTAAGGCCATGTTTCTGGGTATCGTTGATCACATAGTATGGAGCATTGACTATTATTGTTCGAAGGATTATGGGCTGAAAGCGTTTGAATGCGTTTGATGTTCGAAAATGTAACTGTCTCCCATAGTTCGAGTCCATATTTCCATGTAGGTTCCAGAATAATCTTATAAATTAGTAGTTTAATGTCAACTGAAAGCTGAGATTTTCTATTTAGCAGTATATATAATTGGGCAATACCTCGGTTAAGCTCTTGTTTTTTAAGGGTTCCGTGTTAGTCTAGTAGGAAGCCAATGTACCAGACTGTTTTCAAGGAAGTAAGAGGCATGGAGTTGGACTGGTGGACAAGCTATGCGTCGGAGGGCTAACGTGGTGTGTTTGTATTTAGATTCATTTACTTTGAAATGCCTATTATTACCCCAGAGTTCGGTCTGGGAATGGTGACTTTGCAGGTTTAAGGATGCTGTTTCAGGATATGAGTTGGATGATAGGATGGCGGTGTCATCAGCAAATGTTGGCCAGGAAGATCCGAAGTCTTGTAAAATTCAAATGTTGTCGAAAACATATCATTATAGAACATAGATCGTTATATAACATACGGCTTTGTTATAGATAATCAAAGTTTAGACCCTTGTGAGATGATGAATATGTAGATTTACATATTTATTCATATGTTTTGAAATATTTTATTACAATAATCGTTTCGAAAAATTTGATTTTTTTTTTCCTCAAAATACTGAACTGTTATTTTGTATGAAGCGTTAAAGGTAATTATAATATTTCTATCGGTGAAGAGGCCAAATGTCTAAATACCAGTTATGTAGGGGAGTCAATAGAATGTTTAGTACTTTGTTTACTATAAATCATCATTCCTTTCCATGAAATTTAAAGGATGTGGAAGATTATTAAATTTCGTATAAATGAATCGGGAGAAATCCTCATTTATAGTAAAGTACTAAATATTAAATTGACTCTACTGTAAAATTGGTATTTTGGACATTTGATATCGCCCTAAACAGATTTGAATTCAATAACCGTGTTAAACAAAATTTATAAAGTTTATAATAATTTATAATATACCTATATTATAGTTAGAAATACAATAAATAGAAATAAGCTTCAAATAATACAGACTAGATCTATCAACACAAGCAATTGGTGTTCATAAAAAAAATTTCCGAATTCGTCAAAGTTGCTACTCCCACGTACAAAAAAAGTCAGGTACACAGAAAAACCTCGACACCTCCACTATTTGTTTCATCACTAAGGAAAAGTTCAACCTGAAAAGGTGAAAAGGTTTGATTTTAGATTAGTTTTTTATGCTCCGATGTTTATTAAATGCAGTTTAAAACAAAAATGATGACACAGAAAACAACGGGTTGTAAGAAAGTTAAGAAAAGAATTTGATACGATCCTCTTACTACACCTAAAAGATAAGAGCTTAATTGACAATATGACCAACTATATCGATGACTATGATATGGTGTTCTTTCAATGAATAACAAAGTACTAATTTACTCGACAATTCTTAAACCTATTTAGACTAACGGGCTAAAAGTGTGGGAAAACTCTCCGAACATCAAACGCTTCCAATCCTTTCAGTCAATCTTGCCTTCATACTATTTAACAAACCATGACCTGCATATCCCATATTTTTGAGACCTTATTCAATCCAAATTCTCTTAATTTCATCAGAACCTTTCTCATCATCTTAATCGTTTAGTACAATACCTAGCGATATACGTGTATATATATATATATATATATATATATATATATATATATATTTATATTGGTGGCTATATGTGCATATAGCTCGCCTACAATTAGATGGCGATGTGTGCGAACTCATTCCGCATTAGGACCCATTGGATTTAGGGCTTTCTAAGGCTATAAAAAGGTGTAGTTTTTAGAGCAATTCGGGTACAATACAAAAATAGTACATTTTAAAAATAATTTGGAGTTAGGGCCTTTTAGTTTATCATGGCAGAATTATATTTGTCTGTCATTGTATATCAAGAACATAAATAATTTTTTTTCTAATGTTGATCATGTTTATTAAAAAGATAAGTTAAGGCTGTGTGTCAGGTGATTCTGAATAGATGAAAGAGTTGGGTATTTTTAAATATTCAGTGGGCTCATAACCCACTTTCTTTTTTCTTAGGAGTAATTATATGCATTTAAAAATTGTAATTGGCTAGTTAACCTTCTGCAAGGGAGTCACATTTACTCACGAAGACGCAATAGCAACCTGATTTAATAGATGCAACCCTTTAAATTTGTAGTTTATTTTTACCTTGAGATGAAATTACTTCAGGATTTATAAGAAGGAATAAGCTGAAATAAGAGGATAGGATCAAGTTGTCAATTAAGGATGTGCATAGCGACCTATATTATCTTGTTTATTTACGTTTTAGATTATTCTTCTTTTAAACATTTTTTTTGTATCGATAAATCAATGTTGAGAAGCTGTTAAGTAAAAAAAAAATCAAATAAATCTATTGACCTTGCTCAAATGATGCTGAATCCACAGAAATCTTCCTCAGTATCGTATTAATTTATTTCGTCGAAAAAAAATACCGAGCCTACAAAGAATAAATTAAGATTCCTTTTATCATCCCGAAAGGACGAAATACCAAGGACATCCGAAATCTTAATGGATCATAAACCTTTCTTGAATACTATTTCCATCAAACTATAAATTATAATTATTTCAGAATGTTCTTTATCTTCTGCCGCCAGCCTGTTTTATTGTTCATTGTAAACACCGTTGTTGTATTAAGGTCTTTACTGATTTTCATCAAAAAGTATATTAAAATATTATGCGAAACTTTTCAAATTTGGTATTTAAGACTCTCATATTAATAAAAACAACATAATAAATTTTGGTAAACATTGGCAAACCGGAAGTTGTACTTTACTTGAAGGTCATATTAGACTTTCATCTAAAAGTATATTAAAATATAATGTAAAACATCTCAAATTTGGTAAATTAGACTCTTATATCAATATCAGTATTTTAATAAATTTGGGCTAAAATTGAAGATCCGAAAGGAGTACTTTACTTGAAGATCATAAGAAACTTACATCAAAAGGTATATTGAAATTTATTACAAAGATTATATGTTTCGGTGATAAAGGTTACAAACGCAATTTGGTTTCCAATCCAATTAAACATTTTTATTACTTGTTTTAAGTGTTAAAATTGATTGCAAAATACTGGTTTTCCAACCCATTTGTGAGATGAACAAGTCTGCAGCAGGAGAATAAGATATAAGTTAAGTGGGTTTTTTTCGCTTAAAATGTGGAAACTGTCGATTTCCAATGCTTTATCTAGTGACATAGACAATTCGAATGTTGTCAAGAAACAAGGAAATATCTTGGGAACTTGTTACCAACTGAAAGAAAGCGTCATATCATAACGGAATGAGGCCTCAAGAAACAAGAGCTTATGTGTGTGTGTGTGTCTAATAATCGCGACGCCGAGTATCGTCTTTGAGATAATGCAATCTTTGGAAACTAGTAACCAAATTCAGGATTACTTTTTGAGCAACGGATTTATAGTTTAATAGGGGTACGAGGAAGTCATGTGTTGTCCACGTCAGATATTTTTTTTAATTTTTGTGAATACCATGCAATTGGACTTGGTCCAGATTGGACTGTACCGCGATTACATGGTTATGAATTTTGGAATAATGGAAATAATTTCAGCCTTCATTTATTTATTTATTAAAATGATATATGCTAAACCTGGTTTAAGTTCAATATAATATTATTAGCAAATGAAGGGTCCAGGGTAAAACTACTTTATATCAGTTTTATGAAAAATGAGTTAGCTGTGCCATATTGTAACTTGCAAGGAGTACGAACACCACGTGCTGTCATTTTGATTTATTATTTTCAATAATAGACCTTTGTAATCGATCAAAGAAATTTTTTTTTTAACTCCCTCCCCCTCAAAAACCGTCCTGTTTGTTTAATCGAGTTCCAAAGATCATGCTGGGGTTAGATGTTACATTGTTTCCAAATCTCAAGAAAATCGGTCCAGTAGTTTTGGAGAAAAGCCGCGGACGGCGTACGGCGGCGGGCTGAACTTGGTTAATATCTTTTACAAAGTATTCTGCACATGTTCCGTTCCCGAAACTGTAAACCAATGAAATACGGAAAGTCCTGTGGATAGACATACGATATATTTTTGATATATTACTAATGGAAATAATCATCCATTGTGTAATAATTGGCAGCGTTTTTGGTGTAGAACCACTTTAATGCCAATTAACATTGCTACACAGTATCGGTATGCCAGGGAACGCATGGAGAATAAATGTTGGAAAAATTTCAAATTCGTTTTTCTCAAAAGAACTATTGTGATGCAAAGTATCTTCCCCTGTACTCTTCAAGCATCTAAATTAGTACATTACGTTCTTAAGACTAGGTTAAAATTAAAATTTCGTTATAAAATTACAAAATTAATAATGTTTACACACTAATTCATTGTTTTTGTCTACACTAGTACAAATTTATATTAAAAAAATTATATTTTGTTTGTTAATTTTTCCTCTGACTAAATTAGGAATTCAGAATCATTCACATCTACCCATTCAATTTGCTTCTTTTTCTTTAGCGACACCCTTTTAGGGAGCATGGCTTGTTCTACAACTCTTGTCTGAAATGTACTAGCTAGGGCCTTGTTGGGGTTTTTACCCCTTCTCTTGCTCAAGTTCTTGAAATGATTAAAATAAAATAAAATAAACCATTAAAGATTTATCCAACAATTACTAAAACTATATTCGAAATAAACGGAAATATATCATGAAATATCGGACTATATTTCACTGAGCTCAGACAAATTAATTAATGGATGATTGTCAGCAATAACTGGTTCATGAATCCCCAAGAATTCACAAATTTTCCTGGATATACACTGGACAGTCCAATGGTCAGCGCTGTGCTTTCTGCATTGTATAAATTAATTTATAACATAAATATTAATATACTTAATCATTTATAATATATAATAATATCTATTTATGTGATCAAAAATAAGAATAAGTAAGAGATTACAGCGCTGTTTGTAGGGAGACAGTAGATGAATAATTACTGAATATACTGTCCTACATATTTCGAGGACGGTCCTTAGAACAACCTTATGAATACAAATAGCCGACACCGATAGGGCAATTTCACGGCTGTCGTTGCTCTGACCTAAGTCACTGAACGGGTAGACAGTCATAAGGGATAACCTTTCCAGGAACAGGATAAATCAAAGGATATACCTCTTCCTCCGGAGCGGCAGGAAGTGGCTCGCGAGGAATACGAATTACCTGGGACACGGGAGGCTAGTACATATTGAGCCTAAGACTCCTAGTCGATCTGTCGTCTTACAGCTAGCGTCATCGGAGTCGATAATATTTCAGATCACTAACGATAAGAACACGAACGATAAACTCACACTACAGAAGCGGTGAAAAAGGGAATGAGAATGACATTGATAAATATCTTCAAATTAGATATGGTTTACTCGAAAACATTAAAGTACGCCAGATTTATCTTTAAGATAATAATAGAGGCTTATTAGAAAGGCTTAATTTAAAGACTTTCTCAGCTGTTCATTACCAGCTGATTTCATTGCCAGCTGATTTCATTATCAGCTGACTTACCGTTTTTGTCAGTATGTGTTGAGACCTCTTTTGGTGTGCCATCTACAGTTGATGGGTCTATTTGGGCTGTTGGTGTGGGAAATGTCTTTGTTCTATATTTATTTTTTCTTCACTGATAAAGCTTGAATTGGCTAAATGTTATCTGGTTGCTTATTTACTGCTATTTGATATATGTATATATATATATATATATATATATATATATATATATTTATATATATATATATATATATATATATATATATATATATATATATATATATATATAAATATATATATGTCGGGGAAGATGAAGTTTTATTAACTTCTGAGTGGTCTGTCTCTGATTATAATTTGGTAACTGAGAGCCAGGCTGTCCCTATATATCGATTTTTATCTCAAAATCGATCTTTCTTATAT
The DNA here is from genome assembly GCA_948150685.1 of Rhaphigaster nebulosa. Classification (NCBI taxonomy): domain Eukaryota; kingdom Metazoa; phylum Arthropoda; class Insecta; order Hemiptera; family Pentatomidae; genus Rhaphigaster; species Rhaphigaster nebulosa. Next base: position 10,570,037 of record OX411311.1, on the reverse strand, counting down.
CGAACACGCTGAATCCATTGGAATTATTATAATTGTCGTTTATGTAAAGATTCACGAGATATCGATAGTTAAACCAGCCTAAGTCCAGTGTTGAATGAGGGCCAAACAGTAGTAAGTCCATTTCGACCTCTGGAATGCTCTGCAATCTCTCACTCTGACTATATTTTATGTTTGAGATGTTCTAGACCAGATTTGGCTTCTTCTTATCTTATTTCTTATTCATTACATCAATATATTTAGTTGACTTACGCATGATGGTACAGAAGGATTAATCTAATTAAGGATTGATAAATTATTTGCCACTTATATAAATTTGTTTTTATTGATGACTAGTTTCAAATGTTATACATTCACCTTCAGATCTAAAAACACACAAAAATTCAAAAATCAACCATTTAAAATACAGTTTTGTATCGAGGTTTAAGTAGATTATATCAAACATGTAACCTTTTCTGTTTGATATAATCTGCTTAAACCTTGGTGAGTACCAACATGTATTTCATCTCTTGTCTTATTTATATTCATAATTCATAAATATTTTTTAATACTAATTTATATTACATTTAATTTAATAGGTATGTATAAGCATATGTATTTTGACAACATATAATTTAGTATGTAAAATAATACCTAACTGTATTTTAAATTGTTGATATTTGAATTTTTGTGTGTTTTTAGAACTGAAGATGAATGCAAAATATTTGAAATTAGTTTTCAATAAAAACCAATTTATAGAAGTGGCAAATAGTTTATCAATCCCTAATCAATATATTTCTTTAGTCTTAATTATATTGTGTGTTCGATATTATAAAAAAATTAATAATTTATTCTTAACATTGTCTAGCGTGTTTGAAATTATAAAAGTGCGTTATTAAAGTTGTTTTAATAATTTGAAAATAGATGTCTTGGTTAGTGACATTGCTGTACAAGAAAAAAACTAGTTTAATATGACTTTTATTTTAATAGTTTACAAAACAAATTTAGTGATAATATCGTGTTTCTTTTTAATGTAGTTTTATTACTTTCTGAAATGTTAAGCAAATTAAAATTTGTATTTTGTTCTTATTTAAAGAAAAAAAAATGTTGTTTTTATTCTTACTAAAACTCTAAAAATATCTCCTAGAATTAATATGGTATAGCTTCTTCTGATTGAAGTCGAGAACTCCTGGTAAATAGGGGAGTTGGCAGAAAGTACTGAGTCTTTATTCAAATATTTAAGTCCTACGATTTTGAGGACCAGACAGTCCTTGGTGCGGCAGGCTCTAATTCAATTAAGTAGCATTAAATAAATTCTGTAAGATGTTCATTAATCTATTCTAGTAACAATAATATATTCTAAGAAGAGATCTTCTTCTTTTGCATGAAATCTCAAAAGCTTGAGAAATCTCGGAAGCATTAAAAAATACTGCATAAAGGTTGCATGTATCCACTTTTTTATCAATTTATACAAAACCCACACGGACCTGATACAGTCTGACTCATACTGGCTCTCATGTACCGAATTATGAAAAAAAAAAACATATATACATTTATACCAAGCTTAATATATAAATATATAATCTTAAATATTGGGATATTAGGAGCGAATTCCTTGGAGAATAATAACGCCTAAGTCAATGTAGTCAATTACCAATAGTAGGCCTATAAACGCCCACACAATTTCTTATCTAAATCCCGATCATCAGCTCATGATATTTATGGCTCTTCTCGACTGTAAAACGAATCCAGGTTTTCTGTAAGGAAAATTATTATGTTTCTGGTGACCTTTCTTGGTGCTTTATTTTTGTTTTGGATGAAAAACCATCCAGTTTTTTAATATCCATTTGCTTGAAGGAAATGCAAAAATATCTGATGTGGACAACACCTGACTTCCTTGTACGCCTATTAGACTCACAAACACACACACACACACACTATTGTTTCTGGAGGTCTCTCCGTTATTATATGTCGTTTTTTTTCGGTTGGTAACAAGTTCCCAAGATTTCTCCGTGTTCCCTGACAACATTAGAACTGTCTATGTCACTTGATAAAGCATTGGAAATCGACAGTTTCGACATTTTAAGCGGAAAAAGCCACTCAACTTATATCTTATTCTCCTGCTGCAGACTTGTTCATCTCACAAATGGGGAGGAAAACCAGTATTTTACACTCAATTTTAACACTTAAAACAAGTAATAAAAATGTTTAATTGGATTGGAAACCAAATTGCGTTTGTAACCTTTATTACCGAAACATATTATTTCTATATTTAATTTTAATATTATTTTTGATGTGTTTATTCTGACCTTCAAGTAAAGTACCCTTTTCGGCTCACCAATTTCAAAAAAATCTATATAAAAGTATATTCATATCTATATAATATAAATCATATCTAATAAATCATATCTATATAAAAGTCCTATTTACCAAATTTGAGATGTTTTACATTATATTTTAATATACTTTTAGATGAAAGTCTAATATGACCTTCAAGTAAAGTACCACTTCCGGTCTGCCAATGATAACCAAAATTTATTATATTATTTAAATCGACACATAAGTTATAAATACTAAATTTGAGAAGTTTTGCATATTATTTTAATATAATTTCAGATGAAAATCAATTATGATCTTCAAATAAAGTACCACTTCCGGTGATCAAGCAGTGACTAAAAAAGGAGATTCACAACTAGATTTTAGAACAATCCTAAATACAAAATTTCAACTTTCTACGGCTAACGGTTTTTGAGTTATGCGAGATACGGTCGGACGTACGTGCAGACGCCACGACAAAACTAGGCAAAATGGATTCAGGGATGGTCAAAATGGATATTTCCGTTGAAATCTGAAAACCGAAATTTTTCGCGATTACAATACTTCCTTTACTTCGTACAAGGAAATAAAAAACAATTAATTACAAGTATTAATAGACCAAGAAAAAATGATGCGACATTTTTTGGCCCTTATTTATTTTTAGGTGGCTACTGGTCTGAAAGTACTCACAGGAAATTATATTATTGTTATTGGTTATAATTATATATATTTATGTTTGAGTGAGTTTGGTTGACCGTAGATGTACTTAAGGATTCTTCGTTGGTCCGGGGGTGCAGTCAAAGACTAACACATCAATAAGTAAGACCTATTTATTTTGTTCCTACGTTTCGGCCTAAGTTTTAGGCCATCATCAGAGCTAAAAGAAAAACCAAAATAACAACATTGAAAAGAGCAGAAGTAGTACCAGTAACAGTACAAAATGAAAATAGAAAGTAGATAAAATGTAGAAGCAAGATAAAAATATGGAAGTATATATATATATATATATATATATATATATATATATATATATATATATATATATATATATATATATATAATATATATGTATGTATGTAGTTATATGTAGTTTAAATATAAGTGTATAGAAGTATATTTCTGTTTTTGTCCTTTTTTTACTGTTACTGGTACTGCCTCTTTCGTTTTCAATGTTGTTATTTTTTTTTCTTTTTACCCTGATGGTGGCCTAAAACTTAGGCTGAAACGTTTGCACAAAATAAATAAGTCTTATTAATGTGCTAGTCTTTGACCGCACCCCCTGACCAACTTCTTCCTTACTTATATATTTATGTTGGTTTTAATATGCCCGCTTGCATAGAACTCATCTGCTTCCAATTCTTTAAACTTAAATTGTTTGAGAAAAAAAAATCAAAAATACACTTAACTTCCAGAAATAATTTTTCTTTTTTTTTTATGAATATATAAAATTGTTAAAAACATAATAGACTCTCAACAAACAATGAAGGAAATTAATAGTTCAATGTAAAAAATAGTAAAGTTGAGGTTAAGGCGGTATGGTGGCTGTAGAACACACACACACACACACACATATATATATATATATATATATATATTTAAAATAAAAAAATATTGTAAAAAAAAACTGCGGAGGTGGAGAACCAGGATGAATTAGTCAAATCTCGTTCCTACCGTGATAAAACCCATACACTTTCTGTCAAAATATTGTGGCTTAGCCCGACAATCTTTTAATAGATGGGAAGACTAACATAAAAAGGCCAACTGGGAGGAGGGGATGGTTGTTGTGTATGCCTTTGTAATCAATGATAGGGAATCTCTAAGTCTAAATAAAAATTAAGAGTTTCTACAATATTCTCAAAATATATGAAACATTAAACATTTATTTTATTTTTTTAATTTACCTGTGGAAAGGATATCCAGCAGGAGATGGTTTCTTCTTCGAGTTGAGGAGACTCCATCTTCTTGGCGGGAAGGAGAACTTCTCCGCTAGGGAGGTCCACTACTCTATAACAAATAAGTTCATTATGAATATTTATATCAATCATGTTATACCTATATAATATAATTGTCTCTAAAACCATCACGTACTGCTCGCTAATTCTCATTTCTGCCTACGATGCTAGAATGTTGACATTTAATGATGAATATTATTTTGGGGATTAAATGTTGGCAAATCCTTATCAACAATATTATTTTATAAACATCATAATTGTTTATAGTGTAATAAGATAAATCGAGGAGTATTTCTTTACTTTCGCTGTCAAAGAAAATACTTCGTTTTATACTCATTTGTATATTTAAGTAGGTTCAATATTCTTATACAACTCAGTATTTATTGGGATGCAACGGTTTCTGCTATCTTTAATTATATTTTCTAGGTAGGGTCATATAATAGAGAAAATTGGATAAATGTGAATATACTAATAAATGTTAAAATTCCGAGCTAAGAGATATTATTTAGATCACTTAATGAGGGTTAACTCTCTAATTGACACATATCTTTTTTGACGGGTTCGTGACACAAGGGTATCTCATATATAAGTTTTTACTGTTTTTCGGGGAAAAGTGGAGTAAAAAATCAAAATCTAATATATATATATATATATATATATATATATATATATATATATATATATATATATATATATATATATATATATATATATTGATATTTTATTGAATTATGAACACAAACGAATCATTTGTTCTACATCATAAGATTTTATTTGAATCATTCTCTTAGAACTAGAAAATTAAGTTCTAGAAAACAACATAGTAAAAACCTTTGAAAAAAATTAGCAAATTTTTATATTGAAAAAATAAAATGGGAATACATTTGTGAGTTACTTTATTGGTCCTTTGGATGATATTGGGTTTCTTTCTTAGTAAATGTATCAGCAGAAATCTTTCTCATGTTTTATGTTGGCTTTGTCTAGATTTATTTGCAAAGATGAAGTTTATTATCTGACGCATTTTTTTATATAAATTTTTACAGTGACTTATACATATAAGTCTGTTTTGTTTTTTAAAAGAAGCGATAAGAAGCCCATTCTCTGATCATTTGTATTTCGTTTATTTATTTTTACAAACAAGGGCCTATTAAATAATCCAAGGGTGTCTGGGACCGTGCCCTGGGATACAGGTGCCTCTTGAATATCCCAGCTCGGTATCCGTCTATCATACCCCGCAGTTCGGGACAGCTTCCCAGAACCTGATCCTGTACCTGACAGTGATATGTTGCTCCTCGAAGTGGGGAGGGCTGTCTGGATGAAATAACAGATATGAAAGGAACGGTGGAATATTTTTTTTCCGTCCCACCTACTCCATTGAATCATAAGTGTATTCCTCTTCTAAAGCTCAGGAGATATTTTCCGAATGAAAACTTTTTATAAACATAAAGTAGTAATATGATTTAATAATAAATATATTTCACTGTTTGTTTGTTAATATCGTACATTATTATTATTATTATTATTGTACTAGCTGTGCGAAATGCATCTTCTAAACTATCACCATTACGACTAAAGCGAAAGTATTCGTTCGAATTTGATCAAATTTATACTTATCCATTTTTACACTAATCCTCAACTTTCCTCCAACTTTATGCCTAAGTGGACAAATCATTTTCGAAATATAGACGTCACAAGGAAAATATGTTTGCGCATGCGCAAGCGAAAGTAGTAAATATAATTTGATAAAATCGATATGGGACCAAACCGCACAATCTCTAAAAACTTCATCAAAATCAGATTAACGGTTGTACGAATTATGCCCATCACATTGATTTGACTACAGAAAGACATACAGATACGAAACCAAATTTGTTGCCCAAAGATGTCCAAAACGTAAAACGCGAGTGGAAAGTTTCGATTCTGAGGTCATAATCTTTTTTTTACTTCTTGCATGAATACAATTCTTCCCTGCTTTTGTTAGTGAGGTAGTAAAACAGAATAGGATCCATTAAAGTATTAAAATTTAGTAGTATAAAACATAAAAATATGCAAGTAAAAACACCAGCTTCTCCTTAAATTACATCTACGATCATCTGCATCCACACCGAAATTAAAATTTTGTGTTGTCAATTTGATACTACGGGTATGAAGTTGTGACACTTCGTACCCCTTTTTGACGATTTATTTATGGTTACTACTCCGTTTCTATTGGTCGTGGCGTGATGCTATAAACCCTAAAGCCTTCCTCGATAAAATTTCTATCTAACACAAAAAGAATTATTCAAAGCGGATTGGCAGTCCCTGAAATTAGCGCGTTCATACACACAAACTCTTCAGCTTTATATAATAGTATAGGTTGAGCGATGGCTAACCCTTTCTCATCTCTATCCATATAGATCTTTTGTGAGAAATCGTATTATAGTATATTATAATATTTTATATATATATATATATATATATATATATATATATATATTATAGTATATTATAATATGCAGTATATTAATAATATTACAATTCCACTCAGTACCAATATTTTATTTTTTTTTAAATTCGAAATAACCCAAAAAATCTTCTCGGTCAATAGAATTACCTAAAATGCTTGACCATCCATTTCTACTATGGCCGTGATTCTTTGCTTGTTAAATTCCTCATTTTAAACCATATTTATACTATATCTGACCGATATAGTAAAAATATCAAAATAGAGTTGTTTAGAAACATTCGAAAAAATCGTTTCGTCTGAATCATAAAAGACAATACTGAGGTATAATAAACAACCTAACATCATTTTTTTATTGGCTATTTGGATATGTTTTTCCCAAATCGATACCCTCCAAAACGAGATCTTTACTGCATCTTATTATGTCACAAATGAACTAATCCACGAAGACCTCGATATTTCATGATGAGAGGAATAGATACTTGTCATTGAATAAACTGCAACATCATCCAAATCCATGGGCACATAAATCTTCCCGATAATACTTCGAGTAATATGAAAATAAATGAATACTTGACCTTCGAACATTGTACATCCTCTCATTAGAGAACTATATGGCTACCGAAGAAATGTTCAAGTCATGTAATTAATGCATAGCTGATTTACTTGTATCTTTTACTAAAGCAGTAATCATGTTCAGTTGTGCATTTTAGTGAAATAGAAAACACTTTTGGATCTAAATTTGAGAATAGTGCGCTATGTACTGTGCAGCTGCAGATGCAAAGAAGCAGAAATAAATGAACTAAAAAAACAAATTTTAAATAAAATTACATAAAAGCATGATTTATTATAATAGAACGAGATTTGCTGCTCTCTGTTTGTTTTATTTTTTAATAAAGTATGTAAATAACTTTGCTTTTCCATATAAACTTGGAAAAATACATTATTGTATCCCAATAGAAGGAAGTACATTGCTGCAACAGCATTGAAATTTACATAGAAATGTAGGAAAAAAGAAAATGGTGAATCTCTAAGTTTTCGTTTTTTTATTCAATGTAAACAAATAAATGCGATGAATTCAAATCAAGGTTCATGGGAGAAACAAAAATATTCTTAATCAGTAACTTAAAAATCATGTGGATGTGCTTTACAATTGTTTGAAATTAGTAAAAATTTATAAACTAAAATTAATAAGAAATTAAATTTATATTATCGATCGTTCTAACGATATTGATTAAACTCGCTATGCAAATAATAAAATGGTGTTTAATATTAGTTAGATCTTATCCTCATTGAAACGGTGTGACATTGCTTAAATGCCAAATTTTCAATATGGATTCCTCAAAAATACCTTTAATTTATTTTTATGATATAACTAACTGTCTCTCATTGTTAGTAGAAATAATAAATAGAAGAATATAACTTTTGAAATAATATGATAATTAACTAAAGGAGAGAAAAAAATGGAGAAATATTTTCCCAGGTTGAAAACAAATTACTGAAAATTATACTAATTATATCACACCTCACCTCACCTGTACCACTACAACCCATGAAGGTTATATACTAATTATATAGATGTATTATATACTGTTATAAGCTAAACATTTAAAACATAGAACAAGTTATAGAAGGTAATGGAAAGTTACGAATAACGCATTAACTTTAACTAACTTTATTTATTTAATTTATTTAATTAACTTTAACTAGTGATTGTTCTAGATAATAATTTGTACTTTTATATTATTTAATGGAAATTAAATGTTTCTATTGAAACTAAATGGATTTTTTTTGGAAACATTTAAAATTTATTTCAAGTAAGGTGGTAAGTGAAATTTGTGTGATGGGCGTATCGCGCCAGATTTTTAAGTTTATTACTATCTAACACAGTACAAATACGTTGCCTGTTACTGAAGATTCATATACGTAATGGTCGAAATAGCTCTGGTAGGGAGATGTAAAAAAGCGTTATTTTTTTTCACTGAATGGACTGCTGCTGCTTCTATTTTTAATTTGATTTAAACACCAACGAACTGTGTTGAAATTTTCCAATAAGTTTCATCCCTAAGTCATTAGTAAAAATTTGAATATTTTTTATCATGGCTTAGTTAAGTGGTAATATAGTATTTTCGTGTTCTTGAACTTCTATTTTCGTTAGAAATGATTTGAAAAATTTTCAAACTAGTGTGAAAATAGCTTAGGAGTAGTTTTAATACATATAATCGAGTGTGTGATGAATGGAACTATTTCTCTTCAACTCTTTCCGATAAATAGAATTTGTTTGAAAAATATAGTTCTGGAGGAAGGTAGGTGGTGCAGGTATCCAGCGTCACATGTTTATCTCCTATATAAGCTGATAGATTCAATTGAGATATTAATACAAATTACAACTGCCATTGGATTATCTCGAATTTTTATAATAATTATTTAGTTATCAATGAATTCAAATCAGTGGATATTAATGATAGTGGATTTATTTTTTTTTGTTTCATTCACTTTGTTTCTTGCCATATTTTTATTAACCTCAAGAGTACAATTATCTATCTTAATTTATTTCATCTAGCTTTTATTTTATTATACATTTTCTATTCTTAATGTTTGTTAGTATTTTTCAAGATACTATAATTTTAGGCCATATGGTTCAGGTATGCTCACAATCTCGATATATTGTGGCGAGGTTTCGACCAGCGTTGGAGGATGCCCTCTTGAATCTTATGAGGTCGGCTTTATCCACGGGGCTCATCATTAATGAGGCGAAGACTAAATGTATGTGCACAAGATTTGCAAAGAATCCCATGTTTAGTGTCGGCCCTTACACATTTGAGAAGGTGACGGAGTTCACCTACATCGGATCCCTCGTCACAGCCTCTAATGATATTTCTGCGAACATTAATAAACGATTGGCTGCAGCGAACCGGTGTCACTTCGGGCCTCTGAAGACAATCTCTTCTGCGGATTGTCTTCAGAGGCCCGAAGCCACAGCAGACAAGCAGAACTGACACTCTATAAAACTATGGTCCGCTCTGTTGTCGCCTATGGCTCACAGAACTGGACCATCTTATGAATCGGCCGAGTGAGAGTTCTAGATGGTTGGAGAATTAGAAAGAATAGAGAACTCTATGTCCTTAATGGAGAGCTAGATGTGGTCAGGTTTATCAAGCTTGGGAGGCTTAGTTGGGCTGGTAACATTCCCTGGATGGATGAGGAAGAGACCCAGAAGGGATGTTGGTGGAAGTTCTTGATCGAACAAGAAGAGCTGGTTAGTCCAAGACTAGGATGGGCTGATGGAATGTCAGCGGACGTAAAAAGCCCCTTGAGACCAGGAATTGAAATGAGGCAGCGTGAGATAAAGCCGAATGTCGGAAGCTCAAGACCCAACCCGGGTTGTAGTGCCACGGAGATAGGCCATTTATAAGCTTAGATAAGGCACACTATTCCTGCTCGTTGGTCATAAGTTAAAATAAAAATATAAACACTTAAAAGTTAAGAATTATTCATGATGTATTTAAACTTGCACAAATATTTATGTTGAATAGTTGAAATCGAACTAAACTAAGAATCGAATTAAAAAAAAAATAATGATCATAGGAATGATATCGACTAACCTTGATCTATCCTGCAAAGTGTAAAACCACACCAACAATGTTGAGCAGTTTACGATCTGGCATTATACCAAGATACGATTTATGGATTTGCTCACCAACAGGACTAAACCATTTCAAGTTAGAAAGGAAAAACTCAAGAATTTGATCAAGTTAATACAGACTTGTTTGTTATCATTTTTTTCAACTAAAGGTATTCTTGCTGCATTTCTTTATCCCATTAATTAATAAATTCGATTAATTAAAATCAGAAAGCAATGCCAAATATATCTATTTTCTAATGAAAATAACAGTATAAGGATACCTTTATTTTTAACATTTAAAAATGGCCTATTTATGGCTAAAATATCAACTCAAGTAAATAAAACAAACATATTATTTTGAGATAGTTTCGGAATACAAATGATTTGTTTGTTTAAAAAAAATGTGACGAATGAAACAGGAAATAAAATGTGAACGAAATAAAGAAATAATTTTTAAAAGGAACTCAAATTTTCAAGTTATAAGAGGATTAGGCAGTGATGTCGGAAAAGGAAGCACATAAAAAATCGACCAGTGTGAACATAGCTAAAGGGTTTTTAATTCAACTTGATTTGAGTTTCTTGAGATTTTCGTTTGGAATCTCTGAACTTTCCTGAATTTCGCTAAATGCAACATTCTAAATTCTCCTGTTAACTCACTTTGTTTCAGACCAAATAGTATATTTTCGAAAACATTATGGCCTACTTCTTCCTATAAGACAAGCGGACAGGTTTCGCACGCGAAACGCCTAGCGTCCGCCAGATGCGTAAAATGTACGACAAACGTCACACGACTTGCCCGAGGCTTAAAGAACAGTAGGAAGAGTAATAAAATAGTATTTTAAATTAATTATGAGGTTACTTTTAGAGAAAAGTTACAAATTATGTAATTTTGTGACTGAAATAATGCGCATTACCCGCCATTAATCTTGATTTTATTTTCATTCGAACCCCGTTTCTTACAGATCTAAAATTTTACTACGTACTCAAACGTATTTCCTCTCATATCTTTACCACAGTTTTTCAAGAGGTTGGTCTAATGATCTATGTAGTGTTACGATCTCTACTGTTCAAAATTTCAATGGATATTCATCGTTATAGATACATGGAAAGCTGGTACCTAAGAATTTATTTCTTTATCTAAAGAAATATTTAGAGATATATAGGGCTTGTAATCGAATTTTGATATAAGATACTTGAGGCTTTCGTAATGGAATGCTCAAAATTTTAACTAAAATACTAAATTTTTATTAATTACAATTAAGAATACAATATTGCAATTGCCAATAGAATATTTCCCAATGTTATTTTATGGTAATTAACAATTTTGGGTACTAAGAATTCCGTTCCATACAACAAAAAAAAATATTAATAATTTCTATTTAATTCCTTCGGTAAACCCGTCTTACAACAACAAAGAAGATCCATTTTTGCCAGATATAGAAATTTATAATTTTAAACTGAAAATTACCTGAGTGTGTAAGGAAAATGTATAAACGAGATAAAAAATCAAAAATGATGCAATAATTTACCTCTCATTTGACTCAGCCATATAATAATAATAATAATAATAAACTCTTTATTTATTCTGGGACAATTCCCTTTAGAATAACAATTACAGGCAATGATAGGTGGGCTTCAGAGCCTTAGAGTTGTTGATATAGGAACATATGCGTTAACAGATAATTAAAAATAAATAAAAATAAAGAATAGTCGATAAATAAATACAAATGAAAATTATAACAAGTCATAATGCAATAACTACTAGCATATTAAATAGGTATTAATACTCTAATTGATTATGTCTTAAAACAAAACACACACGAAATTCGTATGTTAATAAGATATGACAAAATTATAAGTGAAGGAACATATTCACAAATGTTGATTGACATCATAGAAAATCTATTTACAATGTTTTTTGGAACTGGATAGAAAATAAGTGATTGAACAAGCGGGATTTGAAGGTGATAAGAGTATTGGAGCGACGAATGGAAGGAGGAATGGAATTCCATAAGGATGAGGATCGGACAAGAAAAGATCTGTCGAAAGCTGCGGATCGGTGGGCCGCTGTATATAAATCTGAAGGCCGAGAACGGGTATGACGAGAATGAACAGAGGATTTGAATTGGAGGAGATCCAAAATATAGGATGGACGGTGGGATTGGATAACTTGGTAGAGGAAAGATGCAAGGATATACTTACGACGGTAGGAAGGATAAAGCCACTTCAACTCTTCGTAATATCGGGAGACAGAGGCGTCCCTCGGGATCCCGAAGATGAATCGTACAAAGCAATTTATCAAACGTTTTATTTTTGCCTCGAGGTCCCCAGAGACGCCTCCGTACACCGCACAACAGTAATCAAAGTGGGGGAATATTAAGGAAGTAACTAGGAGTTTACGGGTCTCAAGTGGAAATAGGTGACGGAGGTAATTTAGTCGCTTTAAAGTGTAAAAGGTACGACATAAAATATCGGAAACATGATTTTTCCAGGAAAGAGTTTGGTCAAAGGTGATTCCAAGGTTTTTTATGGTTGGATAGAATTTAATGGGATTATTATTTAGGAACAAGTTTGGGATATGAGGAACAGTTTTAAGGAGGTGATAGGAACCTATTACAATTGCCTTTGTCTTCTCTGTATTCAACTTCAGCTTGTTGGCAACAGCCCAGTGACTTATTCGATTCAAGTCCTCTTGAAGTCTTTTGGTGGCTAATAATAGTTCGGAAGGCGGGAAGGACAGGTATATTTGGAAATCGTCTGCATAGATATGGTATTGGGAGTGACGGATAAGAAGGGGAAGGTCATTGATATAAATAGCAAACAGAGTAGGAGACAATGAGGAGCCCTGAGGGACACCAGAGGAGAGGGATCGTGTCTTGGATGGAGGTTGTCCTGGAACGACTACATACTGCGACCGATCTGAGAGGAAGGATTGGAACCAGCGTAAAACACTGTTGGATAAAGGTAGACTTTGTAATTTGTTAAGGAGGATGTTATGGTCAACTGTGTCAAAAGCTTTGGAGAAATCTAAAAGGATGAGGATAGTTAGGTTTTGGTGTTCAATGGCGGTTTGGAGGTCGTGGGTTATTTTCAGGAGAGCGGACTGTGTTGAGTAACAAGGTCGAAAGCCAGATTGGAGAGGGTTAATAAGGGAACGTTCTTCTAGGAAGTTTGAAAGTTGAATTTGTACAAGGCGCTCCAGTGGTTTTGAGAGGTTAGAGAGGAGAGAAATAGGACGGAAATCATGGGGTGAGGCGGGATTTGTAATTTTATTTAATGGTCGGACTAGAGCAATTTTCCAAGAAGAGGGGAATATGGAATTTTGTAGAGAAAAGTTGTAAATATGATAGAGATGGGGTATAAGGATGGGGAGGCAGGATTTTATTAGCTTTACTGGGATATCGTCAGGACCATAATCATTGGTGTGGGATTTTAGGATAGTGGAAAGTAATTCGTCATATGACACGTGGGAGAAAAAGAAGTTTTCTGGGTTGAAGCTATGAGGTTCAATATCAGCAGTAGGTGAAGGGCTAGAAGCAGAGGATAAGAAATGGTCATTGAGAACATCTGGGGTAACTGGGAAAGAACTCAGGTTATTGGATTCTGGTACGGATAGTTTTCGAAGGATTTTCCATTTGGATTTGGAATCAGGAGCAGTAGAAAGGGCAGAATGGATATAGAGGGATTTGGCACGTCGGACTGCGGATTGGGTTTCGTTACGAAGCTGTTTGAAAGACGCAAAATCAGCTGAAAAACGAGTGCGACGAAAATATGATATACATATATATATATATATATATATATATATATATATATATATATATATATATATATATATATATATATATATATATATATACTGGATGCAGACCTGAGACAGAATGTCTACTTATAGTTTTTGGAACGGATGTGGCTTTTATTTGAGGATTAATTAATCTAATCCATAAGACATCGGATCAATTAATCAGTCTCCTAGCATGCATCAGTTTTTAGTGAGGTTGTATTGATGAATCTAGTAAACAGAAGAAGGAGAAAGTAAACTGCCTGTAACAGTTTGTGTTTCGTCCTCTAAGTAAGCGGATCTATGTATATATTATACATATTATTTATATATATATATATATATATATATATATATATATATAAAATAGTAATATATGCTTATATATACATACATATATTAAAAATTTAGATACAGATTTTTATGATATGAAAAATACTTATGATGAAACTAATCTAGTAGCATACTAATGGCTGCTCTATTATATATTTAATAATTAATGCAATATTGTACGTTGCTACTCGTACTCTTGTTATCTGGTATAGTACAATATGCCCCTTAGTCCTGCCTTGGTTGGATTGATTGGATCTGAATTAGCTAGTTTACTTGTTTTGTAAAAATTGTTACTAGATTATTTACTGCGTAGCTTTCATCAGGAATGTCTTCGAAATTTTTCATGAAATTAATAAATATAATTATTATAACTGTGAAAATATGATTACATATGTTTAAAAGACCAACCTTTTTGTCTGGTTTCGATAGAAATAGTGTCATATATACTTCTCTGTAGTTCTAGTGGTATTTCTATTTCCATAAACCTACATTATTTATATAAACAAGCATTTATTTAATGTACTTATTATTGTTATTAAATTGTAAATATCGATCAAATGGAAGAAGAGTGCCTCAATACGAAAATTTCTGTTTCTGTTTTTTTCTTCATGTCAGAAGTTTGAGCTTCAATAATTACCGCAATAACAAATTATTTTTAATTTAGCTATTAAAAGTTACTATCTAAACTACGAGAAAATTTAATTATATCTTATTTTTAAAGCATTTAAGTATATTTTGAACTGATTTTGGTAGAAATAGGTATATCATAACTTTTGGTATTTCTAGTATTAAGTAAATCAAATATTACTGATTCAATATTGGTGTATAAAAACTAATATGGTTAATATTGAACAGTATTATGCACATATAATATTTCCCTGATACTTGAAATGATACAGAACTATCATTCAATGTCAGAGTTTAGGGACTTCATTAGGGACTAAACCTTATCAGTCTGTTTCCATTTTTAGGATGAATATTGAAGACAATACAAGAGAAATCTATCATTAAGTAGGTCTCAATGTTTAAGATCATTTATAATATACCTGATCTGGACACCGCTTGACTTCCTTGTACGCCTCTTAAACTATAGGTGGCAACGACGCTGGAATATGGCAACGAACGGGAGGTGGATACACAGATTGGTTTCCTATATCTAATCCTGGTTGGATAGAGTACAGGGAGAGGTTGACTACTATCTCCCACAGTTGCTTGCAGGACATGGCTGCTTCCGAGCATATCAGCATAGATTTAAGCTGGACAAAAAAGCAGAATATCCAGTGTGCCCAGCAATAGAAGAGAGCGTAGGACACGTATTCTTCTGCTGTTTCCTCTTTCAGGAAGAGAGGGACGAATTCCAAAGGGTCTGCGGATCGGAACCGACTGCCGACAACATCGTCAGCCTAATGCTGCTCTCCCAGGAGTGCTGGATAGCGGGCCAACGTCTAGCAGCCCAAATCATCAAGCTGCTGAAGAAGGAAGAGAAGGAACGGCGAGACTAATATAGCAGGTAGCCTAATTCAATGAGGCGGCACTCAGCAACTCCCCCTCCATGAAGATTACTTCCGGCATTAGCCTAACGGTGGTCCCGTGGAGGGTGGGAAATAGGTTGTTTAGTGGGTAAAAGTTGTTTTGTGGGAAATAGGTTGTTTAGTTAGTAGTTTAGGCGGTTTTAGTGGGTAAAAATCCCACACACGGATAGGTTCCAAAAATCCCACGGGCCTCTCCACGTCTTTTGAAGATTTACACATACCCTCAAAAAAAAAAAAAAAAAAGCTCTTGTTCCTGAATGTCTCATTTCGTTATTATATGTCTTTTTTTTCAGTAGGTAACAACTTCCCAAGAGATTTCTTCAATGAAGAACACTGACAACATTAGAACCGTCTATGTTACTAGATAAAGCATAGGAAATCGCCGGTTAACCGCTTTACTCATGTCTTATTCTCCTGCTGCAAAATTGTTGAGCTCACTAATGGGGAGCAAAGCAAGTATTTTACACTCAATTTTAATACTTAAAGCAAGTAATAAAATTGTTTAGTTAGAGTGAAAAAATCGCGTATGTAACCTTTATCACCGAACCATATGATCTCTGTATTTAATTTTAATATAATTTTTGATGTAACTTTGTTATGACCCTCAAGTAAAATACCCCTTCTGACCAATTTCATGCAAAATCTAGTATAATATTTATATTGATATGAAAGTCTAATTTTCCAAATTTGAGATGTTTTAAATGATATTTTAAT
This sequence comes from Rhaphigaster nebulosa, assembly GCA_948150685.1. NCBI lineage: Eukaryota > Metazoa > Arthropoda > Insecta > Hemiptera > Pentatomidae > Rhaphigaster > Rhaphigaster nebulosa. Next base: position 10,553,365 of record OX411311.1, on the reverse strand, counting down.
ATAATTTTTGACGAAAGTCTAATATGACCTTTAAGTAAAGTATCACTTCCGGTTTTCCAATTTTAACTGAAATTTATTATGTTATTTATATTGATATATAAGTCTTAAATACCAAATTTGAGAAGTTTTGTAATATATTTTTGATGAAAATCAATAATGACCTTCAAGTAAAGTACCACTTCCGGTAATCATGCAGTAACCAAAAAGGGAGGTTCACAACTAGATTTTACAATAATCCTATATACAAAATTGTCTACGGCTAACCATTTTTGAGTTATACGAGATCCGTACGAACGAACGAACATACGTACAGACGCCACGACGAAGGTTAATCCCCATCACTAAAAGCACTAAGGAATTTTTCAGCCTCAAGCTTTTAATCCCAAATGTTAAGTTTTTATAATCATTAGTCTGATGGATGGACGGAAGTGTTAAGTTTTTATAGAACATATTTTCGTTATGAAAAAGCAGAACTGTAATTTTAGATTCCTAAAGCCTATAATAATTTGTAATTCTAGGTTTTTTTTGTAATTTTTTTAATATGTTTATCACTGAAATATTTAAATTAAAATGTTATCATCTTAGTATATTTGGATAAAGTAATCCGTCATTTCTTGTGATTAAAGAGATAGTGATTTATAAAATGAAAGACAATCCCACACATTTATGTAAATAAATATTTCTAATTCATTCGAATTCGCGATCTTACTTTCCTTTATGCATTAAAATGTAAATAAAAGAAATTATTGACATTTGAATTGTATTCTGAGATATTTGTTACCTCATTGATCAGTTCAGTTCTGACCAGGAGTTTTGTATATTACGATTAATCATGAGTAAATATAGTGTGAAGCTGAAAGGCATTTTTAAAAGAATTGATAGTGGTGAGTCTGTGGCCAAATCTGTCGTGAACTGAACGTGGTTAAACGTAAGGTCAAAGATTGGCGAAGGGACATTGACGAAGGTTTCAGAGAAGATTTATGTTTAACAATTGCAACAGTTAAAACTTTTCAACTCGCTGTACGTAGAAAGAAATAATTTTTCGACATTGTTGATGAAACTCAGTGTTTGTGATTTCTTCTGGAATATCGGAGTGGCCCAATTTTGAAAAAAAAAAAAACGCTCTTTACCAAAAAATTGAAAACCGACGCGAATCTGTAGCGAGTAAAGGCTGGATAGACCGATGGAAAATACGACAGTAAGGCGGTTCAACTGCTACAGACTTTCTAATCATGAACATATGCAGAGGTTTTGCTTTTATATATTTCATAACTGTGGAAAAATAAAATAATTTTTTTCGAAAAATTACTTTAGTGTTATTGTTAATTTGTACTTTGTACATACTCTGTCTGATTCTATGTTTTCATTTGTTTCATTTCGTTTGATAATATCTGCATATAAATATTAAACACGCCGGAAAACAGTGTTATACACCTAAATCTCGGATCAACCGGCCAAAACGGGTCCCGGTCTCTAGATGGCCGGTTAATAGGGATTCTACTGCAATTATTTTTTTACAGAATGAGAACGCTAAAAATTATTATATTTTATTAATTCAAAAGGGTTATATGTACAAAAAAAAAATTAATTTGATTTAAATTTTTTTTAGTAGGCTTTGGTATAACAACCATTATTATAAAGTGTTATATTTATAAAGTGTTTTCGAATATATATTTGAAATGAACTGCTGGACAAAATTATCGCACCACTTCTATCTCTAAAATCATGCCACAGCCCAATAAAGATAAACTTATATTTGCTTACAGATAAGTTAGGTATGATGAACTGTTTACCAATGTGGACCAGAGGAACATCAATTCCCTCAGTACATTTCATGTTTTTCACTGCGTGATTAATTTCTCTTTTAGTTAATCTATTATTTTTTTAAAAGAGTTGTTGTTTTTTCATTAAAAATGGATAGACAAAACTATTTATTTTGAATGAAAAATACAACTATTAAAAAATTATATGATTAACTGAATGAGCAATTAATGACCCAGTAAAAATATGAAATGTACATTGGACATTGATCTTTCCCGAGGAATTAACTCTTCGTTACATTGGTGAACAGTTCATCATACCTAACTTAACTCTAAGCTAATCAATTTTCAGGCACACAGAATCTGCGTTCTCTGCATGAAGGAATCTGGCGATCTTTTGTTACTAATACCTTGGTATGGGACATAGAAAGCACATTATCGATATTTATATCTATGTTAATATAGGTTAACAATGTCAATATGCTGATATAATCGACACAGAAATATCGATATTTCACAATATAGTTATTTATTAAAATTAAATTAAAGAACAAAAAAAAAACTAACAAGCGAATTGGAAAGATATTAGGACATAACCAGTTTCTTAATATTTAAATTCTGCGGTAAATTAGCATAATAATAACGATATCTTAATTATATAGGCACAGAAACATTGGTATCTAAAAATATTGTTAAATATTTTAAAAGCTACTAAACGAATTGGGAGGTGATTAGGAGATAACCTGATTCTTAATATAATTGGTTCTGACCAAAAACGTTAAAAATCTTGGACTACACCTAGACCGTATACTACTTATGCACATATAAGACTTGAAGGTTAGAACAAAGTTACCTTACTGACTTACATGATAATCAATCCCTTATTAACTTACAAAACAACTTTCTACTGTTGAATTAACTTATTTTTATCTTTTGTTAGAAAAAAAAGTATTATTCGCGTTTGGTTTCCGAAACCAAAGCTACAATTTACCTTACATTAAAAATTTTAATTAATGTTATCAACATTATTGTGATTTGATATAACCTATTTCACTTCAAAGGGAGAGCGTGGAGTTTAAAGTGGCATTTGATTATGATAAGGGAATTAGCCAACATGTGTATAATTAAAGCAGCACGAGGGTGCCATTTCTGCAAAAGCTCGACATTATTTTAAGCCTATAATGAGATCTGTTTCATTAACGATGCACATAAGAGCATGTGCCGAAGAGAAATTAATCTTATGATGATTTTAGTATACATTAATTAAATAATGAATCAATTAGAATAATTTGAAGAACTGACTAATAAGATCTATTAATTTTTTATTGAATATTAACATGCAGTAAAAAAAAGTTAGAAACAAAAAAAAATCTGACATTGAGAATATTTAATCTGAAGAAGTAGTGTGACTAGTGTTATGTAGTTTTCGTTTAATAGAGATATGAGGTTGGACAGTAGTTAGTGTCGCCTAAATTTTATAGGTGAGGGAGTCTCGTCCGATGGGCGGCTAAAACTACTGAGAAATAATAATAATAGTAATAATAAAGGTTTAGCGAACCCAGAGGTTCGATGCCGATACCACCAATCGCAGTCTACAAACCTCGGTCCACCGACTACCGTCTAAACCCAAATCCATTAGATCACCCTTAACACAATCCTCACACCTACGTTTCGGTCTACCCCTTGGACGTTTATCAGTCGGCTCAGCGTTTATTGACTTTTCAGGAATTCGTTCCTGAGTCCAACAACTTTACAAGCTCATTTCAACCGTCGCGATGATATCACTTCGATTATATTAACAGGGTGCATGCTCCGCAATTCCGCGTTGTGTAACCTCCTAAATTCTCCTATGGACTCATCTTTTTTCGGACCAAATATTTTACGAAGTACCTTATTCTCGAAGACCTTAAGACGTTGTTCGTCCTTCAAGGTTAGCGGCCACATTTCACACCCGTACAGAGGTGTACGTAGGATAATAGTTTTGTTTATTCTAACTTTTAAGTTTCTGGACAAAATAATAACGACCTAAGTAATGTTGATACCGAAAAATAACAAGAATTTCCAGCCTTTAACCGCGCCTTTATTTCCTCTCGAATTTCGTTTTTTAAATAAACATAATTTATTTAGATTTAATTAAATAATTAATTATTCAGCCTTATTTATTTATTATCTCCATAAAGTTGTCCAAAGGTATTTTCTATATTCACCATAAGACGTGGCTTAAAATAGGTAAGGGGAAGGTTACACAATACTGAACGGTTGTAAGAGTTTAGCGAGTCTAAACGACGGACACGGTCGGTCGCACCCAAGGGTTTTATTATATAGATGAAGAGAGCAAATCACTCATCCATTTTCAGTGCTCTCATTTATTTTTCGGGGTAAGAATTATAACCATATGTAGTTCATCTGACACACTAATTTTCGAAATCTAATTAGTTAGATCCTATCGTACACTAATAATCTTATATATTAAAAAGAATAGTGTTAAATAAATAAATCTCTTTATATTGTTTATATTATGCAATTAATAGCTATTCTCTTCTACAATTTTAAATAGTTATGTTCATTTTTGTAATTTGTATTAATTTTATTTTGAACACCACTATATCGCTCTTTATAGTGGTGTTCAAAATAAAATATCTTCATTATTTTTAACTATTATTAAAAAGATAATAAGTATAATTTAATGGAAAAATAACTTTTGGTCGCATATTATTTATCTGTTTTAATAGTAAATTTTATTTCAAGTCTTATTTTTAGTAAAACATTAAAGAACAAGTTCACAGTTTACCATAAAAACGATTTAGCTTTATCAAATTTGGCTTGGAAAAAATATTTAACACGGTCTTAGTATTTCGCTATAGGCAAAATAAATAAAATTTATCAAGGAACGAATCAAATGCTTTGTTGACCCAGGTGCGGGTGTTTTCCCACAGTGCTATATTGAAAGTCGTTGCGCGTGATTCAGGTTGTTATGTTCTACGTGATAACGCCTTCAGGAAATGAAATTAACAATGCTCTGAGCTAAAGAACAAACAATTTTTTTTTTAATTTATTATTATTTTTAATAAATTAACACGTCTATGGAAAACTGATAATCAGCTTACTTCCTTGATATGAAACGAAGATCGTAGTTAGAGAAATTGTAATTCTTGTGAGATATTTTAAATTTGGCTGAATGAACCCAGTTGCAGATTTATACCTATTTGAAAGTTCTTGAATATACGTATATATTTAACTAATCGTTGACTAATTCTATGTCATGAATGGCACTATAGTTAATTTTAATCCGAAATTTTTAAATAATATTTTATAATAGTTAATTATAGAGAAAAAATGAAACCTCATACAGTAAATAACAGTCAATGTTTCTCCAATTCAGCGATCATAAAAGAAAATAATAAGATCACATCTGCATTTCTGTGATCTTATTTTTTTTCTGTTCTGATAGATGCTTTAGTTGGAGAAACGTTGATTTGCTAATAAATTATTCACAGATATTTGAGAGAACTGAAGTTTAGTTTTTTTTAGTCTCCCTATGATATTCTACTTTCTTCAAGATTAGCATAGAATCCGCCATGTCACCATTTTTTTATTTTCTTTGCTTGACCACTGATATAATATATCATATATATACAATCCATAATGTATAATTATATACAATCCATTTTAAATTGCATGGCGATCCCTCAAGAAGATTAAAACTATCTTAAACTACTTAAGCGCTTTTGTTTAGATTGGTATGAAATACACTTTTGGTAACTTGTTGACGATTCCCTGATATAATTTTAAAAAATAATGAATAAACAGAAAATAATTTTTCCCTGTCCAGTCAGTTCAGATCATGACCGTGGGTCAGATTATGTGGAAAAACCTTTTAATCGGTTTTCTTCTATCCAAATTTTGTAGGTAGTCCGTTTTTGATTAAAAATATGGGCAATTTTGACTTTCCATTAAATTCTTTACTATGTCAATATCATAATGATGCCGACGTTTCGGAGATGTATCCCCAACTTCAGGACATATTTCTGCTTTGCTTGTATGTACACACACACACACACACACATATATATATATATATATATATATATATATATATATATATATATATATATATATATATGTATACAAGCAAACAAAGAAATATGCCTTTATACATAATTTACAGGTATTTAAGTAAGATTATTTGAGTTAAAAGGTTAAAAAGAAGAACAGATTTCTTTTAAGTTATTTAAGTAAATAATATCTTTTCGTAATACGTTTAAAATAAATCTATTAAATGCTTTGACCACTGCATTTACTTTACATTGTGAAATATTTTAAACTGGAACTGGCCCTTACAAACGAGTCGAATGTTCCCCGACGTTCTATTCTTGTTTGCGGCATTTGTCCGATATTTCATTCTCTGTTCCTTTAACGACTGTTGGGGATTTTCAGCAATAATACTCCTGTTTTCAGAAATACCACACTAAGTTCTATTGATATTTTTTTTTTGTGAATATTATACATGCTAAAAAAAAAACTCAAAACATTGCCATAAATGTGAATAAACGCATGAATCGGTGTTAGCATATGAATAAATTGCAGCTTATGAAGCAGTTTGTTAGAGTGGAAGTATAAATTGGAAAATGAATTTTTCGTGAATATATAACCAGTAGCGAATCTAGATCTTGCGGTGCCTTGGGTGAGACGATATTCCGTCGTCCCCCTTGGCTATGGCGAAAGACTGCTGGGGGGTTTAGGATTTAATGGAATACTCCCAAGAGAAAAGAGGGGTACAGAGGCTCCCTTAAACTGTAAATTTGTATGTGATATATTATATATAAATGTATGTGATACATTTATTTAATTTTTCTGAGGCATGGTACTCCCAAGGGTGCGGGGTCCTGGGTGGTCACCTTTTTCGCCCCTCTCCTGGATATTATTTATAATAATAATAATCATTATTATTATTATGATTATAAAGCACAGCCTAGTTGAACGAGATATAATTTTTAATTTTCCTTGATTTTCAACATCGAGAACAAACAAAAAAACACTAAATCAAAGACTAAAACTATTATATTCCCTTCTTTCATGAAAATATAAGTTGAAACGTAGCATGAAATTGAACACTTACACTTACTTACCAAGGACTATCTGGACCCACGCTTCACAGATATATGGCACAGCCTGTATTTTTGACTCATACAAAAACATTAAATTTTTCACTCAAAAACTTTTAGGACTATCACCAAAGCCCCTTGGTACATCAGCAACATTACCTTACATACAGACCTTGATATGCCAACAGTTAGCCTACTCACTACAAACGATTTCACGATAACTTACCCGAACATCCCAACTCATTCATACAAGACATGCCTGAAATGACTAGCAGAAGGCTAAAAAGGAGCTGGATGAGAGATCTTCTTGCTTAACTATCTACAACAATCAAGACCGGAAGGGGTGCCGCTGGACATTACTCTCTATCATGCCACAACATCAAGTTTTTAGCCAGAAACTTCACGGGTTGTCTACATTGACAGGTGTGTATACAAAAATAAAGCATATTTTAGTGGTTTACGGTTCTGTGGTGTTCTGTTCATACATCTTAGTGCTGTGATACTAATTGTGTAAATACCTTCTTCCCTACTCCACGAATTCTATGTGCCTTAAATATATGTCATGTCCTCAGATCATTCTCTAATTATTAGTTAAATTTGTAATCAATTACTTTGATTATTTTTTCACAACTCGATTATTTTTTTTAGTATTGATTTAAATATTATTTAATAAAATCATTAAGTTTATCTTAATTTTCATTTTAAAAAAATTAACCACTTTTCTTTCCTTCTTCCATTGTATAGTTTTAATGCCCCAAATTGTTATCTTTAAATTTCAGAAATATTTTGTCCTACATGTGTAGACCAATTTTTTTAAATGTTAAATTGAAATAAATGGAAAGTCTTTGAAGATAAGCAACGCCCACAATCAATTACGAAAATCGACCAGATAATTCGCTGTATTACGTAATTTTCAATGCGTCTTTTATTAGAGAATTTTTATTAAATTCATTCAATTTAGTACTTAATCTATGTTAATGGCGTGAATATTAGTGTTCATATTTCAGTAAAGACAAAAATCCTTGAAATAGTTACTACATCATGTAATATAAATTTATTTTAATTTAAAAAGTAATTTATAAGTTTATTAGACACATTTAAAGACATAAACCTTCGTCTTGGCGATCCTTAGGGATGTGATTTTACCTCTTAATGAGCTGATTCCTGTTGGAACATTGCCATATTGCGCTGTAAATCTCAATCATTGTTCGCCATGGTTACAATGTTCGTCGATTGCAGGAGGCAGTGTACCTGAACTAAATTTCTTATAACCAAGGTGGAAAATTTTATTGTTAATTCCGCTCATAGTGCCTTCATACCGAATACCACTTTAAAGAGCGATATTTTAGTTAGTGGTTCTTAATATGTTTTAATTTTTCTGAATTAGATTTACGAAGTCAATAAAATCTATCAAAGCTCCTGGTTGCCAAGCGTCACCTTTGGATTCTCCAGTCAGATGCTGTGCCGGTTCGGATCCGGCGGGTTGAAATTTATTTTGTGGCAGACCAACGAAATTAAACCAAACCTCCCCATCCTGGCTATAATAGATTGGTTACCTACAGGGTAAACCGTGTTTTCTGCCATAGCTGTTGTACTGAAGTACCACAATTAAAAAAAATTTAAATTTTCAATATTAAAAATTGAAGTAGGAGTGACCGTTGTTAGACTTGAAATCAGTCAACATCCGCATGAAGAAGTATAGAAGGATCAATCTAATTAGGGATTGATAAATTATTTTCCACTTCTATAAATTTGTTATTCTGAAATCTAGTTTCGAATGCTATACATTCATCCTCAGTTCTAGAAACACACAAAAAATTCAAAAATATGCAATTCAAAATATAGTTTAGTATTATTATACATATTAAATTAGATTAATATAAATCAGTATTATAAAACATTTATGAATTTTATTAAGACAAGAAATCAAATACCTGTTGGTACTCACCAAGGTTTAAATGGATACTTATTTATTATTATATTAAACAGAAAAGTTTGTACTGGTTTCTTCTCGCATTGAACTAACAATGAACGAAAGCTAGGTAGGATATTTATAGGTGACGGTTTAAGAGTCAGGGTTTTTCCAGTAATGCCGGGGTGTAATTGTTTTTTCTGTTATAGAAAGGAATAAATTTAAGATTGGACTATTGGAGATATTTATTTGGTATGATTTATTTATTAAGCAAAACTCTGGATTGGATTTGAAGGATTTTATTATTTCAAGTCCTTCATATATATTTAATTTGAGGCTGTTTTCAACGTGATGTATTAATTTAACTCCTAATCCAGAGATTAAAGGAACATATACGTGCATATAATAATAAGTCAGATAATTCCAACTTTGCAATTCATTTAAATAAAAAAAAATCATAAATACATCAATCCCTAATTAGACTTGAAATGTAATCGGAAAAAATCTTAAAAATGTCCTAAACCATCGGGATATATTAAAAGTTCTGAAAATATTTTGAGTCCTATTTCAAAATAAAGTACAAAAGTGCAAGTGGAAAGGCTTCTGTTTTGAGGTTACAAGTTACTTATCATCATTAGATAATTATAATTTTTTTTTAAATTACTGTTTTTAATTTGACTATTTAAAATGTTATCGTGTTTAAAAATTATAACAATGTTTTACAAAATGTAACAGCTTGTACTTTACTTTATAGGCACACTCAGTTTCATTATAAAGTACAAAAGTATAAGTACAAGTAAGTCTATGACTTACACTGTGAAATTTTATAGCACGATAGCATTTAAAATATTTATATTAAAAAATAGTAAATTAAAAAAAAAATTGAATAAAATTATTATTATGTGATAAACGATAAGCAACTCGTAACCTCTAAAAACGAATCTTTCCTCTTGTACTTTTCCCACTTGTGCTTACTTAATAAATATGACCCTGGTGTGTCATCTGACACGACTTTACTTTGTCAAACGTCAGTTAAAAAAAAATAATAACTTTTAGGCGCTTGTAATTATCTTATCGTTCTCAACATGCTCCAGACCGGGTTCCTGGAACGAAAGTCTTTGGGTCCAAAGTCCCAAAGCGTCTAAGGTGAAAGAAGCTTTGACAATCATGGTTTCTGATTTAATAATCTCACTAAGGAAAACGAGTCTAAAAAACGACTAATCACACATCATTTCTACGTCACGTGACCTACCCTCCATTCTACATCGAAAACGAATTTATCCTGAAATCTAACAGAGTACAAAACCTAAATCTATTGACGGAAGAATTACATGGACCCTGATATTAAGATATGAAGTTAAAAATCAAACCAATACCTGAGATATTATATTCCCTCCAAGGACGAGGTTTAAGTTTCAAACTAAAACAAAACCTACGTATACTTACTTACTGAAAACCATCTGGACTTACGCCTCACAAGTATATGTTGCTCCTTTAAAAACTAAGCGACTATCGTACGGGCACTGGCTTCCCCTTACCAACCGTCAATGAACACATTCAAACTCACTACAATATCTTATATGAAAAAATACAAGGCCAATTTACACATAAGACATGACCTAAAAAAAACCTAACTGACAACATCCGTAGAAGGTTGGAAAGGAGCTGGACTTGCGACCTGTTAGAATTACAATAAATATTAGTCTAGACGATTAGTCTAGACCGGAAGTTCCCTACACCCTGTTTCTTAAGTCTTGGTTCGATTCAGGTACTTCTCATCTCACATCTAGGATTATCCTGACCATTTTGAAATTTATAATAAGATAAAGAAATAAAAAAAAATAATAATAATAATACTTTTATAAAAAATGTTGGCTGTTCGGCAGTAACCTAGACCAATCTCTATGCAGTGCAACGTAGGTCCCTATTACTGTTAATCATAATAATATTTAATTAGATTCAATATTTGGCTCTCCATATTATGAGGTTTTCTTCACTATTTTGCCTCAAGTTCACAATTAAACTCAATAGCTTTAATCTATATATTTCTGTTGTCGTTAGCGAATTATAAAAAACAGCCTCATAGTTGCTTACAATTTGTTATTTGTACCTAAAATATTTTATTTTAAATGTTCTGTTAAATTAGTCAATTAACAAAATCTAATAAATAATTTAATAAAATTCTCTTAGATACCTAATATCCAAGTAATGTTGGGTGAGCCAATTAGTGTTACTATACTAATGAGACATTGGCAATGAATGGATAACAGATCAGAGCTTATATAGAGAAGAGGGGGTTTAGTTTTGAACTATTTTAAATAACATTATTCCAGATTTCTGAAATGAACTTCAGTTCTTCATTTACATTTAAATTGCATTGTAGGGATTTTCTTATTAGTAACGTTTCTTTCTTTTTTCTTTTTTTTTTTTTGTTGTATTTTTTTCCTACCTAATATTTTAACATCATCAAAACTTATGTTATGCTGTTCACTGTATGTCTCCTTAATGCTATATGGTTTCTATTGTATATTATTGAGTTATTTTGCTGTTTTATACGTTTTTTTAGATTTTGAAAAGATTCCCCTGTACATATTTTCGAATTGTAGTTGAAACCAAATCATCCCTGATACGTGAAGAGAAATATATAGATCAAAGCTATAAAAACCGTCCGGTTTTTTAAACAAAATATACATAAATAGTACCTATATTCCAGAAATATTAAATTAAATAAAGTTGATTAGTTAATATGAACTAATTTTAAAATACATCGTTATAAGTTTGTTATATGTGCCCTTATTTTATTATTGTTTACTTTTTTATTTTACTTAGATGTTTTTCTTTCTTTTTTTTGAGAATGTTTAAAAAATTCCTTTTTAAAATGTTCTATTTTATTTTATCAACGTGTTTACTATTATTAGTTTCTTATTATATTATTTTTAATAATTTTATCCACCTTGCAACTATATAAAAAATAATGTAAGATAAGGTGGTACGGGTGGCAGTCAGAAATGGATCACAAACTATTTATATTAAGCTAACGTTTCGATCCACATTCCATTTCTTCATCAGGGCTTGACAACTCAGACTGTGGGCGAGGATTGAGGAATAATTTTTTCAATTAAAAATAAAAATATACCATGAAACGCATGTGAAATGCATGTTCTGTTTTTAGTAATATATTAAATTATAAAATTATTGTACGTCGGCTAACTTAACCTTATCTGCGAATCATATGTAATTATAAATAAACAGGCTTTGAAGAAAATGTTGTTCCCCTTGTGAGGAGTGCGCGGTGTGTTCGCCGACAATCATGATAAAAAATTTTTGGTAATTTTACATTTAATTGAAAAAAGTCAAGACATGCCCAACCTTTTCGCCGAAATTGGGTATTCTTCTACGGAGTGAAGTATATTAACAGAATTTTTATCGCCAAATAACCATCGCCCATCCAGCAGTTTATATAAATATAATAATATAAATATAAACCAGCAGTTTATATTTATGGAAAGAAGAAACTTTCCTATTTCTATTGAGTCCAAAAACGTCGATATCGGATACACTGAAGACAAGATGTATAGCTTCAAATCGAAACTTTGTGGCTTAAAATTTTTGATCTCTGAAAAAACAATTGTTTGTTTTCGATGCTTTTTTTAAACATTAAGGTTTTTTTGGTGTGCTGAATCAAAATCTGCCAACATTTTTGTGTGAAAAAGATATAAGGCTAGTTTAATTAATAATTTTAAAAAAATTTAAAATTGGTTTGACCAAAAATCGATTTTTTTTTCATGTTTATATTTTTCCTGCAATATAATCTGAAAAACTGTGAAAATGTATTGCTGAAAAAAACACGCCCGTAACATTTTTAAAATTCTAGATATAAAATAAAGCAGTTTCAGTAACACGTTCTTTCTTTCTTTTTCAGCTCCTAAGAACCTTTGGACGAAACGGATGGACACGTGTCAACTTTTACAAAGCAGAATCACCCAAAAAATGTTGATTGAAATCGGCGACGGATATACCATGTCAGTCTATCAAGTTAATATTTGTTTTTAATTTTTTTTTTTCCTAAGAGCTAAATAAATTATCCACTTCAAAAAATAACACCCTTATTTCCTTCAAAAATTCGCTATATTTTAAGCCTTGTTGCTAAAACGTACAAAACAAAAGACACATACTTCAATTCATTATTCTAAATTATTTTATTCTTGTAAATTGCGATATAAATATGTGCTTCGTAAATTTAGTATGAGATCACATGAAAACGTATTAAATGTACTTCACTGTTCATTTCACAATCGATACATTGAAAAAAAAATTACATTGATAGTTAATTAGGCTTATATAGGTCATAGTTTCTCGAACGTCATAAAAATAATTTTGTGTAATCATTTAATTGACCTCAAACTGGCTCGGATCGACAAATCAGATGATCTAAACTAACCGAGACCGGACCACAGTGACTGAGTTCAATTAATGTATGTCAGTCGCTTGTCATTAGCTCCACTTATAAAAATTTAAAAGTTTAATGACAAAAAAAATAATATAATTAAATAAAATCCATTCACTTAAATGGAGTAATTTCCAATTATATTGAACTTAAAACTCGAGAAGTTGAATATTATTACAAATTCCTTGGTATAATAAAACCGGTAAAATTATATTTTTAAATATATGTAAAGAAAACACAGAGAGCTTTTCTTAAATTTATATTTGCCGCTGTTTAACATGTTAACAAGAGACACCAGATGTCAGGACGGGCAATTGTGACAGCTAAGAAGATAATAGAGTAGGCCGTGATCCACATGGAATCATTTGAACAATTAATGTTAAATTAATTGTTGCGAGATCTAACAAACCTGAAATAAGGACTTTTAATGTTGTTTCTTTTTTGTTTGTATTTTCAGGTGGGAGAATGTTTTTGTGAATTTGAACACATAATGAATTTGTTAAGAGTTGTAAGTACGTATTATCAATAAAACTTTTGTATTTTCAGAGAATCACTTTTTACTCTTTATTTCCACCAAGGGTGTAAAACCATCATATATATAATTAAATAAAATCCATTATATTACCTGGATAATCATTATCTTAAATATCAAAAGATTTAATTGAGAAACACAAAAACTGACTTTTATAATTTACTTTTTGTGTTACATTAATCGAATTAATTAATAGAGTAAAATTAATTTCGTGTTCGGAATAAGAATATTCAGTCACAAGCCTTACTAATTTAATTAATTAGAAAAATTTAATTAAGAAGAATTCTAAAGAATGAATTAGCAAAGAAAAGGAAAAAAAATACAATACTATTTTCCTTTAATGGATTCAGTTCATTTACATGTTTTTTGTTTTGCTCTTTTCTTTGCCGTATTACGCTTTTGAACACTGAATTGGCTGGAGATTCCCCTTTTTCTGCAAATATGCATTTTAATTCTATACATCTTCAATTTTTATTTTTTGTTTCATAATTTCTAATTATTTAATTTTTTTTATTTCTCTCGATTAGGAATTCCGCAATTCTTGGCAAATCTTGTATCGGTGATGACAGCTATGGTAGGTTGAATCAGTGCAATGAGGAATTCGTATTCTCCTATTTCGTTTTCAAGTCCATCAGTGTTGAAATTTAGAATTTTTAATTGGTTGATCATTTAGGGTTTACGAGGGTAATGACCGTTTGAATTAATTGAGTTATATTGTTTATAAATCCAACCATCATATTCGTGAACTTTATCCTTTAGCACATTTACATTAAGCACATTCTAAATTTAAGAATTCCGCGAAACAAAAAGTATTTACGGAAATGTTTGCGTGAATAAAAAAAAAAAAAAAAAAAAATCGAAATAATCGCCTCGAAAGGACCTTGAGGCCTAAGGATAATGTGATGTCTTCTGTTTTTGGCCGACTGCCGGGTCGTAACTGCTATTGACGTAATAAAATGATCCGATTTAGTCTTTTAGGCATCCTTCAATTGATTATTAGAATCCAGAATATTGTTGCATATTTTATGTAAATTAACTTAATTCTATACAGATTTTTAATAATCTAATCTTTTAATAAATCAGTCTGACAATCAACGCATTTTTTTTTTGTCCTCTCTCTCTCCCTGTATTTATTGTCGAATAGTAATAATATTTTAAGTAATATTCAGAAAAAAATGTTATTTTATAATTAAAGGAAATAAACCATCATATCAGTCTCATTTTTTATTTCATTATTAACAGTAGCACTTTGCGTCATATTCATCTAAAATTAAGACACATCGAGTAGAAAAAAACATACAATTGAATTTGATAGATACACTTGTCAAAAGGAAATTTGAGATAATTAATTACCTTGTACTTATTGATTCATTTTTTTAATCTTGTTTTTTAAAATATTATTTTTACTACAATACACATAAAATTATTTCTATAAGATTCATTTTATAATTTTTTATACGAGACATTTTATATTGAAATGTTTAAAAATAAAAATTGCAGGCTCACAGATAGTTAAAGTGATGAAAAAAATATATTAATAAGGGATATTAAAAGTGATGTCCTAAATTATAAGAACTAAGGCCAATAGGTGACTAAACCTCTTCTTTTTTTTTTATCTCTTAAGGAATTGCAATTACATTTCAAATGATCGTTACAAAAATAAAAATGTATTCACACACATCAGTGACGCGATTGAGTGACAAGCGCTGGGATATCCTGGAATCATGCTTTTCCATCCATAAGTGGAGGGACAGGCCTGGCTCGGGGTGTCCTAGGCCGATTGTAAATAGTCTTTATAAGTATCTCTGCGCTTAAGATATTACGTTTATTTTATTTTATATAAGTTTATTTGTTATTTCTTGTATGAAGTTTATTTTTTATTTTGTTAATATTTCATTTTTTTTTTCATTTAATTTTTTGTAAATTTGGTATGAATGATTTCTTGGATCCTGCTGGGAGAGAATGTAACATTATTCAATAAATAAATAGTTTCTCAAAAAAAAGTTTTAAATAATAAATTTTAATTTTTTTAGATCTGGAATCCGAAGCACTACATATACAAAAAAAAAAAATCAGTTCACCCGTTTAAGAAATATATGGACATATGAAATCTCTAATTGGCGGCTATTTTGAGACGAAATGGCGGGTGGCAATTATGAGTTCCGAGGATCAGCCTGTGACTTTAGTGCAGTTCTTAAAAAAAAAAAAAAAAAAAAATCCTAGTAGTCAGAAAGAAAAACTGCTGACTGTTGGATTTTTTAAATTAAAAAATCGGTTTTTGGATTCTATGTATCTAGAAACGTAAAATCTCATATTTTAAAAGGGAAGGGAGTATTTTTTTTTTTTAATTGAAGATTAGCTTTCGGTTACGCTCGGGTAAAGTATAAGTTCTCTTGAAGGTCTTGGAGATTGAGATCACAATTAAATAATTTCATATAATATGAAATGTCAAGATATTTAATTGAAAGTAAAAAATAATTTTTTAAAATTGTGAGTAAAATTGTGTTAAAATCGTAAGTTAATAGAAATTATATCTGAAATTTAAAACTCAGTTTATATGATTGCGGACTATTTCTCAAATTTTCACATTTCTCAAAGGTTGCTAATGTTTGTAACACTTCAAAATAACTTTTTATAAAAAGGGCAGTTTTTTATATAGAAAGATATGATCCAAAAAGCTTACATTTTCAATCTGATAGTTACAAATTAATACTTTTCACACGTTTTCGCGACTCCCACGGTCTGTTACGGCTTACAAACATGGAAATACAGGTTCGATTCCTGTGAATATATTTAAAAAGGTCAAATTTCTGGAACAGGGTCCAGTTCTGCGTGCAAGAGACAACATGCGTGAGAAGGATAACCGGTCGAGCCCGTACCTCATTAAGTACCTGCGTAGGCCATTAATTTAAATTCACGTATTTATTTTATCTCAGGAGTCCCATCTTCTGATTCTTTTTATAGATTATATATATATATATATATATATATATATATATATATATATATATATATATATATATATATATATATATATATATATATGTATATATCCATCTTATCTAACTCGCATATATTTATAGCAATGTAATATTTTGTCATGGCTAACATATATAACATGCAACCGGTTACCTAGTTTATTTATTTACTTTGATGTTTGTACTGAATCTTATGATTCTTCTGACCTTCAAGTAAAGTATCATTTCCGGTAATCATGAAGTGACCAAAAAGGGAGGTTCACAACTACATTTTACAACAATCCTAAATACGAAATTTCAACTTTCTACGGCTAACCGTTTTTGAGTTATGAGAGATACGGTCGGACGTACATACAGACATCACGACGAAACTAATCAAAATGGATTCAGGGATGGTCAAAATGGATATTTTCGTTGAAATCTGAATACCGAGAATTTTCGCGATTACAATACATCCTTTACTTCGTACAAGGAAGTAAAAAAAAACAAAAACAAAATGTGGCTGTTTTTAGCTTAATTAAAGCTGGTCTTTTTAAAATGATTTTTAATTTTTTTATTTTGTTCGAAGGTTAATAATTGCTCGGGAATTCATACATCGTATTAAATTAGAAATAATTTCACCATGCCAAGATTAACCCACATCACAAAAGGCACTAAGGAATTTTTCAGCCTCAAGCTCTTAATCCCAAGCCAATTACCAACTTGTTAACTTTTTTAATTTCAGGCATCTTCAGGATTATTATTATTTAGATTTCATATATAATTTATTTTACATATATCTTGGTATTATTAGATACAATCATAAAAACTTAACAATTTATGGTTGTAATTTACATGGAATGCATCTACTGACTTATCACTTGCTTAATGCTTTGTAAATAACAGTATAATTAAGGTGCAATTTAGCAGATAGTTTTGAAGATACTAGAATTTTACGAAATCTGTAAAATATGACAATTAACTTTGCCTGAAGATACTTGAGATTTGTTTTTTAACCTTCCAAATAGAACATGATTATAATAATAACATGAGTAGTTCAGTTCTTTTGGCTATTAGATTTGACATTTAGGTTCTCATGGCATTTGAATCCTTAAAATGAAGGCAAAGGCCTATGGTTCAAAACACGCCATTAAGAAATCTCACAAAAAATCTCTGACATGAGAAGGTTTAAACCAATGGCTCCTAAACTTATTTGACCTTCTACCCCTTTTTAACAAAATAAATTGCAAGTCCAGAAGATTTACCATTTTTAAATTGAATAAACGAAAAAATTTGATTATTTGTTATTATTATGTTATGTATGTACTACGGTTAGTACACGCTAGTTTAATTCCTTTTTAAACAAGATAAGTATGTAATCGTTAGCTTAGCAAAAGATCTCGCCTGACACAGGAGAAAAGAAAAGATGGAAGTATTTCCTAAGGCCAAAGAGCTAAGTTATACCTCAGGTGGGAAGTAGCACTGATTTAGCTTAAGAATATAATAGGTTTACCAACGAGTATCTAGATAGGCCGGTGTATCCTGCGGTGCACGCCATTACTTGTTCATATTATACTCCAGATCGTTAACAATTTGTTTAAACTTGTTTATAATAGCTTTCTTAATAATGAAAATGGTCAAAATTATTTTATTTTATATTTAACCTTTCGCTGATCCTCTGACGTTGTCCACGCATTCCTGAATTAATTTAAATTTGCCACGGACTCCTGCTGTTTTGGGAGGGGGGAGGGTTATCTGATTGGAACATGGCGGGATAGATCACAGACATTTCAGATTTTTTTTTTTTTTGGAGCGCGTATTTTAGAATAGTGGTACTTGGCATTTAACGTATCAATTTCTCAGACATTATTTTTAAATTTTATGCCTACCGTATTATAATTTCCAATACATAAGGTCTTTTTGCTAACCCTTACATGATAAACTATTCAACTAATTACTTGTCATAAAATGCAACTAAGAGCTGTTATACTCAGATTTTTGTTTTAGCTTTTGTTCCTCGGCTATGTTCATATGCAAACTTCTTATGTAATCAAATAAAATTCCTAAAGTTTCTTTTTCTATTAATTTTCATAAAATTCAATACCGTTTAAAAACGGAAAACAAATTAATTTTCCTTCAGTCTAACCATTGCATACATTTGAAATTGTTCAACATCAACTTCTGCAATAACATGCGTAAGAATGAATTCATTACATGACTTTACGGCTGATTAATTACCTGTCATAATTATCATATAATTACATGCGGAAACAAGAAAAAGATAAATAAATAAATAGCTTGGAGAGAAAAATTAAAGAACTGAAAAAGTAGCATTGATGAGATTACCTTTTGTTTCCCATTGGATATCTCAGAAGCACTGATTGTCAAACGTACAATTTAATCAAGAATAAATGTTAAAGTAAAAAAGAAAAAAAAATGAATTGTTAACTATTCCGCGATTTTGTACGCTCTGTCTAAAAGATTTCCAAAGATTACAGTAATATTTGCTTAGGAAGCATGTCTCCTACCTGCAAAAAAACTGACTGAGCAATTTTAATATTAACGGTCGATGCAATATAAGAGAATTCCTTCTGACAGAAAAGCACCTCCTGCATAGTTTAAAGTTCTTTATTTTATATGATTATTCAAATTAATTTTTATCTAATATAATTACTTTGAATAATCAATGGTTGGCCGTAGAACTTATGAAGGAGTGAGATGGTCCGGGAGGCGGTCAAAAATTGGAACACAAATAGTAAAAACTATTTATTAAGAAACCGACGTTTCGAACCAGTTTGCAGGTCTTCTTCGGGGTTGAATAAACAAGATACACAAATAAGAATATAACAATGGTATATACAGTGAATTAATTCATAATTAAAAAGTCTTATATAAATAAGACTTAAAAAATAAAATAAAACTTAAAATAAGATTTAACTTAACTTAACTTAAACTTAACTTAACTTAAAATAAGAATTTTTAATTATTAATTCAATCACTGTATATACCATTGTTATATTCTTATTTGTGTATCTTGTTTATTCAGCCCTGAAGAAGACCTGCGAAGGGGGTCGAAACGTCGATTCCTTAATAAATAGGTTTTACTATTTGTGTTCCAATTCTTGACCGCCTCCCGGACCATCTCATCTCATTCATTTATTATATTTTTAGGATGACACAAAAATTTTGTCGGTTTTTGAATGGAATCGTTTGTTTATCTCTCCTATTCCGTATCAATATTTTATCCGTAACTAGCCATGTTTATCAGAAAGCGAACCTTTCAACTGCGCAGGACTGCGCAACGTTGGTTTGTTCGTTTTAACAGCGGCGACACCACATTTGAAGATGAACCACGTTCTGGGCGCCCATCTGAGTGGAACATTGAGGCTACAGAAAGGGCAGTTAATGGATATCCGTCAATCAGTACCCGCCAACTGTTGAATATTCTTGGGGTCCAGAAATATCCTGCCCTGTATAATCGGAAGAGAGTTCTCTTACAACAAGATAATGCTCGTCCTCATACCGCTAGAATAGCTAAATAAAATTGAAGAACTTGATGGTCTAGAACTTATACCACTCTCTGCACACAGTCCTGACCTCTCCCCCTCTGACTATTAATTGTTTCGCTCAACGGCTCATTTTCTTCGGAGGAGACAGCGCAATAATCAGGAGGAAGTCGAAAACGGTGTTAGCGAGTTCTTCGGATCAAAAGATAAAGATTGGCTCATAGGTGGCTCAAGACAGACCAACACGAGGGATTATACTTTGAAAGTTGTTATTTTTCAAATACAATTTTATTGTATTGTGTAAAACATCCACAAAACTTTTCTGTCAACCTAGTATTAATACATTTCTCAGTTCTACATTTAATTCAATAGATTTCGTTCGTTCCTACGGATCACTCAAAATCGGTAAGCTGTAGAAAGTTAAAATTTTGTATTTAGGATTATTGTAAAATGTAATTGTGAACTTCGTTTTTTTGTAACTGCATGATTATCGGAAGAGGTACTTTATTTGAAGGTCATAATTGATTTTCATCAAAAACTATACTAAAATATATTGCAAAACTTCTAAAATTGAGTATTTATGACTCGCATATTTATATAAATAACAAAATAAATTTTGGTTAAAATTGGCAAACCTGAAGTGGTACTTTACTTGAAGGTCGGATCAGACTTTCATCAAAAATTATATTAAAATATAACGTAGAACGTCTCAAATTGGGTGAATTATATTTGTATATCATTTTAAGTAATATAATAAATTTTCCTTGAAATTGAAGAGCCGAAAGGGGTACTTTACTTCATATGGTTCGGTGTTGAAACGCGATTTTTTCCACCCTAATTAATCAATTTTATTACTTGTTTTATGCGCTAAATTGGGTATAAAATATTTGTTTTCCTCCCGATTTGTGAGCTGAACAAGTCTGCAGCAGGAGTTGTAGTTTCGCTTAAAATGTTGAAACCGTCGATTTCCAATGCTTTGTCTAGTGACATAGACAGAAAACGACATATAATAACGGAATAAGACCTTCATAAAAAATATGTGTGTGTCTGTATATGTCAATAGATGGACGTCGCGACCCAAAGTGTTGTTTTTGAGATACTGCTATCTTCGGAAACTAGTAACCAAATTCAGGGTCACTTTTTGAGTCGCCTATTTATAGTTTAACAAGCGTGCAAGAAAGAATCCACATCAGATATTTTTTATTTTATTTTATATGCAAACTTATATCTGAAACATTTACAAATCAATTAACTGTATCATTTTATTAAATAATTATTCATGCAAAGTATGAATTGTACAGAGGAACTGGAGTAGGAAGGTTTTAAATGTAAACGATATTTTCACTATATGGGCTCAAATAGTGAAATATAATAGTTTTTAAATAAAACTGCTAACTAGAGTTTTAAATCAATTTTTTTCAATATAGCCTCCTTCATTTTAGTTTTTTAGATTTATTTTATTTTTTCGAATTCTAGAACTCTGTGAATAAAAAATGTAAAAATATCTAGCTGCTATACTTACTAATGGAATACTTACTGCATCAATACTCGTCATTGTACAATTATATTAACCGTCTCATTGCTTACTTTGCTACTAACTTTCTATGAAACAAGTTTAATTCGAAATAAAGGAACTAGAATAAATAATTGACTTACAAATGAAACCAAGGTTAGGAGATGTAGACTTTGCCGCCAAGTTGAAGCTTACGCAAGGTTACATTGCGGTAGTTCTTGTTAATATTCCAGCAACATTGAGCAACAGAATTATTTTGTTTTATTTCCTTAAATAGATAAATTTTTAAATCTTCATAAATATAACTAAATGTAAAACTGTATTAGCTAATGTAATGGAAAGGATCCACGTATTTGGTATTGTAAAAAAATTAGTTCTTGTTAATATTCCAGCAACATTGAGCAACAGAATTATTTTGTTTTATTTCCTTAAATAGATAAATTTTTAAATCTTCATAAATATAACTAAATGTAAAACTGTATTAGCTAATGTAATGGAAAGGATCCACGTATTTGGTATTGTAAAAAAATTAAAAATTTTAACCCACTTTCTCGTAAATTTTTTTTTGGAATCGTTTGGAGATTTTAATATTTCTGATTTATTAAAATTTGCCCCAGGATCTCCATAGAAAATTTTAAAATATCACTGAAAGGATGGGTTGTAAATATCTTATTTCAATTTTAACATTTGTTTCATCTTAAAAGTGAGCTGAATAATGATTTCATGGAAAGATGTAATCGAAAATATTTATAAAAAAAATTATCTTCTTTTTTAACGAATTTTTGGAAATGATTACAAAAAATAATAAATAATAAAATAAATAAGATAAAGTATCTCAGTATTGGTTTCGGTTTTCTAAACTCGCTCCTCACGTATCCTGAATCAATCTATCTGAATCAACCACTATCTGAAGCTATTCAATTAATTGATTAAATAATTTTTTTGACCGATTACAATAATTCAGATATAAATAATTAAGTTAGTTAACATTTTACTTAGTATGAAAGTTATATTTAAATTAGGTAATAATTGGTGTTTAATTTATTTAACGACATGCCCAAAAGGAGATACTTCTTGATATTATACTCTCACCTACGTCTTGTTCTGCACCTGGGACATCTTCCCTCCAGTTGAGGGTTGATAACCGGTTCAGTGACCCTCTCACTCATAGCTCAATGACTTTAGTACAGAGTAAGACAGTTTCAGGTCTTATCTCCATTCTCCAG
This sequence comes from Rhaphigaster nebulosa, assembly GCA_948150685.1. Taxonomy (NCBI): domain Eukaryota; kingdom Metazoa; phylum Arthropoda; class Insecta; order Hemiptera; family Pentatomidae; genus Rhaphigaster; species Rhaphigaster nebulosa. Next base: position 10,530,407 of record OX411311.1, on the reverse strand, counting down.
CCGACCAATTTTTTTCAGTCCAGATATTTTAAGTAATGGTATATTTCTTAATTCGGTATTGATTAAATAGGTATTGGCATATCCCAGCCCCTTGCCAAACCGTTTAATTTCGAAAAATAATTCATGTAAAAGAAAAACTATATTTATATAATATTAATAATATACTTATAATAGATTAGGCTCAGCGAATCCGAAAGCTCGTGGATATCATCAAATAAAGGACGTTGACAAGATAGGACTTGACGCTATATTCCTGTAAACGTCATGGCCATTCTATCTGTTCAGTTCTTATAATTCTTTTTTTCAATTTGTAGTTAGTCCAGTATACTGGAGACCGGAAAGTGGTCACGCTGGAAAGTTTTGGAGAAGTTCTGAAAATTCCCCCATTTATGCTTTCTGGGGTGCTGATTTCGAATTTCAACTTTGCTACATAAAAATGCATAGTTTTCATTCTATGGGAGAAAAAACGAAAAAATATAAATTTTAAGTTTTTGCATTTTTTTTTGTTCTGAAAAGAAAATTGAGGTTACAAAGATGAAATTCGTAATCAGTCCCTAAAAAAAAACAACGCAAATGTGCAAATTTTCAGAACTTTTACAAAACTTTCGAGGTAAAGGTACCACAGGCATAACATAATTATATAAGTCCGAATATATTTAATGATCGTTTTAATTACTGCAACGCATTGGATGGAGATTCAAATGTACTGCCGGCATACTAGTATTATTGATATTAAAGCGTTGCAATCTATTAGTCCGAGAGTCGAAGCCAAATTTGTAGACTATCGTTCTCAAAGCGGCCGGGTTTCAAAATACCGGACAAAAAAACTAGGATTTCAGGACATTTTATGATTTTTTTCACATATAATTCCTAAACAGTGCATTTTATCGAAAAAATGATTTTACATTAAATTAAAGAAAATTAAATTACGCGTCTCATGAGTATAATAATATAATAATTTGGTCGTCTGGTATAATATAACAATAAGTCGTCTGGTCAAAACATAGGCAGAGTACTGTAACTGAGTCTTTAGCTTGGGAATGAGTATTCTAAGAGAAAAACTCATAAAATAAAAGTTGTAGAACATAAAATTCTGTGTCCGTTGAGAACAATTTTTTTTAAATTTCGGTCAAGTACACTTCTCGAAATTTGCAATCTCCCTATCTCAGGCTGTTAGTATTTTAGTCCACTAGATATTTCATTTTGGTTAGCAAAAAATGGAGTAATTTAAATTTTCAGGTATGTTGTGTGTATTGCCCCTCTTGTAAACAAAATTTTTTCGATCATTTCCTTGTGCGTTTTTCGCCATTTTCAAAAACCTTCAAAAGCTTTTTTTCAGATTTTCCTCTGAAACTTGCTTCCAGTGGATTTAAGATTATATAATTATATAAGGTTATAACAATTATAAATGATTATATTATGGTACTCATTAGACGCAGAATTTAATTTTCTTTAATTTAATATACTATAACTTTTTCAATAGAATGCACTGTTTAGAAATTGTAGGTGAAAAAACAAAAAATGTTCTAAAATGTGCGAATTGAATACTGAGGAAGGACATCATATGGATATATGGCTTTCTTTATAAGGTTTTCTTATATAAGGTTATATGTAAGGTTTATAAGGATATAAGGTTTTCTTCAAATAATTCACCAAATTTGGCCTCAGTTCTCGGACAGTAGTCCTACCTATTAAGGTTGCGACACTTTAATATCAATAATACAGTGAACAGGTGAGGGTGTTCCCGGTAATACATTTCTCACGGAATCTCCATCCCTATCCCATTTATAAATCGAATCCATTTACTCTAAACCAAAAGTAATATAAAGTCGAACATATGTATGTGTATGTGTTTGTGTGTGTGTGTGTGTGTGTGTGTGTGTGTGTGTGTGTGTGTGTGTGTGTGTGTGTGTGTGTGTAATATATATAAACACGATCCCATCACAAGGTCATTGGACTCAAGAAATTGCATTCTCATTTGTATAATAATAATTATTATCCTAACCAGATGGTAATATCAGAAAGATAATAATTGATATTATATAAGAAGAAGGAAGATTAACTTAGCACGAATGGATCATTAAGTCATTCCACTCAAGAAGAGTGCAAAAAGAAAGATGTAAGGCCATTCTGTGGTATGCTCGGACAAGTTGGAGTAATTGTTCTTCGGAAAGTATAATTAAAAATAGATTATATATAGTTTTTAAGAAATAATAAAATATAATAAAAACTAAATGTGCTTCATTATTATAAAAAAAAATTAAAAAAAAAAAACACGACTTTTATTTTTCAATAATTAAGAAGATACTCTTTTATTATTTTTAAAATTTGTAAAAATTTCAAATGATATATTAATAAAAAGTCACGGGAATTATTAGTAATTTTCTACCGTGAAATATAGATAAAAATTATCCATAGTAGACATTTTCAAAACACCTAGCACAATTACTAATTTTCAATCATAAGTTCTAGTTCACAACGTTTCAAGAGGATCGTAAATCAATTTCAATTTTAAAATATCATTATGCATTGTATATTAATTTTCTTTAAAATCCATATATCCTAATGTCTAAAAAGTTAAAATTTTATTTATTTTTTTCGTTTTTTTATTCCTACTTGTTCTACTAAATCAATATTAAATATTTACTCTTGCACTGTAGTTAAAATAAGACATTATTCAATATTATTAATAATCGTGAAAACACAGGAAAATAATACTTGCATCTGTGTTTATATAAACTGATAGATTTCTTGGCTACAAATTTCTTAATTTATAGTTAATTTATTTCTATATTTGAATTTTTGATTGTTATGTTTATTTTAGTTTGGGGTTAATTTATAATCTGTTGAATCCCATGCCGAAAAAATTATTTAAAAAAAAAAAAAGGAAATAAGAATAGAAAAGAAAATCGTTGCAGTTCGATTGTTCCATATCTTCCGTCTTTTTAAAAAAAGTAATGAACCGTTTTTGATGATTTTAACTGATAATTCAAAATCCTTAAATTTAATGTTAAAAAACAACAACAAAAAATTAATTCCATGTTCGTGATAAAGTAGTTTTTTTTTCTAGTAAAAAAAAAAAATCATAAAACAACTTTTAATTTATGAAATGATTACATTAATAATTGTACTAATTACTTAGAAATGATTGAAAACCTGATAAAATTTAATTAACATGCATGATAATGAAATTAACAAAAATAGTCGAGAAGCAAGTACGTGATGCGAAATATCGTTTCAAATATGATGAATATTATAAAATAAGTCTTTGAATAAAATAATATGAGTAAAAGTATGATAGTGTTTTATATTATATTTTTCTAACAAGTTGTCTTCTGAATATTGTTTTTTTTATTATAATTCCGATCTTAATTAAGAAGACATTTTATTTTTTATTTTTCATTAAATTCCAGAACGAACAGTTTCGCTACCATTTACAAAAAAATAAAATATATCTTTAATTAAAAAATAAAATAAAATAAAGTATATTTTTTTTATAAATTCTATCGTTTATGTTTTTATCCAATGTTGCTAATAAGTACATACAATTTTAACATGCACATACACTTTCACTGGCTCTACATACAGCTACACAGACAACATGTAATACATATTAGGGCTGATCAACTATACATTAACATGCTAATTGTCTATTATGATATGATGGTACTAACTTGTCGATGGAGTTGGGTGGCATGCTTGGGTCAGACTGTTCCTCTCCCCGGCAGTGGCAGGCTTATATAACAGAGACTATGTCGTTATATAACTCATCATCCCTTCGCTTAGGGGTAAAACTGATATAAACAAATTTGTGAATAAACAGGAATTATTCATTACCAAATTTTGATAAGATTTTACAAATTTATCTCGAATTATTGCTTTACAACTTTTCCATGCCCAGTTTACTTATAATTCTGCTTTTGTCATTATAATAAATGTGATTCTATAATTTTAAAATATTTTTGGGTTATATGTTTTACGTATATATAGGTTATATCAGCGCTATATAAATTATATAAAACAATACATATAAACAAATAAATATAAACTATACATACTGATATATAGTTTATATAAAACTGATATAAACTATATTATCAGTATGTATGAACTTTTATGCATGTACGGAATGAATTTTTACCGTACAATTTTGTAAAAATATTTATAGTGTAAAAGTAAAAATATTTCTGCTTATATTTTTAGTTATAATATTATATAATATTACGAGTTTAGCTAAACAACAATTTAGAAGACGAAAACTGTATTAAAAATTTGATTTAAATTTTTATATGTATATTTATATATAAATTTGTTAACAGTGCGGTGTAAATTAACTTCAATGTATTTTACATTGAATTTTTTTTTGAATGTGTGGTTACTGTCATCGTACAATATTTATGATGACCTTCTCATTATCCTTAATTGAAATTGGAACTTTCGTAGTTAGTTTAATGTTATTAGAAGTTCTAACATAAAACGCACAGAGAGAACTTCAAGGAAAAATGTTCTAGTGTGCGGACATTTGAGCTATCTGTGGTCTAACAAAGTACATGAAAAAATCATAACAGATCAATTAACTTTCATACTTTTGTTTTTCTTTTTATACAATTGGATTGTAAGATTTTCGGTGGTTTTTAGTATATTTGAGGGTATTTTTTGGTTTCTTATTTTCAATAATGAACCTTGGTAATCGACTAAGAATTTTTTTTAACCCCTGTAAAAATTTGAGATTTTACGTTTCACGATACGTTGAAACCCGAAATCGAAATAAAAATCTGTCAAACCCGATCAGTGAGCGACAGAAAAAAAACAATGGTACCATCTTAATCACTATGAAATTTACATTCCGATGTACACTTTCAAAAGTTTTTACCATTGATTTAGAGGGCGAAATTTTGAGATTCCTTTTCCGAAAAGAAAATTGTTTCTCACCTTGGTGAACTACCTAAGAATGACATATGTTTACAATTTATTTTGGATTAAATACCAGAAACTCCATCCTAATACATAAGATTTTTAACTCAAAAGAAATGAAAGCTAATTAATTTTTGTTTTTTTCTATAACTACTTATTTATTAAGGCCAAAAAAAATCAATTTATATATAATACAAAGATTTACTAATTTATTTATTAAATAATGAATATATATACATACATGATTCATTTAGGAATAGATAAAAGAAAAAAAACAATATTCCAAAAATAATATATTAATTATAATTTGGTATTTATTTGGGCAACGCGGCTGGGACGAATGACGAAAAAAACAATTATGATTGAACCGTTGGGTAAAGAGCCAAGAGATAACCGAAAAGTAAATGGGAAAATGTTTGGTCTGATCTTAATGATTTATATTTAGACTAGTTGATGGAGGGAAATATGCTGGTAACGATTGTTAATGTTAGGGGTATCGAACCCATGGGCATCGAACCCCTGGGTTCCTTAACTCTGATTAAAGCTATTGATATAAAATGCAATTCACCATAGCAAGGAAGAAAAGATCCTGCCTTCAAACATATATATTATAGTAAAATCCATAACTTTGAGTTAAACCTTGTTATAATGACTCCTGTTACTCCAAATCCTCGCATAAACTGGCCTTTTTTCACGAACATTTCCTCTCAATTAACCGAGTTTTGACGTCACCCCTTCTTATATATACCTAACGTAACTAGACGTCCCGTTTTTGGCGGTACAGTCACAATTTTAGGCAATGTGTCCACCGAGACCACCGGACAACGGTCCGCAGTGTGACAAAGTAAAATGATGTTATTTTTTTTAAATGTTCTTATTGAACAACGATATAATGCAATCTGCCACACTGAAGGGCGATCTTAGTGTTTATATGTTAGTAGCAATAGAGTTGTTACTTTCCTACCGCGATTAGATAAGGATGGAGCGGAGTAGTTCAGTGGTAAGGCACCATGCTCCCGGTCTCGGGTTCGAAAATGTGGGAGTGGGAGACCTTCCTGGGGATCACCCAGCCTCTATAGAGTGGATAACCTGAATTGGGAGAGAAAACTTGGCGGTTTAGCGTGATCTCGGCCAAATCACTTCCTTGCCCAACCGTTGACTTAGAAACAGTACGTTCCTTACCAAGTACTGAACCCAAGACCCTTCGTGGGTAGTGAAACAGGTTTTTTTTTTACTACATAAGGATCTATGCGTTTCTGAGCCTCCTGAGCTGAAAAAAAGCATTGTTGGTCATTGGTCTGTCTGTGTGTGCCATGATTATGTCTTGAACTGGAGGACCGGTTTTGTCCCCCAGTGTATGTGTATCAAATCGGGCACAAAATCATTAGGAAGGTAATTAAATTTCCCATTGATACCGGTCCACCTTTGTTTAGTTTTTGGATAAACCGAAAACTATAAGTACATTACAGATATGTATTTGAAAGACAATTTGATTGTTTACAGAACTAAACATAAAAAGGAAAATTTTAATCGGACTATTATAAGGGAAGACTTTTTTTTATTTGACTTTAACCCAAAGCTGTTCGAAAAGTCGTGTGAGTAGACACACTAGATATTTTATTTTATTAATACAAAATGATCACTGACTAAATGCATTTTTCTTTCTCCCTCTCCCTTCAACAAATAAAAATGTGCCCCGCTTCAGGGGGTCAGATAATATCTGGTCACGTTGCCTATACGGATCGACTGAAAAGAAATACCTAACATTTATTTAAATATTTTAAAATGTTTTTCTTAGGAAGATTAATTCACCTTTCTACATTAAATTTAAAATATCAGTTTGATCTCGACTTTTATAGTATTATCATACCGGAATTACAATGTCGAAAAAAAGGAAATCGCGTTCAATAGTCGAATAACTTGAGGGATTTGAAATGATTGAAAATGGTGAGCGACTTGTTAAAGTAGGACTTGTATTGGATTGGAGGAAGCATTGGGAGCAATTATTATCCTTCTATGCGTTTTCTGATGGTCAAAATAATGAAAAAAATACTTCGAAAACCAATATCGGAGATATCCGAAGAAGCAGCTCGGTTATGATTCTGTCATACTTCTGTCTAATTCACAGGCTGATAAGCTCCGGTTAATCTTTTTCACGGGACTGATATCATTCAGTCTTCATGATTTCTTTTTAACGGACGGATTTATTCTATATATAGATTCTAAATTATCTAAATCCGTCCTAAAAAAAAAATTAATCGTGCTTTTACTTTCCTTATACATTCATTGTGTACAATAGTTTCACTAGCCAATCCGCGGATGATGTGACAGAATTATTTTTTTTCCTCAGACGGGCTGAAACCTGAGTCGGGAAGTTAGGAGTCCAGGCCTTACATTCTGAGATACCCCACTCCCTTAATTTTAATAAGTAACTAAAATTTTGGAAAAAAAGTAAATATATGTTTTAATTAAATTAAAACGTGATTAATACATATAATTTATTCGCATCGAGAAAAAAAAAAGTGTATTTGGCAATTATAATAAATATCTGATGTAGACAACACACAACTTCCTCGTACGCCTATTAAACTATAAATCGGTGGGTCAAAAAGTGATCCTGAATTTGGTTACTTGTTTCCGAAGATTGCAGTAAAAACGACACTCGATATCCATATATTGATACACACACACAAGCTCTTGTTTCTGAAGGTCTCATTCCGTTTTCTTTCAGGAGGTAACAAGTTCCCAAGTGATTTTTTCGTGTTCCATGACAACATTAGAACTGCCAATGTCACTAGATAAAGCATTGGAAATCGAAATTTCAAGCGGAAGAACCCGTTGATGTTCAGCTCACAAATGGGGAGGAAGACTTGTACTTTACACTCAATTTTAACACTTAAAACAAGTAATAAATAGTGTAAATAGTAAATAAATAATGTAAGTAGTAAATAGTAATTAGAGTGGGAAAAATCGCGTTTGTAACCTTTGTTACCGAATCATATGATCTCTGTATTTAATTTTAATATTGAATATATAAATTATAAATACCAAATTTAAAAACTTTCGCATTATATTTTGATCTAATTTTTGATTGAAATCAATTATGACCTTCAAGTAAAGTATCACTTCCGGTGATCATGTAGTGGCCAAAAAGGGAGATTACTAATAACAATCCTAAATACAAAACTTCAACTGTCTACGGCTAACCATTTTTGAGTTATTCATCGTGACGTCTGTACGAACGTTGAAATCGAAAATTTTCGCGATTACAATACTTCCTTTACTTGGTACAAGGAAGTAATAATGCAGACGATTTTCTTAAAAATCAAATATTATTCCATGATAACACAAAAGGCTCATAACAAGTGAAAAAATGTTAATATTTCCGATTAAATTTTTAAAATAGTTCAGGTAAATAATATTTTTATCAAAAGTGAAAACAGAATGATTTTTCTAATATCTTGAGAAAATAGGAATTTTTTTTCTACCTTTCGACCAATGTGTGGCGTAGTGATGCAGACGGATTAGCAGGGCTCAGACATGGCCCACCAAATATGCATGATCTTCAAGACCCGACGATTTCTGTTGTATTTGCGAAGGCCCTCGGCGCTAAGTGAAACCACCCGGTGTAGATAATTTGTACACAACCAGAAAGTAAAAACAAATAGTACCGTGAATGCTCTAAAGGGGTTCGTAGACGGAAATGGAGGGACGACCTGAATGGTCTCCAGGGTTTTGTTTGGACTAGTTAAGAGGCAAACATGCTACATACTAAAAGTTCCCGGATTTAGGAGCAGAGGAAAAGCCAGAGGGGGAGAAAAGTTCATGATTTTCAGTTTTTTGTTTATATTTCGAAAACAATTGCTCGTCGCTTAAAACGTTTTATTTGAAAAATTGAAGAGCATTTGATTTCCTACAAGAATAGTCCTGTTATTTTTTTTTTGCATCTGTTATAGTTTAAGAAATATACGCTCTTATTTAAAAGTAACAATCGGTAAAGACGAAAAAAGAAAAAGTATAAGGCAGTTGCCATGGTGTCAATAATATTTTTTATTTTTTTTCAAATTTGTTAAGTTGAAGTGCATATTCATCAAAAGTATATAACAGACACGAAAAAATAAAAAGAAAAAGAATATTCTCTTAGAAAATTAATTGCTCTTCATTTTTTGACTTTAATATATATTAAACTAGGACCAACCGTTTTCGAGATGCAAACGAAAATCCGAAAAAATTGTCTCTGCTCCTAGATCCGGAGTCTTTTAGTGTGTGTACCTCTAAACTTGTCCAAACAAGGACCTGTAGTCAATTTGGGCGGTCCCGTCTACAGCCCCCTCATTGACTGGCCTAAGAAGAGAGATACGATGAAATTTCTAAATTACTACAGAATGATCCATTAAATTGGATTTGAAACTATTACGCAATGATATTTTTTTTTATTTGTTAAAACAAGAAATAAAAATAAATGTATCCTATGGCATATGTCACTTTACTAATTTATAATCGAATAACTTATACCAATGGAATAAAATATAAGGCGACTTACCGTAAAGTTTAACAAGCGGGAGCCGCACCTAAGTATATTAAATTACTCTAACTAATCAGCAATCCATATGTCAGCAGCTAGCGAATGCGTAATGACTCACTGGAAACGATTTCATTACAAGGACACAGGAAGAGACATTGACCACAAATGAGAACACGATCAGGAGACTGAAAAGGACGCGGATGAAAGATCAACTCTTATAATCTCAAAAGACAGCCACTGACGATCATTCTAAATGGAATGGTGGAGTGGAGCTAATGGAGTGTTTGGAATGAAGAAGATTCATAGTGGCCCAATGACGATCCCTCCACTCCATCATTCCATTTTTTACCGACAGGTCGGGCGTGATTCATGCTCACCTATATATAACTCGTAAAAACGTACTTTATTGGCCGAGCGTAAGCGAGGTCCTGTTTCAACTTAACCGTTTGGCATTTCGTATGTCCGTCTGTTTGTTACTCGATTACGACCAAACGCGTCGTTCGATTTTATTTAAATTTTCTTGAAGTCAGGAAAAATGACGTATCCTCAGGGATTTATCTTTTATAGGATATTTAGAGATGTATTTCTTAATTCCTTTCCAAGATGGCGGTCGTTTTAATGGCCCTTTATAATAAAAAATCTGTTTGAACACACGCATTCCAAAATACATTGTTGTGCGATCAAGCAATTATTAAAAAAACTGAAACATTGTTGAACGAAAGTTATTCAACTAGTCTGTTCGGGATTTCGTGGAGCAGTAAATAGCAGATTTTAGATTTCTATACCTAGATTGCCAGGTCTACTGTTCTAAGAACTACTAGATTAATATAACTCTATAGAATTAATGGTAAATAAATAGTGCCTGTACAATAACAAGAACATTAAATATTTTAATCTCTATGCCACTCCATCCTCCAAAAAAATAAAATAAAAAAAAAATAAAAATAGAAATTTTTACTATACTGAAAATTATAAATCCACCAATAATGTTTATTACTTTTAATTAATATTTATATTTTTTAACATAATTAATTGCAAATAAAGAAAGAAAATTGTAAATTATCAACATCAATATTTTTGTTATCCATTTTATACCATCAATTTCGTAAATTTTCACTATATAACTGTATTTTCTGACCAACAATTATTATTATTACTAGTAGTTCTTTGAACTGTAGACCTCAAGAAGAATTCTAAAATTTCTCTTTATTGTAGCATGGCCAACATTCCAGTTGAAACACTTTTGCTCAATAATGTTTCAATTTTTTTTTAGTAATTACTGAATTGTACAACAATGTTTTGTTCGAATAAGTTTTTATTGATACAGAGCTATTAAAACGACCGTCATTTTGGATGGGATTAAAAAAAAATAAAAATCCCTGTACATACGTCGTTTTTTCGGACTTGAAGAAAATCAGACAGACAAAAACTAAATGCCTAACACTCGAGTTGAAACAGGTCCTCACTATCGCAAGGTCAATTATTGCAAACTCTAAAATCTGTGTGGAAACTATGCAGTCCACTCGTTGCACTCCACCAGTTCTCCACACTCAGTGTCGTTCGAGGCCGCTTCACTCCAAAAAATTCACAAAAGAATTCATATTCAGGTTCGTTACACGTTCCATATGGAATGGAGCGGTTGGATCGTTAGTGCCCCCTTAATAATAGCTCGGTAGGAACGCAATGCTATCCCTTATAACATGTCATTGTTATTTACAATATTTTGTCATACAATCCATAATCTATAACGATGTTCTTATCTATAAAAGATTCACCATTATGCTGTATCTATGTCATTCCTTATCAAGAAAGCGGTCAAGAAGGCAGGGCTAATGGGACGGTTGTCCCGGGCGGCGCGGTCAGAGCAGTGCCGAAATCGGGCAAAAACTAATGTCAATGTAACATTACTTTTTTAATAATTAAAATTACTACAAGCCTACGAAAGAGATTCGAAATTTATCGACTATTGTTCGAAGGCCAGAGATTTAAAACTCGCAAGCGTGGGAAAGTAACCTACTTAGGGATTTTGAGGGAGGTCCCTACAATCCACGCGATGATAAAAGCTAAAACATGTATTTTTAATCTGGTTTATAAGGAAAACTAAAACTGATAACGTAAACGCTTTGCTATTCATTGCTGCTGCAAGTTTTTATCAATATGAAAAAAAAAATCTGATCACTGTTGAAATTAATTAAGGCATTTAATGATTTAAAGTTTGTTTTTTTTCTCTCTAATTTATTTTCCTCAAGGATTGGAAAGTAATTTTTCCTCTTGACGTATTCGCCTTTCCGTATATCAATAAACTTCAGCTAATTTTGTGAAAAAATGAAGGCCAGAAATATTTTTAACGCAGTTTACTCAGTGAAGAATTACTCCTAAAAAATCAGTAATTGACTCGTACTGATTACAAGTTAATTAAATTCTTTCTTTTTTAATTTCCAAAATTAACTTGCAAGTTATACCTTGAAGGAATAAAATAAGTCTCATGTTGGGTAGGATTTATTAATAAATCTAAATTCACCAAGATTTTTGTTTTATAAATAGTGAAAAAAAGCAGCAGTTTTATTTTCCTAAATTTTTAAACAATATGGGTAGTGCGTTTAGCTTGATAAAACTTTTTTTACGTACTAAAGATATGTTAGGTTGTAAAAAAAAAAGAACTGTAGAACATTATGTAATTAGATTTAATCAGACACCTGTATTAGTTTTTGGTCTCAGTGTTTTGTCTTGGATAAGCTTAAATACCATCCGCCGATCTTGTGAAGAATGTGTGTCATTATAGCCTGCACGGAATTTGAAATAAAATAATTAAATAAAATTAATCGAGTCAAAATATAGTTTTATTACATAATTAAAAACCATCTTTTTCGTTTTGCGGAGTACCTGTGTAGGAGGAGTTTATTTACTAACAAGGAGAGGATCCCACTTGTGCCTCCTAGATTTTAATGAAACTTTTTTAGGTGAACCAAGGCTTTAAAATATTGTACTGCGTAAGCCCCAGAAGCTCCGTCAAAAAATCCGAAAGCTTGCTTGTGCAAAACACATTTTTTTTATATCTCTGGTTCTGATGAACGTAGAAAAAATAGTTTATTGCTAAAATGTCTCTATTGCTAAGCGGAATATTAACAAAATATTCAACTGTTAGGCTTAGTAAGACTACTAAAAAAAATCAAAAACGCTCTCTAAATAGTGATTTTACGGATATGGGTCGATGGACGAAGATTTGTAAACAGTGATTGGTGGCATCGGCATCCAACCTTCGGGTTCGCTAAGCCTTTTATTATGTATTATATACGTATAAACATATAACAAAAGAAGATACCTTCAGTCATTGAAGAAATAAAAATTGACATATTGAAATATATTACACCAGATGGTTTGGGTTTGAACTTGAATGATTCGTTTGAGGGCTATCTTAAAAACTTTAATTTAATTAATTTAAAACCTAAAGGTGAACTTTCTCTGGTACGGCCCGCGGTTGCGGCTGGCAGAGATCGCTGGGAGTTGACTGCTGCTTTGACTGAATAGATTTATATATTTCGCTGGCACTGCCCGGCAGTCTAGGTATGACGTCATACCCATACTGCTGCATCCTTGACCGTTCCAGAAGGGTCATACTGCTCCGGCCGCGACAGTTCCCGCTTGTTTTTGTTTAACAAAATGTCAAAGAAGGGATTTAATGAAAATGCCGATGAATGTCTTGTAGAATTGTTTAATTAATATTTGGTTCTTTTTATAATAATATAACAAAAATTAATAAAAATAAAATAAATAAACTTCATTATTTGTTTGTTTCTTGCAATTTTATAATAGTAATATAATAAATATAAACTTCTTTATTTGTTATTTTTTTAAATGGTTTTAAAAAAAAATTAACAAATTGTACAAGTACAGAATCGTTTATCGACCATTTTAAATAAATTTATCGTCGCCACCACGTACAACTAACGGATATGAAAAATCGAATTTTTAAAATTTCTTACTTTTAATAATCTACCAGAAGCATTATTTCCAAAATAAAATGTTATAAATACAAATCACAGAGACATACAGGACACAGAGAAGTTAATAGGCCGAGAGAAAGAAAAAGTATTTCCAAAGAGGAAGTTACAAATAAAACAAAAAGCTCTTTTTTTTTTTTTTGAGTACCTAATTCTAATTCGTAAGTTATACTTGGTGGTGACGATAAATTGTTTGATTTGCTTATTTATCGTAAAGTTACTGGCAGTTTTTCTTCAGCTTCGATTTGAGCTTACATTGTATTAGTACCTTTTCTTACTGTATCTTCTTTCACCATACTTATCACAAAATTAAACTGCCAGGTATTCAATCAAAACAATTTCTGAAGCTCTCCTTACCATTCCACAAATGGCCAGTTATTAATTTAGCATGAAACCGTTCACTTTTCCGGGTTTAGAATATGCTTTCAGCATTACATCTTGTTAATAACATAATTTCATTTTCCTCTTCTAATAACAAAGCAAGAATTACATCCATGTTGGAATCTTGCATGTTTGTATTCCTTTCACAAAGGCTATAACGGATAGTTATGCACGATATATAATAACGATACAGTATATGTACGATATATTATAACGATATAGGTTATTCGAGAGAAGTTGGCCGTTGCCGTGAGCAGTTTCAAGGAAATATAGAAGCAGTAACAGTTGGCGGTTTTTTAGCGGTAACGGTTGGCAAGGGCTGCCAATGGTAACCGTGTTCAGTACCAGCGAACGTCTACCTTTAAACACCTCGACTGATGAAGGTTTGTGGCTGATTCTTGACCACGTATCATGCTTTAACCATTAATCTTTTGTTGTTGATATATTTAGTATATATATATATCATATTCAATCATCAATTTTGTCTCCAATATTTTGAAGGGGAAGTTTATTCCTTTTTCATTGGTTCCAAAGTTGATCCACGATTGATACAACAGAAATCTAATTTAATTTAATTCTTTAAAATAAGAAATAATGTTGTATTTGAGTCTCATCATTCTATTTTTTCTTGAAATATCTTCTAAAATATTTTTAGAAAATATTCTGAAATATTTTTTTTAATTCAGATACAATTGGGAAAAACTTTAACCCTTTAGTATGTTAATTTTTTACTGAAATATCTACCCAATGATGCATCACTTTGGTCCCTACTATGTATACAGACGGAATATTCGGTGCGACAAAAAAATTGCTTGCCTATTAACAAATAGATTGTTAAATAATTAGTGCCGATAGAAAACATTAAAGTGAAATGGATAATTGTGGAAGAACTTTTGGACCAAAATACCTTTCTCGGGCTAGTTTTTTTTTTTATTTGCTACTTGTTTATCCCACATTCCTTCGTCCATTCTGCCTTTCCAATTTGGATAAAAAACAATTAATAAAATGCTTAGCGAAACCGAAGGTTCGATGATGATACTTTGCTATCTTTCGCGAAGTCAAGGACGAAAAACAATAAATACAATTTTTTTTTTTCAAAATGGTTCTCATTTAAAGTAAAAAAGTTGATGACATTTGCGAAAATGTTCAATATCTAAATATGGGATCTACAAATTTTTTTTTCAACTCATCGGTAACAACGCCGTAAAACTGGCACTCTTAAAAAAAAATTCTACTGTCACTTAAACAAACGACTTAATTTGAATAAATTTGAATATCTTTCCTTAGGCCTAAAAGTAATCTTGCGTAGATATAAACAAGTATAAAAACAAATAAAACATTTCACGAAATTCTAAATACGAGTCAATATTAAAAGCATCTATTATCGAAGTTATTCTGTTTTACTGTTTTTTTAATAAAATAATATGTTAAACTCATTATTTCATTAAACTATGAAAATCTCCGCGTCAGACATTGTTTTAAAGTAAATAAATTTGTAAATAATGATATAAAAAAGTATTTTTATTTATTTTAATAATCACTATTTTGTAAAATAAAATTTGACCAATTAATTTTATTTATTTCTTAACGATATTTTTAATAATATAATAAGCCAACTCATTATTTAATTAAACTGTTAAATTGATTCGATAATGCCTTTATCAAGATAGGTTTAATTGAATCGAATATTTCACAGATAGGCTAATGAACTATGCTAAGAGGCTATAAAATTCACTAAACCGGTTCCAACTTCCTTGAAGATCGTAGTAACCTCGTACGTAGTCACGCGACCATTCACTCATATAATGAAAGAAGGATTCAATTTCAAATTTCCCAGAATTTAAAGAAAAGAATAATAAATATACTCAGTTGACATCCTCGTGATAGTCTAGAAGGATCAATCTAATTAGGTATTGATAAATTATTTGCCACTTCTATAATTTTGTTATTATTGAAAACTAGTTTCGAATGTTATTCATTCATCTTCAGTTCTGAAAACACACAAAAATTCAAAAATAAGCCATTCAAAATACAGTTCAATATTATTATACATACATTACAATGGATTATATCAAACATAAAAGTTTGTAGTGGTTTCTTCTCGCTCTGAACTAACAATGAAAGAAAGGTGGGGTCTTTATAGGTAAACGGTTTAAGGGTCGGGGTTTTTCCAGTTATTCCGGTGAGTAATTGTTTTTTCTGTTATAGATGGGAATAAATTCAAGATTGGACTATTGGAGATATTTATTTTGTCTTTAAGCAAAAATCTGGATTGGATTTGAAGGATTTTATTATTTCAAGTGCTTCATACATATATTTAATTTGAGGCTGTTTTCAACGTGATGTATTAATTTAACTCCTGACTCTGATAAATTTATGATGTTTTTTTCATTAAAATAAATTGCAAAGTTTGAATTCTCTGTCTTATTATTATGTGCACGTATATATTCCTTTAATCTCTGATTTAGTGATCTTCCAGTTTTTCCCGTGTATATGGCTGCACAATCATTACAATTTAGTTGGTATACTCCGCTTTTTTGGAAAGGGTCTATTTTGTCCTTAGGAGAAGGGAAATATGAGGATAGATTTTTTTTCTATTTTAAATGCAGGGATTAAACCTAGTTTTTTCAATTCATTTCCGAGTTTGGTGGAAATAGGGCCGTATTATGGAATCAAGACATAATGTTTCAGGATGGGCCTATATTCGGTGGTTGTTGAATAGATATTATTAATTGTCTTTTTTGTGTTTTTTTTTTAATTGTGATTGATAGTGGTTTTATTTTACCCGTTATTTTTTGCTATGGAATATATTATTTCAATTTCTTTATTATAGTCCTTTTCATTTAATGGTATGTATTTTTAATTGCTTATTTTTGAATTTTTGTGTGTTTTTAGAACTGGAGATGAATGTATAACATTCGAAACTAGTTTTCAATAAAAACAAAATTATAAAAGTGGCAAATAATTTATCAATCTCTAATAAAAACACTGTTTTAAAAGTTGATTTGTTATAATTTTGATATTCTGTTTTACTTGCTCAGCTACCTAAGAAAGATAATTTGTAAAATTTTATTTTTAATTAATTAGTGATTATTAAAAATAAATAAAATCAAAAAATCGACTTTTTTATATCATTATTTACAAATATATTAACTTAAGAAAATATCTAGTGAGGAAATTTTCATTGAAATTGAATAGTTTCTGAATAGAGATAGATGCTTTGAGACTATTTTTGTGGTTAAGCCTTAATAAAAATAAATAAAAAATACTACAGTTATACTGTTGTTATATATATGTTTTTGTTATTTTAAATTTCTTTTTAAAGAAAATGTGAAAAAAAATGGATTAAGAGAAATTATAATTGTAGTTTATGATGTTTTTTACATTTATTTTCATACAAATAATACATTTTTACCAGACCTAATAATACACATGTACTAATAAATATTATTTTGAGAACGAGCATCATTATTAGATGGCTTTTTGATTCCGCGCCCAAAATTACTCTTTGTTTTATTTACGTATGATTGGTAAATAATGAAACAGTAGTTTTCGAAAAATAGTAAAGCAGATGTCAAGTGAGACAGAGGTTGAAGTTCGAGGACTGATAGTAGATGGATGGAAGCCGTAGAGACCTCAGAGATAATCGTCCAGAAAACAAAAAATGGATACCTGACCATAGAAAGGTAAACCAGTTAATGGAACAAGGTCGGCTAAGAGCATCGTCTGGCTCGCAACCAGCACATTTTCCGATATAAAGTTTTGTATTGGTAATATCATCAATACTTTCTCGTTTCACGGCTCAGTTATGGTTGATATTCGTTTGCAAAAAGAAGAAAATGTCCACAACAGTGGTGAACGCGGAGAAAGGGATCAGGGAGATATAAAAATATCCATATAAAAAATGGGAGTTTAATACCCACCAGCACAAGTTTCGTATTTTTAGTTAAAATTGTTGATCCAATTTTCATTCTTATCCTTGAAACTTACTCCTAATTCTGCGATTATAGACACTTCAGTGATTACTTGTCTTCTTATTATTATATATCTCACCCTCCCTTCCTCCCCCCCCTCCAAAAAAAAATCTAAATCTCCTCGAAAAAAAAATTTCCTGCGTAACTGCTTCTTAGATTCAATGAAGATATAATCCAACGATCCGCGTTGAATCATAGAATTTCTTATTCATCCTAAAAGGATATCTTAGGACTGGAACAGGATAGTGGATAGGATGAAGCCCCAACAATTGTCTAGTTAGCCTCTCCAAGGACCTTCTTAGGAAACAGGTTTTCCTTGGAGAGGGAAGCCTAGCTAGGCAAGCACTTTCCTCTTACTTTTTCCAAAATAAATGCCTATGTTCTTACGAAAAAAGGTTTTGAGAAAAAATAAATAAATTATAATTTATGTTTCAAACTGTACTTCGAGCCCATTAATATTGTCAATCAAATAAATGGAATGAAAGAAAAAAAATGTTTTAGTTGATTCAGAATTTATTGAAAAAAAAAGAACGAAATGGGATTAATAAGGTGGCATGTCTTGTGTAAGGGGAGAGTGTTCTAGACTTTATTTAATTACATTATTGCGGTATTGATATGTGTGTGTATATGTATATATATAGAGGCCGGGGTGGCCGAGCGGGCTAAGGCGCTTGCAATAGGTAATCAAAGTTAAGCAACGTCGAGCGTGTTTAGTACTTGGATGGGTGACCGCCCAGATTTGGGTGACCGCCTACCAGAGAAAATCCACGTAGCCTGCCACTATCCCCCTCCCCCGGGTATGTGAGGCTCGTCAGCCTACTGGAGGCCACTCACACAGACCGGGCGTAGGAGTGATGACCCTACCCCGTGTATCTTAATTGTGAATCGCGTTGTGGTTTTCCAGGACATAAAATAGCCGCCCGGAGGTTTGGTCCATGGACGGTCTGTCTCGGGGAAAGAAATATAGGTCCTCGTGCGCCTGCTGACTCCGAACAGCCATAATCCGTGGATCTAGACCGATTTGTCACTGTCCTTGAACCCGAGTGAGTCGGTGGGAAGGACACTGCCGAATTGGCCCCAAAGGGACCGGTTGTGGAGCAATGGCCAGCCTGCCGCTGCACCATGGAAACCATGGTTCGCAGCAACGTGAGGTTGGGTGACCCCCTCCAGGCTGTCTGTGCTCCCGAAAGCAATAAATGTCTGTAAGAACACCACATCGCGCGGCCAAAGATCTACAAGGTCTATAGAGCCAACCGAAAAAAAAAAAAAATATATATATATATATATATATATATATATATCGTTTTGTATGAAAATATTCAATTAAAAAAATTAAGGCTTGACTAACGTTTATACAAGAAGGTGGTGTGGTCGGTATCATCTCTGCCCCAATGATAGGTACCCACTTTATAGATGATAGGTGTGACCCAGGATGGTATAACCTCACAGTCGTTCCACAATGTTATAGTTGTTGATATAACAGAACAAATAATTGTCTGCCACAACCTGACTCGAACCGGGTCTAGTAGCTAGAAGTCCAGT
Organism: Rhaphigaster nebulosa; assembly: GCA_948150685.1. Taxonomy (NCBI): domain Eukaryota; kingdom Metazoa; phylum Arthropoda; class Insecta; order Hemiptera; family Pentatomidae; genus Rhaphigaster; species Rhaphigaster nebulosa. Next base: position 10,511,070 of record OX411311.1, on the reverse strand, counting down.
GCTCATTGAGCCTACACAACTCCTCGAATTAAAATAATAATATTAAAAGAAAAAAGTATATTTAAATAACTAACCGCTGATTAGAATATCGGCGCATGAATATAGTAATAATACAGCAATATCAACAAATTGTATACATTTAAGAAATTATTACTATAAAGTTAGCGCGTCAAACGTATTATTTTCATCAGACACGAAGGGAATGCCAATGCTTAGTGACTAGTTTCGTTCATGTCTACCGCACTGCAGGAGACTTCGGCAGGTGTTGAATGGTTTGCTGTCATCGCCAGAAGTTCAGGTGTATCGACAGCTTCAAAAGACATCTTCAATTCGTCAAGTGAACCGGTTATTTGACTTCAACTCTCTTTGAGACGAAATGAGTTGTTTTTCAGATATCTCACAGTTTACCTGTTCTGTCACTTTTGTCGCACTGCTATAGTGTAAACTGTATGGAAGTTGTCGTCAGGACAGAGTTTACTGTTATGGCAGTGCTGTCGCACTCTCAGGTAATCACGCAGTAGTTGGCAGTCGTGGTCGCGACAGTGACAGCTACTGTCAAGCTAACAGCCCCATGCATATGTTTTGACCCTGAACTGTGGCACCTTATCAATGGAATGGTGATTATACTGGAAAACATTGTTCATATTTATTGTTGTGGCTCGATTATTTCTGAACTTGAAATTGATTCTATCAATATTTTGACGTTATTCATTTCTTTATGGAGGAATGAAGACTTATAATTTAGTTATTTTTATTATTTATTATAAATGTCTTTGATTAGATTTATTTACAGTAATTAAGTTTACATTAAAGCAGTTATTGAAATTAAGTTTCTAGATTTTTTTTTGATTTTTTTAACATTCTTAAATCTGCTGACATTTTGTTGACATCTGCTGTTATTTTAGTGTAGTGTTCAGTCAGCTGTTCTACATCCGCCATTTTTCCAACTGACAATCAAAAGGTTTACTGTCAGCGTGTTCACTGCCGCACTACTACATAATCTCACTGACGCGGCAGATACTACCACGACAGAAAACTGTCACGTTGTACTGACTTTATAGCGTATAAGAAATGTTTTATTTCTAAGCTATGCAAATTATCCTAATCCTGTAATATTTGAAAACTTTGGGAAATCAAGCAACTACTATTTTGTCCTCTCAATTCTCGTATGCTTTTTCATCATAACGATTTTTTTTTTTTTTTCTGCGAGAATTGTTTCCATACTTCCAGGCAGATAGAACATGTATGTTAAAAAATGTTAATTAGCATGTTAAATATCTTTCTATTCTAAGAAGAATTGGATGTTTCCTTATAAGATTTGTGAAGTGAATCTTCCATGTATTTTATGTATGTTAAATATAGTCATTATAAATTAACGATATAAGAAAATACATGGAAGATTCACTTGACAAACTCATAAGTTAATTAGCATGCCTTAACAATAACATTTTTGACGCATTTTTTTTTTTACAACTGTTATAAAACCACAAACAAATATCAAACGCAACTTTTGTTTCTTTTTTTTTTTTTTAATGCGAACTGAAGTTTATAGGTTAATTCAAAAGACAAATTACATAAAGGCGAATGAAACTGAGTAAAATTGAATAAATTTATAAAATAAAAGAATTGACTTTATATTATAAAATTAATTAATTAATTTCAATATTTAAGTGTCATTCAAGAATTATTTAATATTAATTCATATTTGAAACTGGAAAGAAAAGCCGAGACTAAGGATAAGATAGTTTACAAAATGAGTATATTAATTAGCTTTGTTTACTGTTTGTACAAATTAATAATTTCTCCTATACATTTTCTCTATTGTCTCTTAATGATAATTAGCAAATAAATGTTAATATATAAATCTAAAATTCCATAGACGAAGTCCTGAGATTCTAAAACACGGCCGAACAATCAACTAGCCGATATTTCATCAGGACAGTAAAAATAATACATCTCACATAATTAGACTAAAAAGGCAAATCAATTACAGACAGTTCCTGTGTCTGTAGGTATCTGGGTTTGTAACAGAAATTACATATACAAACAACCTTATTTATTTAATTTTCTTTAAATATGGCATGAATGAACTCTTTTATCACTATTACCATTGTTCGTAATCGAGACAATATTAGTAAATAATATATTAATAATAATATTAAATAATATTACTCATTAAATATTAAGTATTTTAAAAATAAACAACTACTCTAAACTCCGAAACGTTATGAATTTAAGACAAGTCTAATAAATCTTATTAGTTTGCCTTTCGTATTTAATTTAATTGTATTCAACTAGCTGATCAGCTGTTTTTTATTTCAACCTTCTTCTGTTCAGCATTTTACTTATTATTTCTTTTATATTAATGATTTTTCTTTTTTTTTAATTTATTTGTATGACCTTTTGGTACATTTTTGGTTGTATGTGTAATTTCTGTTTTCTGCTGATCAGGTGTTTTTTAATAAAACCTTCCGCAGCTGTTGCTATATTACTTCCCTTTTCTTTCAGTTTGTGTGTAGATGTCTTGAAGTGACTTATTGTATCTAGTCGATGTGTCTTTTTAGACTGTTGATGTGAGAAGTGCTACATAAACAGGTATGTAATCATATATTTTCTTTTCTGATGATGCCTGCCGAACGTCGACTAGTTGGTTGTTTGCCGGTGTTCTAGAGAGTCAGAGCTTCATCTGTGGAATTTTCTATTTATTTATATTCTAACAATTCATTTATGTCGCGTGTTGAGTTTTTGCTCTTTTATTGTTATTAATTTGCGGAATAGTTGTTAACGAATCTGGACCTCGGAAACAAACTTCCGCCAGACTTCCCTATCGGTAGCCATTCTTCTGCATTTTCTTATAGCCTTAGGCTATCTTCATCTTCGACGTCGATCCACCGCAGCCGAGACCTACTCTTCGCTTTAGGCGTCCCTCCTGAGTCTCTTTGGCAACCACCCTTCCTCCATTCTCTCTAAATGCCCTTACCATTTGAGGCGGTAACTTTTAACAGTAATGTCGTCATTACTATAGAAATCATATATCTCAATTTTTTTTTTATTCGCCACTGATTATTTATTCTATTGGGACCGTATATTTTTTTCAGAAACATCCTTTCCCAAATGGTCAGCAATCTTTCGCTTTCCTGAGTTAACACCCGTAGGCTATCACTGGCCTTATAATAATAGTTTTAGAAACTGTTCGGTTGGCATTTGACGTACGCATAATTGTATAGAAGGATCGATCTAATTAGAGATTGATAACTTATTTGCCACTTCTATAAAGTTGTTTCTATTGAAAATTAGTTTCAAATGTTATATATTCATCTTCAGTTAAAAAAAAACATAAACATTCCAAAATCAGCAATTTAAAATACAGTTTAGTATTATTATACATATTAAATTATGTGTCGTCATAATACGTATACTTATACATATTACATTAAATGTAATATAAATTAGTATTATAAAAGATTTATGAATTATGAATTTAATTAAGACTAGATCAAATACATGTTGGTACTCACCAAGGTTTAAGTAGATTATGTAAACATGTAATCTATTCTGTTTTTTCCAAAACACTATGTAATTTATTCAAAATCTAATTCAGATGTACGCTTTAATGACCAAATAAATATCTCCAATAGTCCAATCTTGAATTTATTCCCATCTGTAACAGAAAAAAAACAATTATTCACCGGAATTACTGGAAAAACCCCGATTCTTAAACTGTTTACCTATAAACATCCCATCTTTCTTTCATTGTTAGTTCATTGCGAGAAGAAACCACTACAAACTTTTCTGTTTGATATAATCCATTTAAACCTTGATGAGTACCAACATGTAGTTGACTTGTTGTGTTAATGTATAATAATACAAAACTGTATTCTAATTGCTTGTTTTTGAATTTTTGTGTGTTTTTAGCACTGAATATGAATGTATAATATTTGAAACTATTTTTCAATAAAAACTAAATTATAGAAGTGGCAAGTAATTTATCAATCCCTAATTAGATTGATTCTTTTATACTATCATGCGTACATCAACTATATTTTAAATGGCTTATTTTTGAATGTTTGTGTGTTTTTAGAACTAAAGATGAATGTATAATATTTGAAACTATTTTTCAATGAAAACAAAATGATAGAAGTGGCAAATAATTGGTCAATTTCTAGTTGTTACATTGGCGTATCATAGCAGTTCCTTTGATTTTAGTGTTTTTTCTAGTGCTCAAAGACACTTATTGCCTGATGTAATTCTGGCTTTTATTTCTACCTAATATATTACACAGTTTTATTGTTTTAATTACTTATAATCTATACTTTTTCAACAAACGATGTGTATTAGGAAACAAACGAGTCAAATAAAAGATGTTCTCTACACCATTAAAATCACGTTGGTAAAACGGTCTGGACATTTAATGAGGATGGCAGAGGATCGTTGATCTGAGAGAATTTTAGAATGGAGGTCGAAAAAAAAAATTCTAGACCGATGAAAAATGGTTGGAGGGTCTTGAAAAAATAAAGGTATGGTTGAAAATAGAGGAAGGAGATTCGAAAGACAGACAAAAAAAGGCAAGATATTCTTTCTGGAATGATGTGTGAGGGGATGAACTTGTATTGTAAAAGTAAATTAATAGATGAAATCATATAAATAAATTTTTCGATGAATTTATTGCTACCATAATACTTTTATTTCTTGTTATTCATCTTTATGTTCATTGATGTTTGTTATAATCATTATTTCTTGAGAAAGTGGCGAAGCTTGCAATCTACCATAGCGAGATCAAAGAGGATACCAGAGATGGAGGAAAAACAATTTTCTCAGCTTATATTGGCCTAGAATAGCTTTTTCCCGAAATGAAAACCAGAAAATGCCAGGACGTTATTATATATTTCTTATTTATTATATTACTTATTTATTATATTACTTATTTATTATATTACTTATTTTCGGTTAATTATTTTGAATAATGAAACTTTGTAGTCTACCAAGAAAAAAAATATATTAACCCCTTCCATAATTTGAGGTATAACGTTTTGTATATGTATATGTTTGAATTGATTTAGATTATTATTAGATAGTATTTGAGTTTGAAATTATTATAACCTTTCAAACTTCAAGCCAAAAAAATACTAAGAGGTTCATCTGTTTTTCTTGAGGTTATTTTGTAATTAAGTTATTAGTTTACATAAGTAATCCAAGAAATAACTTCACTGATGCAATTAATTAATTATGTTTGATGAGAAAAGGCTCTTGTTTAATTAAGTAGTCTTTGATCATATCTGCCCATTGTCTCACTTATTATTCAGATGAATAATTAACTGACTTTGTCATTAATATTTATACCCAAGGTGATTGTCAAAACTTTTTATTATTCTATAGGGCTTGTCAGCGAATAATATTTTTTTAAATTTAGATCATTGACTAATATTCTCAAAAATGCATTCAGCTGAGGCCGGCAGTACATCTCTGACTTACTTTCAGATTTACAGAAGTTTTTTACTTTTTACAAATTGTCGCATTATGATGATTTTTTATCTTTTTTTTCGGATGATAATAATTCAGTAGGATGATAGTTTTGATTGTATAGAAAAAAATTATTTTTCTTGTACATTCAGTATAGGTATACCAACATTTAATTTATTAGTAATTTTTTTAGATAAATAAGAAAGACATCAGATTGTCACAATAAAAAAAATCTGGCGCGGTGCGCATATCACACTTTTTCTCCCCACCCTTTAATAACAATCCATTTTATAAAACAATTTTAGAGTTCACTTAAATCTTACTTGAAACATTCTCAGCAGTATGTACTTCTTCACATCTTCTCTCACAAACGTACAATAAAATAGTTTATTAAATAATTGCAATTATCTTTCGACAATTCTGTGCACTTACACACACACATATATACATGCACTATTTTTGGTTTGAAACAAATTTTTAAACGTATCCTTGGAAATATTTATTTTTCATTAAATAATTTAAAAATAGAAATTATTAAGTTAATAATTCCTATTTTTGTATTATAACATTCCTATATTACAGAGCGTATTGTAGAGAATAGGATCGGGGTGTGGTGGGAGGAGGCTCAGTTTGGTCGAATCTCTCTGCTTTCGGTCACACTCTACTATCCATCTAGGTTCTAGTCTTGTAGTCCTTATAAAATACGCCTATCTTTGCTAATACTGGTTCAATTTAGATAGTTTTTTGTTATTTAGAGAATTTCTTTTTCTTTCACGATTCTACTCATAATCTATCTTAAAATTCAAATTTTTTAGTTCCGCACAAATAAAATTTTCTTTTCGTTATAACTTTCTTTCCCTAAATTTTCTCGGTGATGTGCTATATATATAAAAACAGTTAAAGGGTTTTATGGAGAAGAATCTTGGGAAATTTCATCAAAATCGCTAGAGCCGTCTTCGAGAAAATTGTAAAAATGTGTAAAATCGCTGATATAAAGTGCCACTTCCGGTTAGTCGATTTTGACAAAAAAGTTAATGTAAAATTCCAGGCATATACCTACCTTAAATTCGTAATTTCAGTTTCGTTCACTAATTTCCTTCATAATTTCACTTCACGCTCACAGACCACTTGGTTATTTGGACTCAAGGGACCTTAAAACTTATATTTGTGTTGAAAATTTGAATTGAAATCTGTTCACGTTCAGAATACTTCTCCTAACATTAAATTAATTTATAGTTAAGGGAATGTGAAAATTTATTATATGCTAACCTAACTATTAGTCGTCATTTTCATAATTGAGTGATTCTACCGAGAGAATAAGACAGTTTGTGTAGCATGATGTTTAAATGTCTTTATCTTCTTTAATCAACCTGTGTATTCTACTACTTTCTGTAACCCTCTTGCTCCCAATAAACCTGGATAACAGAGTTGTTGAAGAAACTCAAGAGACATTGGCCCCAGAGCGCCCGATTCGGAGTAGGGATTGATTCCGACGTCAGTCAGTTATTATTTGGTTCAGAGTTGTCTTGAGATATATATTTTGAAGCTCTCTCTGTAGTTGGACTGGACACCAATCTCTACCACTTGCGATTGCCTCGAGAGGAAAAATATGCTCACTTGTCGAACTCCAACTAATAATATTATAATTCTTTTATTATCATTTGCTAGCATCTCGTATTAGTCATATCTCGTTTTAGTCGTATCCGAATTCTAAATCAATATTCCTTCATCAAATGCCCTGTAACATCTTCACCCTAGGGTCCACTGGCTCCGGCTCCAGGATCTCGGGATCTATAGGGTCCTCTAACACCTGTCATTCATAAACTAAAACGAATTATGAATGACCAGAGAATTACGATGCTTCAAGATCGATCGAGCAGTTTAACACTGTTGTCGAGTGAAAGTGGTTCACTTAAAGAAACAGACTTTGAGGGAGTAATTCATGACTTGTATATAAATGTTTAATTTATTAATTTTTAAACGTTTGTTATTTTTCAAATATTAAATAAAATAATTATTTCAAGCGGGTATGTTGTTGATTTCCGTTGATAGCCCAAAGTTGTTCAGAAAATAAATTCTATATTCTGGAGATATGCCTATGGAGATGCCTATATCTTAATGTGGCATAGTCCTCACTTGATTAAACTTTCTAATGCCGAACGATGAAATAGCGTTGCGAAAAGAGCCAACGACTAATGTAATATGATGTGAGTTATATTATAAAATAAGTTATGCTATATGTTATATATTATATGTGTATATTATATATATATGTGTGTGGATATGTATATATATATATATATATATATATATATATATATATATATATATATATATATATATATATATATATATATATATATATATATATATATATATATATATATATATATATATATATATATATATACCTTACATGGTATATGAAAATAAAACTGAAAATAAAAAAAATTAAAATCTTTACTCATTAAAGCAAAATAACAGGTAGTGAAGGAGTTGAAACCTCATCTGTGGTACAGTAAAATTAAAAAATAAATAAATCATAATGGACGGTAATGGAATATTTTAATTGTTTTTGTTTGAAGTGTTTGCATTCCAACATCCGGGCACAAGTTCCAGGAACGTTATATCTAATTAGTTCAAATTTATTAATTAGATTGGGATTAGTATTTATGAGAACGCAAAAAAAATGGTAAATGGATTGCATAATCCTCCGATCTTTTTACAACTTCCGTTTCCAATTCGATTCATACCGAAACTTTTTTCTCAATGCTGACGTATTTATTTCAGGATATTTTTCCATGATTAAGCAAAATAGATTAAACACAATAACTTTTCCTACAGTTCATTGGTACCTTCTTACGTGGCGCTCCAAGCGGCTGTTTTGAGAAACACGAATTTATCCCATTTTGTACGTTTTGGGGGTTTAAAGATGTAGCACCTTAAACAGGAAGATTAACAGAGTGGAAAGCATTAAAAATATCAAAAAATGACAAAGAATGGTTTTAACCCTTTTGCATCGTGTATGCAACGGCATCTTAATATTCGCATTGCGAGAGAACTCTATCTCGAAATAAATACAGAAGAAACCTTGTCTAGCGATCTATCCATTCAATATTCTATACGAAACGTCGCATTCTATAATCCAATGTCACGATTTTTGCAAGTTTTAGTTATTACTTTCTGGAAAAGATATTATAGAATATCATTTTTTTTTCATTACACTAATACTAAGTTGTATTGAATGTATATTTTGAAGATTTGATGAATTCTAATCATCAAAACTGTAAATACTGAAAGCAGAGTCTGTGAAAGGACTCGATTGAAAGATGGTGGTAAAGGATTGCCTTATTTACAATGGCTGAAGCAAAGGATATCGGGATGAGATGGTTCCTTATTTACATTTATCCTTCCCCGGTCACAGGACCAAGGACCCTTTCTGATTTAGCAGCCCTTCATATTGACCAGCGGGATATCAAATCTCCCGGCGACCTAAAGGATCTTTTCAAAGGATCAGTGAGCTGGCTTATTGAAACGTAATCAAATATTTTCTGTGAGATCGGATTATCCGTTTCAATTATATTTTTCAATATCCAGTTTTCAGTGGTTGGAGTTTCTCATTATATTCAACAGTCGCCAGTTTTCTTTTTTTAATATGAATCAGTTATGGAAATAATCTCCAAATTAAAAAAAAAAAAAACCACTACTGCGAAACAAGAGTGCAGAGAAGAGGGACGGGGTAAATAAAGAAATATGAATTTCTTAGTCAACATTGGTTATGTGATTTTTTAAAAGTAATTATATGAACAAGTACTCCTTTTGAAATTTTAAATTTCTGACTAGTAGTAATATAGCGATTGAAAGGAAAATGCTAGCAAAACTTATTTATGGATATAACTGCGAATAGTAAGGTAGGCTTATTTAGATAAAAAAGTATAATATTAATTGTTATTCGGTGTAAATTGTGCAATGCTATTTTGTTTTTATATATGTTGTTGATAATTAGATTGAACCCTGAAGATGTATGTGCCAATGGCCTCGAAACGTTGATACTAATGTAGAAAACTTTATGAGGAAGACATTAAAATCATTACAAATAAATCTTCCAGTTTAAATATAATAATTATATAAAACTCACTTCTATTTTTGTCGTTTCCAAGAACGCTAAATCGTTAAGGTTCCTTTGAGGTAATAATAAAGATGTTTCATCCAACCAAAATTTTCTGTTTAAACGAAAGGTAACATTAATCCAAAAGAAAATTTAATCGAATAAGAAAAATCGCCTCCTGCGAATGTTTTTGTAGACAATCCAGTTTTATTAAAAAGATTTTGGAGAAAAGAATGAATTCACTATATTTTTAATCTAAAAATTCAAATCAAGTTTGGAAGGTCTTATAATAAAAAAAGTCTTTTTATATAATCTTTAAACAAGATCTACTTTTGACAAGATTTAGAAAGCCGCGTGGTGGCAAAACTTCGAGGATATTTAAACTTCTCCATTCGAAATATTGATTTCCCGACGTTAAACTTGGTGAAATAGCATTTTTTAAAAATATGAATGAAAATTATGAACTTTGTAATTTATATAAATGTGGTTATCAGATAACCACAAAAACGTCACCTGAAACAATATATGTAGAATAATCAGCAATTATATTTACGATATAAAAAAATAAATATAAATAATAGTAGAAATGTAACAAAAGTAAATTTACAAATTAATAGTAATTTAAAAGATTATAAAGAGTTTATGAAAAATTATAAAGATGTGATAATCATTAAATCAGGTAAGATTAAAAAATGAATAAAAAAGATTATTTAGATAAAATCGAAAACATTATTAATTGATAAAAATTCTTATGAAAAATTAAGAAGTGAAACTTTCAAGGAATATATTAAAAAAAAACATATATGCTGACAAAGTATTTAAAAATGTTACATTAATAAAAATATTAAAAAGAAATTACAAATTAATCATCAGGAGGAGTGCCTTACGCAAGAAGAGGGGGGAAAGGAATCAGGAGGATATATCCCTTCCCGAAAGTTTAAAAAAAAAATATGATTTTCATACCTACCAACATAAGTTTGTATTTTTAATAATATATTTTGATACAATTTTCATTCTTATGTTTAAAGCCTACGTCCAATATGTCGATTATCGACACTTAAGTAATTAATTGTCTTCTTCTTATAAAATCCCCTCTGAAAAAAATTTAAACCTTCTCTAAAAATAAAATTGTGCGAACGCGCCTGATACCGAGGATTCTTGAACTAGTAAAACTCCATAAAACAAATCCTGATTTACGACCATTAATCAACAATATCAACGGTCGAACTGGAGCTTTATCAGCATTTGTTTACCCATCTTTAAATAAAACTAATAATGATAATGATTGTGATATAAAAAATGCTTATGAATTTAAAACAATATTTGTTTTTAAAATTATTTTAAATAATATTAATTTACAGAATAAAGAAATAGAAATCTTAATCTTAGATGTTAATAGTCTATTTTCAAATGTATCATTAGATAGAGTAATCGATTAGTTCTTAGATAATAGTTGGATTGAATAATAATTATATTATGTATATATATATATATATATATATATATATATATATATATATATATATATATATATATTTATATATCATATAATTATTATTTAATCCAACTATTATCTAAGTACTAATCGATTATATTAGTATTATCCTTAATTTTAATCCAATTATTATCTGTAATATATATATATATATATATATATATATATATATATATATATATATATATATATATATATATATATTCTTTATATAATATAAACAAATAAAATAATCATAAAAGCTATTAAATATGTCTTTATAAATATTGTTTTTTTTTTAAATTAAATACGAATACTGTAAAGAATTAAATGGATTACCAATCTTAGTGGCATCTATTTCAATGATTTAATTTATTGGTGCTTACAAAAATTAGAAACTTTGAATCTACTAAAAATGTTTATTTCCTTCTAATTTATATCTTTTAACATAATTAATTGTAAAGAAATAAACAAAATTGGAAGTTATTCATATAAATATTTTTATTATATATTTTATATAATATCGTAAATTGTAACTTTGGGCTGCTTACCCATACAAATAAAGCTTCTCTATTAAATTAAAAATATGCCTTTGACAATGGCCGAGAAATATGAGGCTTTACGCCTCTGGTGATAAGAGAACTAAAAACGAAAAGCAGTTCCACAAGCTGAAGTGACCATTATCCTATCATCTCCAACTCAACAAAATTTAACAAGATCTTCAAAACGTGCAAATTAGAATACCTTTCCGCCTTCCAATTTATGTAAGTTTAATGGCCATTCTTATTGAATCGTTAATGGTTGAAAAGAAAATAGTTAAGTAATTTAATATGTATTATATTCAATTGTATAATTATCTTTAATAAATTATAAAGATACGTCGAGTTTAATAGTATTATATGTAATAGTATTATGATATATATTTTTAAAAAATTACTAAATAGTATTATTAGGTTCAATTATAAATTATAATTTTGTTTTTATTGAAAACTAGTTTAAAATGTTATACATTCATCTTTAGTTCTAAAAACACAAAAATTCAAAAATAAGCAATTTGAAATACAGTTTGGTATTATTATACATATAATATAATTTAATATGTTTAATAATACCAAACAGTATTTTAAATTGCTTATTTTTGACTTTTTTTGTGCTTTTAGAACTGAAGATGAATGTATAACATTTTAAACAAGTTTTCAATAAAAACAAATTAATGATAGAAGTGGCAAATAATTTATCAATCCCTAATTTGATTGATTCTTCTAACTAAATAGTAATATATTAGAAATTAAAGAAATTAAAATAGTCCCCTCATTTACTGGATATTTTGGTTTCATGAAACAGATTTAGTTTGCGTTTTGGATTTATAAATTCATAATTTGTTAATTGAAGAGATAAGTGGAAGAACATGTTACGTGATATTTTAGGATAATAGGGATTTTCGCTTGGAATAATATTTTAAATAATCCTCTAATTTTTCTAAACCTAATTTTGGAACATCTAATCTTCCATTAGATTCAGATCTTCGTTACATATATATATATATATATATATATATATATATATATATATATATATATATATATATATGTGTGTATATATATTGAAACCTCAGCTTGTATTACTTTTAATGGATAATACATTGACACTTTTTTTTCCTTGTTGAAAATCTAATGAGATGGCTAACTAAAACATTTTGAGGTCATTAATCTTCCGACTGTTGTGAAAAGAAATATGAAATATTATATATCTAATGGCTGGTATATTCTCATCTATCCTCTATTATTATTTTTTATGCCAATATTGTTTTTTATTTTAATCATTCGTTCAGAATTTCGGAACAGTTATTGTATTTTTTACTTATTTTTAATTTTAATACTCTTACATAACAGATTACCTGAATCATTCTTGGGCCATTAACTGAAAAAAAAAACAATACGCATTTCATATAAGTATGGATAATCATGTTAAAAAGTATTTTAGCCTGAATTATTTTTAACAGTCGAAATCATTTTCATAAGGCTACCTTAGTGAATTTTAAGTATTGTAAAGTGTTATTACACTCAGGACTGTGTTTTCAATTTTTCCTTCTTTTTTTTGTCATTAATACTTCTTTATTGCTAAATATTAAAATTATTTAATTAATTAATTGATTGGGTGTAAAATAAAAGTGCAATTTATTATTTCATTAATAAATGTTATAGCTTGTGATTGCACTGCATTTGTAGTCCTGATAACTTTTGTTTTTAATGTTTTTGTGTTGTTTGGACAATAACTTACGTACTTTAAAAAAAAACTTTAATTTTTTTCCATCCTTCATATTTTTATGAACTGTAAAAAAAATAATAATGATAGGCCTGCCATTAGTTTTGTTTAATAATTTTACAGTGTCTTCAAAAATGACAATAAAGTTTGAAAACCACGGGCCTAAGTTGGTGTGCTTGTTAAGTACATTCTTTCCTGACCGCACCTCCCACCACCTTTTCTTGGGTTACACCTTCGGTCAACAATATCTCCATCACTATAAAAGGAAAAAAAAAAAGAAATACTAAAATAATGCTTAAAAATAATATATAATAAAACAAATAAAGATAAAATAAGGATAAATATGCAAACATGAAAGTATTTATAATTACCCTTGGCCTGAGAATACACAAACTGTTATCTATACCGCACATGCAAGGGTTAAAGCTGTGACCTATGTCATCGAAGCGTATCTTTCTCACCGCGTACTGATACTGAAAGCCAGTGAGGGCTGAGTAAGAGCGCTAAAGCTAAAAATGCAATTGTTAAATTTATTTTACTATAGATCTTATAGCCACGGCCGTTTCATCCTTCGAGGTGGATTGTTTAGATAAGTGGAGCTAGATAAAATCATCCAAATCCGCTGGCTCAATCCATCGGATTTGGATGATTTTCCGTAGAATTTGAGACAAATGTTTGAATCTTCTTTTGAATGAGAAAAACTCATTTTATATCAGAGCCGGTTCACTTTATAGATCGCGTGGAATTAACTATCTTCTTTTTACTTTGATAAACCATCCTGTTGTCTTTAGATGGGATATTTCGGCACTGCTTTTATAGTCGTATTTTAAACGAACAAAATATACTATTGCATTGGTCAAAGGTCAGCGAAGAGGAAACGGGAGCATTTTCTATTCGTTTCATAACCCCTAAAACGCGATTATGAAAGATTTAGAGATGTCTGATGTGTGTATATATATATATATATATATATATATATATATATATATATATATATATATATATATATATATATATATATATATATATATATATACATAACTTTACAACATCATAAGCGGCTTTACAAAAAATAAAATGAGATATATCTAACTAAAAGTTTTCCGTGGTATTTATTGTCACAGATAACTGAATATTTTTCTATGTTACATATGGCTCCAGAATATTAAAGTCTTCTTCTTTAATCGTAAATTTCCGTTATTGTGCTGGGCGGCAAAATAAAGGAAATAGGGAAAAAATAAATTTCTTTCTCTATTCCGTTACTGTGAACAAATAAAGAAATGTTTACTTATTTCTGTCCCAGTTCTCAGGTTATTTTCATGTCTCAGACTGAAGCAATTCTGCATTATACAACTTTATTTTCAAAATGTTATCGTAATTTATAACACTTTTGTAACACTTTGTACTCTTTCTTGTTTTAAATTTCAAGAGTTAGTTGATGAATTTTGTTGTTTGAATAGAAATATTAACATTTCACTCCAACCATCATTCATTCATATAAATGCCAGTGAACAAACAAAAATTCAGATTTGTATAAAGAATAGTAGGCAAACTGTAGGCAAACATCATAACCACTATAATTTGTTGTTTGTTTTACAATCTGATAATCTGATATATATATATATATATATATATATATATATATATATATATATATATATATACATACATACATATATATATATTTTATATTATATATATATATATATATATATATATATATATATATATATATATATATATATATATATATATACAAGTTAAAACTTGTTCGGCACGAAACACAAAAAAAAAGAGAGGTTGGGAGGATGAAACGTACACCACAATGTCTAGAATACAACTGACTTTATTTACTTTTCTACAGCCTTTATATAGGATTTGCTATGTTTATTTATATATTTTTCCCCATAATCCTAAACTCTCCACTTAACTCCCCCGCACCAGTTCACGAAGTGAACTCTGAGAAAAAATATATAAATGAACATCAGCACACAATATAATATACAGAAACCAAAAGATATATACAAATAACTACATAATGCTTAACCACTCTAAAAAAAAAAGAAAACAAACTGTTAAAACAACCCACAAAACAAAATTACAGACTTATAACTAAAACTACTTATAATCACTAATTTACAATAACTAATCAACGCAAAGGCCCATAAAACTATATACAAAAAGACTTAGCACTAGGTCGAGTTAACAAAAGGATAACTTCGATGTGCTCTATTCACTGAACTATATACACTTCCACAATTGTCTCAATTGTTACCCGCGTCCAAAGGGATGCGGAGATGCCTGACGTGGGTATGTCGCACTCTTTGTGCGCCTTGAATCTCTTGTATCGATACAATATTGTGTTCTCTGAGTGCTACCACCCTGAACGGTCCCTCGAACCGGGGTTCTCCTTTTGTCCGACGAGAAGGTGGTCGGCGGTAAACGATCGACCCCAGCTTGATCCTATGTGATTGATCTGGCGCGGCCATACCGACCCGTACGGCTCTCGCTTCCTTCCCCTTAGCGATTCTACTGCGGGTTTTCACAGTAGTTTCCCACAACCGTCGCCGCCTATGTGATACCGTATCGCGCAACTGCGTAGTCATCGCCGTTAAGAGGTCGCCTCTGTTGCGCAGGGGATGTCCGAACACTACCTCGACTGGTGTGAACCCCGTAGCCGCGTGAATGGTATTATTATATGCCAAAATCGCTCTTGGCATCGCCGCCTCAGGTCCTAATTCCCTGTTGATATGAAAGAGGCGTAAATGCTCTCCTAGCGTACTATGGAACCTCTCTATGGCCCCTCTTGCCTGCGGATTCCCTGGGGAGTTGAAGTGCCAGTCGATCTGAAGTTCGGCACATTCCGTAGTAGTACGACTATTGCGAAATTCCCTTCCCCCATCCGAGGTCACCCTCTGGGGCACCCCGTAGCAAGCGATCCACTGTAATAGCCCTTCCCAAATAGCGTCGGCAGACCTTGACTCGAGCGAATACGCCATGGCCAGCTTGCTAAACGTATCTAAAATCGTAAGCCAGTGTGACCCCTCCCAGGAAAATACGTCCACTTGAACGTCTAATAACGGAGAATTTGGTGTCGGGGTTATTTCCGGATGAATAACAACGGGGTGTCGGTCGTATTTCGCTCGATGGCACACCGTGCATTCTTTCAGTACTGCGCGAACGGAGCGTTTCATATGGTGCCAATAATATCGCCGTTGAAGCGCAGCCAACGTTTCTGGGACCCCCCTGTGGTTCGTCTTGCCCTCGTGGTAAGCGCGTACCAGCTCCCGCTGCTGTCCCTCGTCTTTGATCGTCTCGACCAGATGTCTACATAAAACGAAGTTTCTATCCCCCCCTATGCGTTCAGTTTCCCACATGTGCCTTATGCGGTCCAAAACTGTCTTATTGCCGACGTACAAGTGATACGTCTTTCCCCTTTTCGTTGTCGATTCCAAGATCGTTGCAATCTCATTAGGGGTTATCGAGGCCAAAGTCCATACCGTGACGATTCTATGCCGTCCGTAACGCTCGTGCTCCGATTTAGAGATACCTGCGGTTCGAGTTTTCCAGATAATCTGCCGGGTATGCCGATTAATCGGCGAATCACTTTCGGGGAGCTGGGGTGGTCTCGCCATAGCCGGGGTCTCGTCTGCGTCCACCGTGTCCTCATCTACGTGTACACTATCGCGACTGTCTGGGTCCTGCGACGGCCCCCCGCCGTGTAAAGGATTCGCGTATATCGCTCGGGAAAGCCAATCAGCGACAACGTTTTTGCTACCTTTCTGGTGGGCAATGGAGAAGGAATAAGCCCGTAACCTTTCTTTCCAACGTCCCACCCGTGCTGACGACTCCTTCAGGCCGTCTGTCCACAACAGGGGCTTATGGTCGGTGCGAAGCTTGAAATGCCTTCCAAAAATGTACGGCTTAAAGTATTCTACCGCCCAGACTACTGCTAGTAATTCACGCTCCAGAGCGCTATATCGGGTTTCCGCATCAGAAAGCTGTTTGCTAGCGAATGCAATTGGGCGGTCCCCCGAATCATCCTGTTGTGATAACACTGCCCCGAGTGCCTTATCGCTCGCGTCAGTGGTAACGATAAACTCGCGGGAAAAGTCGGGAAAGGCGAGTACCGGCTCCCCCATGAGTGCAAGTTTACACTGCTCAAAGCACCGCAGATGCTCCTCCGTAAAAACAAACGGCCGCCCTTTCTTTAGCAATTGGGTCAAGCTCGCGACTGTGTCCGCTACATGAGGAACAAACCGTCGATAGTAGTTGACCATGCCGAGAAAACTCTTGAGGGATTTCTGGTTAGCGGGTGGCTTTACTTTAGAAATTGCCTCGACCCTCGCTGGGTCTGGTCGTACTCCATCGGCCGACACTATGTGCCCCAAAAATTTTATTTGCTTCTGGCAAAACACCGATTTCGACTCTGACAGCCTAAGACCGAATTCCCTAATTCTAGACAAAACTGCACGGAGATGGTTCTCATGCGTCGCGGGGGATGGGCTAAAGACAATTAGATCATCCATGTAGATCTGACAAAAGTCTTCGCCCAAGCCGCGTAGAAACTCATCCATGAGTCTTTGGAAGGTCAGAGGTGCGTTTTTAAGCCCAAATGGCATGCGCACAAATTCGTAGTGCCCCCTACCGAATGTAAAGGCCGTTTTCTCGATGTCTTCGAGACGCATGCGCACCTGATGATACCCCGCTTTCAGGTCAAGCGTTGAAAACACCCGAGCGCCAGCGAGTCTGTCTAGCATATCCTCCAACCGCGGTAACGGATACCTCTCGTCCACAGTGTTCTCGTTGAGTTTCCTATAGTCAACGACGAGACGATATGAAGGTCCCGCCCGAGGATCGGTTTTACGTTTCTCCACTACCCATAATGGACTACTAAACGGAGAGGTGCTTTCTCTAATAATTCCCTGACGCAAAAGAACCTGGATTTCCTGTTGGATTATGGCAGTTAGTGACTGCGGATATCTCCGCCCCTTCGTATACGAAATTTTGTTTTCTTTCAAATTAATTTCGTGGCATGTCCGCCCGGTAGCCGGTAATGCCCCCCCTTCCACATAGAACGCATCCCTAAACTCCTCGAGTAACGCCCCTATTCTGCCGCCCTTTGCCCCCGCCGTTAGGGTAGTCGTACGAAAACTTGACTGCGCCGTTCGGAACCGGCCCTGGTGTGTCTTACTCCCCAACTGTATTTTCCAGTTACCGTTACTCCCTTCTAACCGAAAACCAACCGAATCTAGGACATCGCATCCAATTAAGACATCGTACTGGGGTGCTAGTTCACTCAGCACGTGGACAGCCATTGTTACATCGCGCCCCGTTAATTCTCGCAAATTCCATTGATATTCTCCCAGCACTGCGCAGGCCCCGCTCAAAGTGGTTATCGAACATCTACATTTCTCAACCCCGTCAGTACACCCTAGCATCCCTTTGCTCACGAGAGTACTCGTGCTCCCCGTATCAATGAGGGCCCTAATCTTCCCCTGACTCCCCTCTACTATGGGCAACCTATCCCACACATTACATATAGTATTTACCTCATATTTATAGTCCCTGTGGTTGCCCGCGTCTCCTCAAATTTGGGTCTCCTTCCTCGCCGTTGCTGCTGTTGCTGTTGGCCGTAGTTTCCTGCTGCTACGTCCCTTCGTGATTTGTGCCCACGAAGTCGGCTGCTCCTCCTCTTCTCCGCTAGAGCTTGATGATGTTGTTTCCCCCGAGCTCGATGATGTCGCACGACGTGCGTGCCGCGTCCGGTGCGTGTTAACTTCCATGGGCTCCTCTCGTGATCTCTTCGAATGGATCCATGGACATGCCCGTGCTACATGCCCCTTTTCACCACACTCGAAGCATTTCACGGACGGGCAGTTCGCCGCAATGTGGCCTGTCCTGCTGCACTCGTAACATCTCCTATCATCTTTACGTGGTTTCCGAGAGGTGAACCTTTGCCCATCTTCCTTTCTACGAAATCCACGCTCGTCTCTGCGTGAGCTGCGCTCCTCTTTGCGGCCGCTGCGCTGTTCGTCTCTCCTTGGCGGAAGCCTCTGAAAGTTTCTAATATGCCTGGGTCCCACTTGCTGCCACCCATGCTCCGACTGAACCTCGTCTTCTTCCTGCTCCCGCGCCTCGCGATCCATGACTTCTCTGACGCAGTCTAGGAAAGTCTTTTCTGCAGCGAATTTTTTTTTCGTCCTTAAATTTCTTCCTAACTGCACCTTCAGAATTTTATCGTAAATGGCCAACTGTTGGCCTGCCTCTGCCTGGCCGACGGTCTCGACGATCTTCTCTGCAATAGCTACGTATTGGCGTAGCATCGTTGCTGCAAACGAATACCCCGACTGCCCTGCCTGGCGGGTTTCCGTAAACAGCCGATACAGATCTTCTTCCGGCGACCATCTTCCTCCGCCATACGCCTGTTTTAGACGCCGCACCACCTCGTCCCACGCCGTCAGCTCGTCTGCCTGGATGTAATTTAGAATACTGCGTCGCACCCTTCCTACTAACGACGCCCTCAATTCTAAGACATCCAGTTGATCTACCAATCCCGCTGTTATCTTAGACTCCAGCAGTACGTGAATTTGTTGCCCTCTCTTCAAGAAATGATTAAGATGGCCTATCTCACCTCCGAACTTTTCCAACTCCGCTATTGCAGTTTTCAAGTACGTGGCCGTCGCGGTCCTCATCCGCATCCATTCCAAACGCATCATTTCCGCGTTAACCGCCTGCATCATCTCAGCGCTCGCTGCTGTTGAGGTGTTACTTTCTTCCGTCATCCTCGCAGACGTCTGAAGTTCGCTCTGAATTTCGCGTACCACTTCGTCTAAAGTGCTTGGTCGAAGCGGCATATGCGCTAGCGAAATTAATTTCTGTTAGGACTCGCTAATATCTAAAGGTCCCGGGTTTCGGCACCAGTTAAAACTTGTTCGGCACGAAACACAAAAAAAAAGAGAGGTTGGGAGGATGAAACGTACACCACAATGTCTAGAATACAACTGACTTTATTTACTTTTCTACAGCCTTTATATAGGATTTGCTATGTTTATTTATATATTTTTCCCCATAATCCTAAACTCTCCACTTAACTTACATACATATATATATTTTTTTTTTCTTTTGTTCCCCCGTTACATTTCAATTCCTTCAGCGGCCCCTTTTGGTTTAAATGAGCTGAAATTCGGTATGTAGAGTTTTCTTCTAAGCAGAACAATACTATAAAAGATTGGGTCAATTTCAGTCAAAATTTCGGTATATTTTCCAGAAATTTCGGCGTTTTTAAAGATTGTGCACCCTCTATAGCTCCACCAAATTAAGTAATAGGATTGAAAATTTGTACGTAAATTGAGTTGGTTAATACCTTTGCATTTGAAAGGTAATTAAAAGAAAAGAAGTTTTATCGAAATCAAACCATTATTAACAAATGTATGGCAATTTCCACTGTTTTAATATCTTTATATATATATATATATATATATATATATATATATATATATATATTTGCCAACTTTAATATTGTAAACAAAGGTTTGAAAAATAAATTCAACGATAGTTATGTCAAGGATAGAAGATGGGTGTTTATAGTAAACTTTTTAATCCTAACGCACCACAATTATACAATTATTTGCGTAGTTACAGAATAGGATTACCTTAATACTTCAATTTGCACCATTAGCATATCAAACAGTTACCTGATCAGTCAGGCAATACCTCTTATCTACCTCACAAATATTTACAGTTTTAATCCTTCCCTAACCGGGGTATTTTTTTTTTTACAACGAAGGACAAACATCAGTGCTTTTGCCAACGCAAGGAACTCTTAACTTAGAATGGCAAAGTGGTATTTTTTTCCTAATCTAAGTTTGCTAACTTTCTGTCTGTCCTCATAAAAACTACTTTTAAGACCTACGTAGCATTAGTTAACGCTGTTGGAAAGTCGTTAAGAGTTTTCCAAACTGCATCTTACAATTCGGCCACGTTTTAACATTCCCAAGTTAATTTACAGTCTCTTAACTGGCGAATGAACTTGTAACGTCTTGTTTAGTTAATTACGAACCAGTGACATTAACGATGCACCACTTAATTTTAAATTAATATACCTTTCAGTTGGTTGGTTGTCTTATTTTTTGCACAAAAAATCTTGCACAGTAGTGCCAGGTATATTTATCTCCTAATCAGTATTTGTGAGAAAATAGGTAGATAAAATAATTTATATCTAATGAAAAAATAAATAAATTAAAAATTAAAAACAGGTCAATTGGACACCAATATTTGAATAACAAATATATATTCGTGTCCAGTTGACCTGCTTTTAATTTTTAACTTAAATATCTATTACGGCATCATATTCTACAATCATTACTAGAAGATAAATGAAGAATATAAAATAGAATAGAAACAAAATATTGGAAAATGAAATAAATATGTTCACTAAGGTCTGCCAAGGCTTCTCTCTCTCTCTCTTTATGCTTTTAAGTTTACTAGGGTAGTTCTTGTTCCACATTTCTTCCCATTCCTTGATTTTATCTTTTAAAAGATTCGCCATCTCTGAGGGAAAGGGAGTGAGGGAGAGAGGGCGAGAGGGGGTGAGGGAGAAAGAGTTAGTGAGAGAGAGTGAATGTGTGTGTGAGAGGGGGGAGGATATCATCCGTAATAAATCAAAATGAAACATCAGATATATATTTTAAACCAAGGTATATAAACTAATGAAAATGTAGTTGTCACTTTATATTCATTATTAAAAATAAAAATTTACTCTTTTGCAGGTTTTCAGACATTCTACTGTGTAACCGATATTACTGTGGCTTTATTCGACTTCCCGAAAACGCATTTGTTTCATATATCACGTTTATATTAGAACAATATTTGCTACGCGGCTGTCCATGTTTGTTGATCCAAGTGTACCTTGCTTCTAAATGATGATATGCAAAGCCAACGTTAATTAAGTTGTCAGGAGCAAAGGGATCCAAGTTGTTTTTTTCTTAAATTGTGTAAGTGCTGAAATTATCACGTAGATATGCAATATACTAGATAAGTCTATGGTGGCCGAGAGTGTTAAGGCGTCACCTTAGCAACCTGTTTACAATAGGTTGGAAATCTGTAGGTTAACCTGCCCTGTTTCCCTTAAAAGGATAGGAAAGGACGTTAAAAACAATAAAAAAAGAAAAAAAATGACGAAGTGATGAAATTATCACGTAGATGTACAATATACTAGATAAGTCTATTTATTGTTAGTAACGAAGAAATCCGAGGCCTTGGTGGCCGAGAGTGTTAAGGCGTCACCTTAGCAACCTGTTTACAATAGGTTAGAAACCTGCAGGTTAACCTCTCACGTTTCCCTTAAAAGGACGTTAAACCACAATAAAAAAAAAAAATAAAAAAGTGACGAAGAATTCCAAGTATAAAATGAGTTTTAACATTGCCAAAAGTGATTAGATTTTTTTTTAAATTATTACAAAAGCCGTGTGTCAATGTGTGGACGACCCTATAAATTAAAAAAATCTTAGAAAGTTCTAAACTTAATGACCGCATCTAGTGACTTATGAAATTTCCACAGAACATCTTATTAGTATTCTGCTCAATATCATTTCGAGATTGACACTCTGCCTCCAAGCAGTCTTGTCAATAGTATTTTTATGAATTATAAATATTTTATATATCCTTACATACATAAGTACTACTGAGAATATATGCTGCTTTATAACATCATAAGCGGTTTTACAAAAAATAAAATACCTAAAAAATATTTTTCTATATTACATATGGCTCCAGAATATTAAAGTCTTCTTCTTTAATCGTAAATTTCCGTTATTGTGCTGGGCGGCAAAATAAAGGAAATAGGGAAAAATAAATTTCTTTCTCTATTCCGTTACTGTGAACAAATAAAGAAATGTTTACTTATTTCTGTCCCAGTTCTCAGGTTATTTTCATGTCTCAGACTGAAGCAATTCTGCATTATACAACTTTATTTTCAAAATGTTATCGTAATTTAAATAACACTTTGTACTCTTTCTTGTTTTAAATTTCAAGAGTTAGTTGATGAATTTTGTTGTTTGAATAGAAATATTAACATTTCACTCCAACCATTATTCATTCATATAAATGTCAGTGAACAAACAAAAATTCAGATTTGTATAAAGAATAGTAGGCAAACTTCTGTAGGCAAACATCTTAACCATTATCTTAAATTTGTTGTTTGTTTTATAAACATTTTGATTTGTTATATATCCTTTCAAATCGCAATACAAAAAGTAAACAATAAAACTGTCAAGGCGGAAGGTTATTTTTAGACGTCAATCACTGTAACTAAAATAGCTGAAATCGATTATTACTACTAACAGGCATGACAGTGATGCTTAGGAGCTCATTGAGGGGCTTTTTTCGCTCCGGCGCATTAAAAGGTCCCCCTTTAAGTTGTTTGCCTATATCTCTGAGGTACGCTACACTAGACAATGAAGACCGTCCGTTATTGTCTTTTCATCGAACCTGAAAATGTTATTTCATCAAACTGAAAAGTTATGTGGTTCGATAAGAGAAAAATATTCCTGAATGTGCAGGGTGTTCCAGCGGACATCAATCACCCTCTGTAGATTCTATGCATCTTAATCATTTAGCTGTCGGAATCGAACCGATTAAATCAAGCAAACACAACTGCTATCACTATTTTGGACTTTAGATAGGTTTCTTAATCCTCCAGATATATAAAGGATATGTGTGATTGTAAGTTTTAAACATTCTACACTTCACTCAGAATTAGGGAACAGATTTGTACGTGATGCAGAGTAAGTACGTCTTTATAATTCACTACTTAGTGTTAGTGGGGCCAAAACCTCGGCGTTATTATTATTAATTTTTTAATTTATAATAAGAACCAGGTACTTGAGGTATTCTACACAAAATGACGCTTTGACCAAATTTCCTGTATTTGCCTCCACTGACCTAAAAAATTACGGTATCTTCACCATTTTTTTCTAAACATTGATAATAATATCCTTTGTTACTGGAAATAATTTGTTGGTGTCATCTCACACCGGCTATACTTGAAAAATGATATAATAAAATGTAAAGACCGTCTCGCGTATTCCAGAGGGTCAATGGTCTCTCGAACATGATATTGTTTGCATTTCAGCATATTTTCATTGGAAGTCTTCTTCAAACCGAAGTATATTGTGTATATTGTATATTGTCCTAAGATGGAAAATTGAAGAAAGTCCCGTGTATCCAGTGATTTGAATTATGAAATGGTTGGTGAAAGTTCAGTTTTCAAAATTAGATGCGACCGTCACACCATCTTTTTTAGTACTTTTAACTATCAGCAGATTGCTTTGGTGACGAATTTGAGAAAATTTCCATTTCGGTGTCAGTCAGCCATTATGTGGGCGTAAGGAAAGATGCTTCCCATCTGTCCCAAGGGTTATTTTCATTTCTCCAGAACCAATTTTCATCAAGTAGGTCATGATTTTTAGATACTTTACGTAAAGACCGTCACATGTGTTATACTTTGTTACACTGTTCCAGGCAATGTTTCCTAGTTATAAAAATTTTACTTGTGGGGCTCATGCAACATTAAGACCTCAACTAATGGTGGAGGGTGATTTAGCTTCTCTTGGCAGCCATATTAAAGTAATTTTGTAAAGACCGTCACGTTCAAAGATTTTTTTCTGTGTTTACTCCTGCGTGACGGTCTTTACTAAAAACGCGTTCCACAGCTCTCAAAAACTTTCCAAAGGAAACGTAGACAGCCCTAAATGTTTTGAAACTCACATTAGGATGAGGCCCAGATAGCTATGGAGTCGGATGAAAATTTGCCTCCTGACGCTACTGATCCTTCTTCTTTCATGAAGAATATGAAGAGAGGTCGGTGTGAGATTAAGATAATACGTAGAACATCCCGTGCTAATCTAGATAGTTCCGAAAACTTTTTGAATCTTGAGAAGAAATCTTCGAAGGAAAATACCACAAACAGCACTAACACTAAATTACTCTTCTTGATCTAATGTCTCACACCATCTCGTCAAAGAAGAGTATCCCAAAGAGAAAACTCATTATATCGATAACACGCAGAATGAAGGCCCCAGCAGCTGAGTCTTTGAAGAAATGTTCGAATCACGACATCCCTAAGAGTGTGCACGCTGAACTGATCACACCCGAAAACGTCATTTTGCGTAGAATAGCCCACTTATTTCAATGAATATTTAAAAAAAAAAAAAAAAAAAAAAAAAAATATGATAGTGATACCTTTCATCTGTTATTTGAAAAAATATGTTGTCGAGAAGAAGAAATTTTTTTAATCACAGGAATAAAATAGTTTTAATATTTGATATTCTATAAGAATCCTTCATAAAAAAATACCATATTCCATTTAAAATTCCAGAGTCAGGTGCGCTGTAGAAGGTTACGGAGGCGGTAATGTAATAAAAAGATGCATCATAATTTATAACAAAGACCCATCGAGTATCATCCCGTTATTCCAAATACTTTTGAATCTACAGAGGGTGATCCATGTCCGCTGGGGCACCCTGTATGTGGTAGTAATTGTGTTGTAATAAAGCGTTCCAAAAAATTGTATAATGGTACCTCACGTATTCGATGCTACAGTAAAAACTATCCGAGACCATGACTTATATTGGATTTCTGAAGAAAACATCGTATAGTTCATTTTGACTTTGTAGTAGTCATAATCCAATCAGCATCGTATTCGAATCGAAATATTTTATTTTGTTTTAAAATACCTTGGGTTGTAACTTATTATGAATCGTCTAAACCAAGTTTCTGAAAGAGTTTTAGTCTTATCTAATAGCAAGAGTCTGGAGACGACCGTAATTGGGAACTAAAATATTTTCCACAGAGCAAGTTGTTTAGAAACTTCTCTTGGAAGTTTTAAGTAAGAGGCACTTAGCAACTTCTTTGATATATAATTTAAAATACAAATTTCTTCTTGGCCTGTTCCTTTTTGTGGCTATGAACTTGCATCTAGTACTTAAATTAGAATATTTAAGGCGCTAAATCTTTTAAAAATGAATCTTATATTTTCATATAATTAAATTACTGATTTATAATCGTTGCATCACTAATACCCATGCATATAGTCATAGACCCTCGGGACATTTTTTTTATTTCAGAATTTTAAATTCTCTCCTTGATTTAAAAATTCCTTTCCTGGAGGAAAGGTGAAACCACAAAACCGGGCTTTATAAAGGTAATTTGATATAGTTTCCCTTCATAACTCTGATCATATTTCTGTTTTTTTTTTTTTTAAACTTTTCTAAAAAAAACCTTGGAATACATGAGTTGTCCCTAAAATCGGTTAATTTGAATGTATCTCTGCTTATCAGAAATCCAAAACATACTGAGATCTTTATTTTCCGCGTAAAATTTCGATTATTATTTCTCAAAAAATGTTTATCACTTTTAACAGCCTTTATTGTAACCAGTGAGCATGATTCCACATTGGGACCGAAGGAAAAAACTATTATCAACGCAAAGTAAAAAGTAAAAATTAAAAAAAAAAATATTGTAAAAGAGTAAAGGATGCGAATAGATTATTATATTGTATATCGTTATATTTTGCTATTTTCTATCTCCATAAGGAGCGGAATAGTTCATTGGTAAGGTACTGTGTTACCATGTTCCCGTCCTCGAGACCTCCAGGTTCGAGACCGGCTGTGGCAGATAATTATTTATAATTATCAGCCGTGGATTGACTCAGTGAAATCGGGAGACCCTCCCAGGGAACAACCAACCTCTATAAAGTGGGTAATTTATACCCCCCTTAATTGGGGGAAAAACCTGACGGTTGAGCGTGATCTCGGCCAAATCACCTCCTTGCACAACCGTTGGCCTAGAAACAGTACGGTCCTTACTAAGTACTGAACACAAGATCCTTCTGGGGTCGTAGTGGTACAGATTTTTTTTTTTTTTTTTTTTTTACAATCTCCATGAAATACTTTCCCAATAAAAGAGTTCAGCACTTTATTGCGTCCTTTTTCGAATATTTTCATTGTTATAAAAGTAAGAATTTATTTTAAATGCATCGATAAGTATAAACGTGATAAATTGAAGGATTCAAGCTCTGTATTCACCTACTTCGGTAGACAGGAGTCGCGAAAGGAAACATTCAAAGCTCGTTGTAATTACTCTTCCAACTAACGTCGAGTTGAGTTTTAAAGATACTTACTTTGTCTAACAAAAAAACATCATTAAACCAGAGTTCCAAATGTCATCGATTAAAAAGAACAAGGGAAATAAACACAACCTTTATTTTCCTTGTTCTGTTTTGTTTTCCTTGTTATTAATTTGGAACAATACAAATAAAAATTCAAGAGATTTTTCCTGGATACACATTTTGTTTCCCAAAAATAAAATAAATGTTTAAAAACCTCCGCACTTGTTATTATCATAATTTTCAAAATAAAATTCCTTTTTTGTATTTTTTATTAGTCAATTGTAAATTATAAATTGAGGTTGATTAAGTATAAATATTGATTTTGTTAATGTTTGGTTTATTTAACAATATATAAAAATATTTTAGTGATAAATCAAGTGTTTAAACCACGATTAGGTATTATCCGTCGGATATCTCTAAATGCCCTTTTAAGATGGTGACAGTTACCGTAACAGTTGTAGCCGTCGTATAAACTGCAGGACAGTTGTGACATTATTTACAATCGTAGCAGTACTGTCGCAAAATCAGGTTTCACTTAATAATTAACAATACCAGTCGCGGCAGTGACAGTTACTGTCACGTTAACTTCATATTGAGCTGTGACATCTTATAGCAACCTAACCTTACTTACTTATCAAATATATGTTTCGATTATTTCTGAGCTTGGAACTGATTGCATCCAACGTTTTTACGTTATATTATTCTTGGAGGAGAGATAAAAAATATAAAATTTATTTTTTTATGGTGAATTATAAATTGCTAGTGTTCCGTCAGCTGTTTAACATCCACCATTTTTGGAATTTGAAAATATCAAAATGGCGGGAGCGAGAGACAAAAGTTGAGATCTTCAATAGGCACTTCTCTAGCACCAACGTAATTCACGTTCGAATTTTCAACCCTCTTACTCAATTTGCTAGAGAGGAGAGAGAGGAGGGGGATGGAGGCTGAACAGGAACCGCGAAAAACGGTTAATGTCGAGGTTTTGACTGTAATTGACCCTCACTTATATTGTATTGTACTGCCTAGAAAACAAACATATATACCGAATTTCAAATCATTTGATCAAAGTACTACATTTGCCCAAATGTAGCGGAAATTAATATATATATATATATATATATATATATATATATATATATATATATATATATATATATATATATATATATATATATATACTGTCGTCAAAATACATATTCGTACATTTAGGTTTTCGGGTAAAAATATGTTTAATAATTTATTGAACCTTCCCAACCTGTCTACAATAGGTTGGAAACCTGTAGGCTAACCCGTCCTGTTTCCCTTAAAAGGATAGGAAAGGACGTTAAAAACAATAAAAAAAGAAAAAAAATTACGAAGAAATCTAATTATAAAATGAGTTTCAACATTGCAAAAAGTAATTAGATTTTATTTTTTTTTAAATTATTACAACAGCCTGGTATCAATGTGAGGACGACAGAATCTAGTGACTTCTTATGAAATTTCCGCAGAGCATCTTATTAGTATCCTGCTCAATATCATCTCGAGATTGACAGTTGATTTATGCTCAATAAATTATTAAATGTATTTTTATCTTCAAAATATGTTATATATCTATATCGATTTATCCTTTTTCTATCCTGATTTTACCTTTACACCTTTTCCCTTTACCTCCTACGCAGTATTTCAAAAGAGAAGAATCTCGCAGGAGTCGTCAAATTGTCAGTAGTGTTAATTTTTATGCTATTTGCTTAATTGTATATGTTTTCTCCTTTTCATTACAATTTAATTTTATTCTAATTCATGGGTTCAGCGATTCTTCTTTCTTATTGATAGATTATTTATTGAACCTCTGCAAGGGGTCACTCTCTTTATTCCAGAATTATGAAACGGATTTGGAATGCACCCTCGCCCCTTCCAATGAAATTCAATTCGGTGTTAAAGTATATTTTTTTCGTGGAAAATACGACTAAAAAAGATTCAAAGTTTAAAATAACAAATACAATAAGTAAGTTAAGAACTTTCATATCTAGATCGGAAATTTCTATAGTTATTCGGTTGAATATTTAACCAGTTATAGATCATTTATTTTATTTTGTATCAGTTATCATTAGGATTAGTCAAGTTTTAGACTAAGAGAACTGAAACTGAATAGTGTAGAGGATAACCTAACTTTTGAAGAGAATACAATTTTATTCGAAACTGATTATGGAACAGAAGTTGTCAAGTACAATAACAAATAAAAAATAACAATATAAGATACCGTTAGACGACGGTTGACTTGACAAGATACACTATAGATGGCGACACGAACAAACAACACAACTTGTCCACTATCAGCAAGTTTGCTATGGTTCTTTGGTTGTCAAACCCGCCCTCCTTGTAGAAATTTTTGATTGTTAATATAATTTTCTTTTGGATGCTTAATTACATTATTAATCTTCATCTAATGAAGTAGCAAGGAGGTACCTTGAGAAAATACTTCCCCAACGTCCATTCACGATTGAAGGCCCAATTGCGACATCCAGTAATCAGAGAGGGCCCCTCTGATTACTGAATGTCGCAATTTCTCACTGGACATGGGGATTCCGTGCCAAGCTCTATGACTTCGGTAAGGACATTAATTCTCTATGTCCCTGTTGTGGAGTTCAGGAAACTGCTGAGCACATCGCCACCACTTGTACCGCGTTTGAGGCAATAAGAACCATACTACAGAGGAAAGCCCGGTTATGCCATCACAGAGAGTGATTTTCCTCAATTAGTTAACCAGGAAAATTATCCATGCAATGAATCCTTTGTATACGGATGGAAGGAAATATTTGGACCAACCTATTTTAATAGATTGGATTAAGAAGAATGAAAACGGATTAGGAATTTTTTTTTTAGAAGGATGAAGAGAACTCGTTGGTAGGTAGTGCTTCCGAAACCCGAATTGTCGAGAGACAAGGTAGGCAAAAAAATAAATAAAATAGTATCTAATTTTTACAGAAAAAATATAGGTTTTCGATTCTCAAATTTCAAACATCTCCAGCGAAGAGAGCTCACCGGCATGGAGATTCAGGCACTTTTCTGGATTGAGAAAACTTAATATCCTCTCCTCCCCTTCGGTACTTCCTCCAATTGATGCAAGAGTAATTTTTTACCTCACAAATCTTTAGAGTATTTATTAAAAAAAGTAATTTAAGGCGAAATATGTAAAAAAAAATATTTTCTCAACCGAAATGTCCAAATTATTTATGAAAAATATGTAATTTAGGGTCAAATATATTTATAATTAAAAGTGTTATGATTTTACCTCAATGAATTTGACTTACCTATTATGTGCTATATTTGTAAATAGATCCCATTGGTAAATCAATTGAGATAATTATCTCAAAATGATTTAAGTGCATGGTTAAAAATAAATTACCTTTTCCAGCCCACCAAGTTGGACACTTCTCCAAGGGCCTGTTTTGAGTTCACCATTATTCACTTATTTGTCAATATATTGCCCATACTTACAGGACTATTGATACCATTTGGCTATTAGAGTTTATAGTGGCTTTGGATAATGAACGGCAACTTTCTTTATGAAATTTATCTTTTATTTTATTAAAACTGATCTCTTAAAACTTCTACAATTACTTAACTATGGAACGATTCAGATTGATTTAACCATTAAATGTTTAATAAAAAATATCTTATCTGTGGAAATTGACGATTGCAGAACATTTGGAAGTTCTAGGGGATGATTGCGTATTCTGTCATCTCCAATCAGCATGTCTTCATCAGAACTAAGGTATCTCATAACAGCTCATCGGATGGTCTTGAGTCTTCAGGCTAGGAAGTCCGGAACCAAGGAGAAAGAAATGTAGAACGAAAGTCTTCAGCACGGATTTTTATCTCTCTCCTCAGTTACTCCCACCTCTTCCATTGGTAAGGGAAAGATGGAATTGACGGGGTGGAGTCTCCATCTCCAACGCCGTTATCATTGGCCAGTACTTCTACTCAAAGAGAGGGAATTATCAGTATATTCAAGCTAAGGCTCCTCCTTCTGGTCTGAAGCCCCTGAGAATTCTTTTAGAATTTCTCTAATTTAATTAAACTCTTACCAGATCCTTTACTGTTTTTTATGAACGCAGGTGTGGTCCTTAAGGGTGGTCGGCTTCTCAAATTTGATCATTTCTTGCTAGAAATACTAGACCTTGGTGTTGTTACCTTAACAAGAGCTGGCTCATTCCCTAGACGTTCCCAAATCAAATTATTCTATAATTCTAAAGGATTCTAGTTAAGGCTTGTTAGGTTTTGTTATTACACTTAACTAGACATATAACAATTGTCACTGTTGAGTGCCTTCCGTCAACTCGTCAATTACGGCTTGTAGACAAGGGACTGTTTTTTGTCTAGCTAGTTGAGTTCCGAGGCCCGACCTTCTCTTCTTCCTGGGATACAGAGTCAGAATTACGTCTTGGCATGTCGCCTAAATAATATTAATTACCTTAATCGTGATTAGGGTTTAGTTGATACTTCAAATTGCTTGAAAGGGATTTTGGCCAAGGACAATCGTAAAAATTTTGCTTTGGTAAAAATATGTAAAACATAAAAATCCCTAATTATCACTAACAAACACATCTATTCGTATTTCTAAGTACTACAGTATTACTAATTACAGTTTGGACTACTATCTAAAAACATCATATAGGAATTTTAACGCACTGAATGTTCCGAAGTGACTATAAACCTTTCTGCAATAGTTTTCAAAATATAAAATACTTACAAAAACTAAAATTCAATAAAAAAAAAATTGCCCTCAAAGGAATGCGCGGTATTCGAGAACGAAATTTTAATTGCCTAGGAGCAGGAGACATCAAAGCTTGAAGCGGCAGGTGCGGGCGATCAATTAGCGCTGATGGAGGTTTCATCCCTGTCAGCTGCTCCTAGCCTTCGCTTTTGTCAAAATATGAGCGTTTTGAAAGCTAAAAGATACTTTATAAGAAAAAAATATGGAATATTTACTAGGTTTAATTAAATTAAATCCCTAGTCCAATTTTCACTTTATGGAGTATTTCTAAAAAATTAAAAATAAAAATAATAATGTTGATTCAAGCTTTATTAGTATTAGTAAACTGTGGCACAAGCAAGGATCAATATTAGCTTTGGGGAGAAAGAGGCAAGTAGATAGAACTAATTTTGTTTTTTTTTCAAGGTGGCAATATGGCTCATTTGAATGCCATATATCTCGTTGTGTAGTTCACAAATAAATGTATATATATATATATATATATATATATATATATATATATATATATATATATATATATATATATATGTGTGTGTGTGTGTGTGTGTGTGTGTGTGTGTGTGTGTGTGTGTGTGTGTGTGTAGATACACTTATATGTATTTACACACACACACACTAATTCGGACTCTCGCGAATTCAGACTAATTAAAGCCAAGGGGTTCGGATTACCGAATGGGGATAAAAAGATTACTTCATAAATAACAAATACATTTAAAAACGAAAATTATAAATGTATTTACATAAAAACATTTTTGCAATAATTCATCATTGTTCAGAAATTTATTTTTTAACTACTTTCTTGTGAAATAATCTGAAATTTTCAATTGTTTGGAACTTGAAATATCTTTTTCAAGGCCTTTGACCGCATCTGCTTCAACAACAGAATCTGAAAATTCAAACAAGAACAAAAAAAAAACTGCCTTCAAATGTCTTCGCCAATCTAATTTTTCTAAAGACATGCAATTTAAAAATTAAGCACCTGACTTAGTACTATATCATTTTCTTCTGTACATTGGATCCATTCGTTGAAACATGGTACAACTGTTTCGTGTTTAATCATTTGTAAATTTTCTGTCACATTATTCTAAACTTCTTCTAAACACTGGAAATTATTTCATTATCTGTTTGAAGTTCTCATTCATTTTCTTCTTCTCCATTGATCCAATGTTTGATTTCGTCACTAGTTATTTCACATACATTGGGATCCAACCATTCTACAAGTTGTAAAACATCTAAATTTCCTATTTGCTCTATATGTTTCTGGCGTAGAAGTTTCTTTTGGCCACACTTTGTCCCAAGACTTTTGTATCAGTAAAGTAGATACAGATTGCCAAACAGCTGCCAATGAAAAGACAACATTTCTTAAATTTAAGCTCTTCAATGCTGTTTGAACATCCCCTTTTTCACTGATAACATAATGCACAAGATCTCTTCGATAATTTAATTTGATAAATTAAATTACGTTTTGGTCCATCGGTTGAAGTAATGTAGGTGGAAAAAAAAGTAATGCAGTTATTTTTCCGTCATCACTTATTTGTTCATTTTGATCAGGATGGCCAGGGCAGTTATCTAGCAAAAGAAGTGCCTTTGTTTCCATATTCAATTCCTTCAAATGTTGTCGAACTCAAGGGACTAATTCAGAGAAAAACCATTCCTTGAATAGCTCCTAGTTCATCCATCACTTGTTTTTATTTTTGTATAAAACCGGTAGAGTGCAGCAGTTTTTAAATGCTCTTGGATTTTTTGTTTTACCGATAAATAACATTTTCAGTTTATGGCTTCCATTAGCATTGGGACAAGGCATAAAAGCTATTCTCTCTTTGCTAATTTTACGACCTGGAGCGCGAATCTCTTCTCTGTGAGCAAATGTTTTCTCAGGCAAGAGCTTCCACAATAAACCACTCTCATCAGCGTTGTATTTTTGTTCCGGATTTAAATCAAGTTGTGAACTTGTTTGAAATTTAGCAAGAAACCACCCAACAGCAGAGAAATCGCTCGACAAGTTTTCCCGGTAAAGGTAAGATGTCGGATGTCATGTCTTTTTTTTGGATTTCGAGAACCATCCATCACTAGCTGGAAATGTATCAAGTTCCAGGTATAATTCCTGTTGAAAAATCTTTGCCTTTTCTTTCAAAATTATTCCTGAGATAAGTGAGTGGCGTGATCTTTATTGCAGAAACCATGAGTACACTGCTTCGTCAATTAACGGTAAATCACTAAATGTTACGGTTTGTCCAGCACTTGGACCTTGTTCCATGTAAGCAACAAAATTCAAAATTTTTTCTTTATTTTTTTTTATATCAGAGATTGCGGACCTACCAACATAGAATTCCACTGCTAATTTTGTTCCACGTTCGCCTCTCTTAAGACGATTTATTATCGTTACTTCTCCTCCAAAGTTAATGTGAGATGTTTTCTTTTTAAAGCGCACACTTTAAATTAAAAAAACTTTTTTAACAGAAATTAAACATAAATAGGATGTTAACACTTCATAAAAATGTTAACAAGTAATAAGGCCGTACGGAGAAAAGTTAGTAACGACGTTCATTACTAAGAAATACCCTTAGTGGTGGGGAGTGTTGAAAAACTAATAAAACGTTTCTTGGAAAACAATCTTTTTGTTTGTACATACATACGTATATATTTTCTTAAAACTCACAGTTAATTGTTTTTCAATAGCGTAAACTACCATTGTAATAACAATAAAATTTCGCACAGAAGATTAATTTAATGAAAAGGTTAATTATCCGCCGATGAAGAAATTGGGAAAATAAATACGCTTCCAAATTTTAATTCATTGCTTGGATTTTATTTTAAATAAAAGGAATTGGTATTTTTAACAAGATTATTTGTCTCAGCAAGTGAGATGTTTATTATACGGTTTTATTGAATGTATGTATATATGTACTACAAACATAAAATCAAATCTTCAATTTTTTTTTTAAAGAGGTAGTTCGGATTATGGAATGATCCGGATTAGCGAGAGTCTAATATATATATATATATATATATATATATATATATATATATATATATATATATATATATATATATATATATATATATATATATATGCAGGATATATATTTTGATATATACTGATGTTGTTGAAGACCAGTTCTAGACTACATTAAATTTTATGAAGTTTTAAGAAATTCGTATCCTCTAAATTAGAAAATATTTTAATTCAATCAATCCTGGCTTGGCAGAATATTTGTTTCGCCGTTCATTACACAGGTATACCTGTGTTGTATGACATGCTCCATGAGAAATTTACGATGCCATAGCTTGCTGTGGATGACTGCCCTCAGAGCGACGGAACTTTCAAATACTTGGCATTCTTGGGAGCCTGGCGTCTGCATCCTGGCATCGTTAAGTTTTAATTTAGATTCCTAGCTGTCTTTGTGCACAGGTTCAAATATTTTGAGAATTAGGGAGAGGGGAGGTTCGTTCGTGAATTACAATGATTTACTGTATCAACTATACGGGGATTTGTGATAACGTTGACACTAGAAGGCGTAAGTAATGTTACAGACATGTTTATAGAACGATCACTTGGATGGAATTACTTTATAATTAAAGTTCAAAATAAAAATCTTTAGACTCTGTTCCAACAATCTGCAAAATAGTGTTTACTTTGCTATACTTCCTTCCATCAGGATAATCGATAAGAGATTTTGTTTGATCCTGTAATCTTTAAGTCGTTTTATAATAGAAACACAAAAAATATTTACGCTCAGACGAAGTAAATTCCTTTCAAATTGGGCACAGGAAGAAATAAAGAAGCTAATCTAGCACAAAATGCTACTTAAATATTTTCTAGTTTCGAATAAGCATAAAATAATAACGTATACATTTGATTTAGAAAAAGTTTCAAAAAGCTGTCTTTTCGAGACTGCACACTGGTCAGAAAACAGTTAGGTATGGATGCCTACCTATTTTCTGAAGAGGCTGTGCCCACTGACTTTACTAGCCTATCAGCTACCGGATAAAATTGGCTCACTTCTGCGGTAAAGTGGAGTATGGTGTCATTTCTTTCAGTGATTACCGATATGATAATCCGGAAACTTGTAGCTTTATTGAGGTTTTAGTAAAAAAAAAAAAAAGTTTAAAAAAGTAATTATTTATATTTATCTTTGTTTTTTTTAGAAATTATGCGTTTTATAAAAAAAAAAAGTTATTCAGCTTCAGATCACCTACAAAAAAAGATGAAGTTATATTAACGATAACTGACCTACTGAACTTCAAACCTGTGAAATTTTCGGTATTCCAAAATAAAACCTACTGTAAGTGGATTTTCTTTTTAGGAATTATGCATTTTATCAAAAAAAGTTTCAAACAAATGCTGTTCAGCTTATTATCATCTACATAACAGGTTCAGTTGCATTTTAAGCTAAAACTAACGTTTACTACCCAACGGAGCATTAAACCTATGACATTATCGGTATTTCAAGAACAATGTGTTTATCGCGAACTTTACACTCAAATAATTTAACAAACTTTTTAAAATGAAAAACCGAAGGTTAGTACACTATCGGCATGAGTGGAAATGCGAGTGAAGAGTCTTTTGTCATCCTATAGAAAGTTCTTGCTCCTACCATAATTAGTTGACGTACGCATGATAGTGTGGAAGGATCGATCTAATTAGGATTGATAAATTATTTGCTACTTCTATAATTTTGTTTTTATTGAAAACTAGTTTCGAATGTTATACATTCACTTTCAGTTCTAAAAACACACAAAAATTCAAAAATAAGCAATTGCTTATTTTTGAATTTTTGTGTATTTTTAGAATTGAAGATGAATGTATAACATTTGAAACTTATTTTCAATTCCTTCTTTTATTTATTATTTTGATAAATTGTTGATTCAAATTAGCTGTACTTATTGTTTACTTTCAAGAAGGAATTACTAGAAAATGTTTTGGTAAAGTATAATTTTCAATGTATTGAGGATATGGAAAGGAATATATTTTATTGAAAGTTGCAATTAAATAGAGTTAATTCAATTTATTATATAAAAGATATTGCAAAGTTAAAACATGGATTTTTTATGACTGAGGAAAAACAGAGCTAATAGGAAACCTGCTAAGGCCATAAGGATAACTCATGTGACAATAACCAATGAAAACTCCTGACGGCAAGGATTGAAAAAACCGATAAGAGACCTATGTTAGGCCAAACCTTCAGGCATGGTCTGAATTAGTATCATAAAGTTTCAGGTATCTGAAGACAGTCTATGACAGTTGAAGTAGAGAGACAGGACGGGCAAGATCTGGAAGTTGATGACAGTCTATAGCAGGAGTGTTGAAGGAGAGATCCCACAACTCTTGGCTCGCGTTCCATCATCATATTACATTTGGTTGGGAGTACAAAATATGGCCCAACCTGCCCAACGTCCGTAACTGGTCCAATCTTAGTTCTCTTTTACGGATACTCAAGTAGGCTTTTTTTGAAATACCGAAAATTTCTCAGATTTGGCTCTACGCAGGTTTTTTTATCATTAATTTTAGCTTAAAATGTAATTGGACTTTTTATGCAGATATTCATAAGCTGAACAATATTTGCTTACTAGCTGAATTCACGTTCTAAGCCAAAAAAATAAACCTATCACATTTATTGGATTGCAAGTCAAAGTTACCTGTAAACGTGTTTTATGTCTAGTTTGTTGTAGCTGATTCGATGGGCTTCTCTGGTTGACATAATTAATTACTGAAAAATATTGAAATCTAGCAACATATACGGAACATAGGTATAAATTTGTTCAAGACGACTTATTTTATTTTTACTTAACTTTTAAATTTTCAATATCTTGGCTTTTTACTTGTTTTGATATTACTCAATTTATCTGTAAATGTACTTTCATTTGTGATATATATTTTTTATTTTTATATTTTATTTTTGTTTATTTTTTTTCTACGATTTATTTTTATTTTTTGTGTGGCTTGTAAATGTCATGCAATAAAAA
This sequence comes from Rhaphigaster nebulosa, assembly GCA_948150685.1. Lineage (NCBI taxonomy): Eukaryota > Metazoa > Arthropoda > Insecta > Hemiptera > Pentatomidae > Rhaphigaster > Rhaphigaster nebulosa. Next base: position 10,472,867 of record OX411311.1, on the reverse strand, counting down.
ACGTGTATTACTAAAAAAAGATATTAAAATTGATTAAACTTACTTTAATGATTATTGTCCAAGTCTCTTAATTTATTATAAATTATATGTGCAATGTTTATTTATTTTTAATTTTCTAGATTTAAAAAAAAAAAAGTTCTTATCTACAATGCTTAATAATTTAAAATCTCAAAGTGCCTTAACTTCAACTCTTCTGTCTTTCTTACATATTTCCATGAGTAAGAACCAAGTCATTCATAGTAACGCCCAATTCATCTCTACACACTAAAATTGATTCATCCAATTTTTTCATAGTCATTCATGACTTTAGCTGTTTCAAATTTTTCGTTCGTGAATAAAGCTATAGCTTTCATCGATTTTTTTTTCTAGATTTGAAAAAAAAAATATTGTTAAATTTTCTTTTATCACAGTTAGTTTCTTTTGTTCATAATACCACATATCAAAACTAAATTAAATAAAAATAAAAATAAATATAAAAAACGTGTATTTCTAAAAAAATATTAAAATTGACTAAACTTAATTTAATGATTATTTTCCAAGCCTCTTAATTTATTATAAATTATATATATATATATATATATATATATATATATATTTTTTTTTTTTTTATTTATTAGAAATTTTCTAGATTTAAAAAAAAAATGTCACCTACAATCCTTAATAATTTTAAATCTCAAAGTGACAACTTCAACTATTCTTTCTATCTTTCAACTTATCTTACTATCTTTCCATGAGTAAAACCAAGCCATTCATAGTAATACCCAATTCATCTCTACACACTAAAATTGATTCATTTAATTTTTTCGTAGTCATTAATTAGTTTAGCTGTTTCAAATTTTTCGTTCGAAAAATTTTTCGTTCGAAGAGCTATAGCTTTCATCGAGCTCCCGTGTTTAACCTTTTCATAAATCAAATGTTCGAAAATCTTCAGTTCATATTTATAATGTTTTTTTGAAAAAAAAAATATTGTTAAATTTTCTTTTCTTACAGTTAGTTTCTTTTGTTCACATATCAAAACTAAATTAAATAAAAATAAATATAAAAAACGTGTATTTCTAACAAAAATATTAAAATCGACTAAACTTAATTTAATGATTATTTTCCAAGCCTCTTAATTCATTATAAATTATATGTATGTTTTTTATTTATTAGAAATTTTCTAGATTAAAAAAAAAATGTCACCTACAATGCTTAATAATTTTAGATCTCAAAGTGACTTAACTTCAACTATTCTATCTTTCTTACATCTTTCCATGAGTAAAACCAAGCCATTCACAGTAATACCCTATTCATCTCTATACACTAAAATTTAAGATTCATTTAATTTTTTCGTGAAAAAAAAAATTGTTAAATTTTCTTTTCTCACAGTTAGTTTGTTTTGTTCATAATACCACACATCAAAACTAAATTAAATAATAATAAATGGAATAAAATGAACGAAGTGTTGAGTAAGAAGCATTTCGCATTTAACAAATCGGCCAACGTATTGTCTTTATCAGTATAATAAAAACGTTTGAGAGACGAAATGTGTATTGATCTGCGACAAACAGAAGAAAAATCGAAGTGTGAAAAATGAGACTTGGACGGTGGATAGGAGGAGGGGCTAGGAGATATATTGAGGAGGTGTAGAGGAATTTCAGGACCTCAGGGGTCCTCATATTTCAGGATGATTTAGCTTCCAAGGACTTTAAAGGATAGAACGTCCTTTGGAGGAGCTTTTTGTCCCATCTCTTTGGCAAGGATGAATTGCGCCCTAATAGCCTCTGGTTATAACCTATTGTCAACAATCCTTTGGTCCAATTGGTTTAGTCATTAATGAGATCGGAAGAAATTCTTGGAGTATGTAAGATAATAAGGTACCACGCGTACTTTTTTTTAGTGACATCGCTGACCAGAGGTTTGTAGGTATATAGAGTTTGTTACTGAAGGATAGTATTTTATTTAAGGTTATATTTATTACTTAATAAAGATTGAGGTTAATTGTATTTGGGAAGTGAACAATTGAATTAGTCATTAGGGCAACACACTAATGACCATGTGCTATGTTGCTGTTGTTAAACGAGTCATTAATATTGATTGTTGTATATCGCAATGTCACTATTACTGCTTGTCTGATTGCAAATAGTGACGGGTATAAAATATACTGATACATTTTCAAGATCCTGAAAATATTTTGTAAGAGGAAAAATACAGATAAATCTGAATGCATTACTATCATTCATTCGGTATTTCAAGTGTGCCCTTCATAGAGTGCCCTTTACTTCGCCAATAAATTCACTCGCTCAAACTGAACCAAATGCTGAAGGATTTTTAACATTTGATTTATGAATTATGAAGGAGTCTCAGATTGTTACAAAAGTCCTTGTGCATTAGTATAGCTTTATTTCAGATTAAATATTTTAAACATTATTGAATACTACTCTTCAAAGTGAAGTCCATTGTTTTCAACTATTTTCACCCATATTTCTACCAGTAATTGGATTTGATGCCGGTACCACTCCTTTGGTTTTGAGGCAAAGAACCCTTCACATTCAATTTTTATGTCCTCGTAATTATGAAGGATCCGATCTTTTAATAAATGAGACATTGATCTAAACAAAGCATAATCTTATGGTGCAACATCTGGGCTATACGCAGGATGAGGCAAAACGTTTACTCCTTGCAGTTCTTATAATTTTTCCTTGGTCAAACGAGAACGATGTCGTGTTGCAAAATGGCTTGGTTCCTGTTGACCAAATCGGGGTACTTTTCACTCAAAACTGCATAAGCTCTGTCTAGCTGTTCAGGTAAAAGGTTTGAGTCCCTACTTCGGCCGATAAATCACGAGTAGTTGAATGTGGATCCTGGTTCACACATTCAAGAAGAACGTCATCCTCAACGACAGATAGGCGACCTCATTTGGGCTGTGCGGCAGTATTTCGATGGATAATTGACTCTCCTTCTATGGGACAAATTTCTTCGGCGGCTGCCTTTGAGCCTTGATGTCTCAAAAGACCTCGAATCACGAATTTTTCTTCTGACATTGCACGTGCGTTTTAAAAATGTAAACGAACTCATAAAGCCAAATCAAGTCACAAGGAATTAAATGATTAGTCAAAGTAAATATTGACATAAATAATAGGAACAAAAATATTCCTAAGGGATAATTATGAGAGTTGGAATTGTAGTTATGCGGCATGGTATATCTAACATGCCTGCAAGAGTCCGATTATATTTTTCTTTGCCATAAACCCAGCATTATAATGGTTTACTATCTTGAAAGTTAAATATATTTGTCAAAATACTGTAATTTTCTTTCAAGAAAAACACAATCACGATTCAAACCATAACTGCAGGATGTAAAACGATACTGGATAACTAACTGCTTTGAATACACGAAAGTTACACCTTATAGACTTTGGGAATCATACAAACGTTTTATGTTCCTATGAAGTATGTAGTATTATAAGTTTTATTTTTTTTTCGGTTGGCTCTATGAAGATCTTTGGCCGCGCGTTGTGGTATTCATACAGACATGTATTGCTTGCGGGAGCACAGACAGCCTGGAGGGCGTCATCTAACCTCACGTTGCTACGAACAATAGTTTCCATGGTGCAGCGGCAGGCTATCCATAGCTCCATAACCGGTACCTTTGGGACCAATTCGGCAGTGTCCTTCCCACCGACTCACTCGGTCCGATGGACCGAACCTCCGGGCGGCCATTTTACGTCCTGGAAGACCACCCCGCGATTCTCAATTTTAGGTACACGGGTTAAATAGTTAAACTCTAGATAAAATACATAAATATATATATATATATATATATATATATATACATACACACACACCTGTAAATTCATAATAGGGCTCTTTTTCATAATAAAGTACAAGTAATGGACCTATGATTTTATGCGCATACGACACACTGTCGAATGTTGAAATATGATAATATTAAAAATAGTTAAATTCTAGATAAAATATATAAATATATATATATATATATATATATATATATATATATATATATATATATATATATATATATATATATATATATATATTGTATTTAAGTTTTAGTGTATAACAATTTTATTGAGTAAGCTTCTTTTGTGGATTATAAGTAAGTGGATCGGATATGTATTTTATCTAGAGTTAGTTTAAAGGAGAGAGGAGACTGTAGCGTAGTTCCAAGTCAACAGAACTCAGCCAAGCGGACACTGACACTAACAGGAAGTGGGTCCGGATTTATGAGGGTTGGGCGGAAGGGGTGCCGCTGCTCGGGATCTGGTCACCACTGTCCCCACTTCCATCAATTCAAATGGATTCAGGCGTATTTGTAAAGGTTAAGCTCTCCCTCTCTCTCACTCTCTCTCTCTCTTGGCGAGCGAAATATTTCCTGAATTTGTTTTGGAGTTGCATTGAAATATGTTGAGGAAAAAGTTATGGAGCCCGTTTATATTGAATTTACCTGACATGTTTAAAAAATTTAGAGCACCCTTTTGATGTACGTAATTCGAGTAATTAGTGCCAAGGAATTTCAAAGGGGGTTTTCAAAGGTCTCAACGTTTTTCCCTAAGGGCACTTGTTCTATATAACTCTTTGACATGTCAAGCTTTTTAGCCAGGTTTTAGTATTTATATAACGCTTTGACATAATACATATTGACAGAGGTGAAAATATAAATGATTAAATTAAACGTTCAAGATCCTAATAAGCATTTAATATTTTCTCTGCTCGTGTATTTTTTGTAGTACAAATGATTTATCGAATCAAACTTTTTAATAGTTTTGATGTACTATTTTATTACTTATTTGTTAATACGAAACGATGGGTATTAAAAAAATATGTATGTAATCTTCATTGAAGGAACTAGAAATGTTTTATGATATTTTTTTAAATTTTAAATTAAGATATCACCAAGTTCTAATCTCAGTATAGATCAAAATTTTTGAATATCTAGTGCGGTGTATTATTATATTATTATTATATTTCGCTCGCCAAGAGAGAGAGAGAGTGAGAGAGAGGGAGAGCTTAATGTCCTCTAAAGGACCGGTACCTTTGGGACCAATTCGGCAGTGTCCTTCCCACCGACTCACTCGGTCCGATGGACCGAACCTCCGGGCGGCCATTTTACGTCCTGGAAGACCACCCCGCGATTCTCAATTTTAGGTACACGGGTTAAATAGTTAAACTCTAGATATCTACAAAGTTACTGTAACATCTCAGTCACATACTTTCCTTAAGTATGTAATTTTAGTTTTGTACAACTTAGCGTTTTTTAGCCAGACCTATTTGGTTATTTTTACTCAAGGGATTCCGTTGAAAACTCAGATTCGAAATTTTTTAGGATCGCATTACTTTCCCTTATATTATATTTCATACCCATATAAATTTAAGTGAAAATTATAAATTTACCTGAAAATCCTCACCTTATTTTAAGTGTAGCTTGTGATCTAATGTATATTGATTTTTTAGTGAAGAAAAACTCATAAAAACATATATTGCTGAACCAGAAGATAATGAGTTTCGAGAAAATATCCTTCATGAAGGAATAAATCTTCTTGCAATTAGAGGGCATTTTCGCCATTCGAAAGAGAAATCTTTCCGGCTGAGATTCGAATTGAAATTTACACCATTAATGGAAATTAGATGGAAAAGACCATCTCAGACACCTTTCTCAATCGCATTTTCCTGAGTTTCCCCAATCCTTCGTCCTATAACTCTCCTTGCTATTTCCTTCTTGTAATTGAAGATATCCTTGGGAAATCTCCCGGTTTCCAATCTCCTTTTCGGATCCTTTATATCACTCCTTTCCAATTTCAATTATGTTGAATGTACATCGACCCACCTTGTTCGATTGAACAGAAAATATTATTCATTTGATGTTATTTTAATGCCTTAATCAAATACTTTTTTCCTTATCATATTTTTAATTTACTCATTGTAATTCAGTCATAGTTGAGAAACTCTTTGTCGCAAAATAAGTTCTAACTTTTTCCCGAATTTGTAATATGTACTTCCGAATTATAACAGAGTCTGGTTCTGGCCGTTTTAAATGTTAGATCGGGTCTGTGTTAAGTTTGCGTTTATAAATTTTAACTTTATCTAAAGTTAAGAGCATGTCTACAAAATTTGATTGAGTTCTGACAACCGTGGAAGGAACTGTGAAATAGTAAAGAAAAAGCATTTTCCCGACAGCTTGCAGCCAAAATCTAGTTGTCAGCAAGCAATCTCTCCCACCACTATATAATTTATCTCACGGTCAGTGTTAATGCAAATATCAGCTGTTTTCGTTATCACCAACTAAATAAATTCTTTTATCGTTGTTTAATTATGGTATTCCCGGTCTATGGGGATATTACCACAATTAATTTATTTATAGCGGTTACGCTGGTTTTCTGGAATGGACTGTATTTAATTCTAAAATATATCTATTGCTTGGGTAGTTTAAATAAAACATAGTTGTGAATGGAATGATCTAATAAATGGACAACACATTCGATAATATTTTCTGTGCCAAATTAAGATACATTTTGAGTTAATTTGGTCGTGATTTGAAATTGAAATAAAATAAAATAAATATACAATTTTAAGCGGTTTATGGTAGCGGTGGACGGTAGGTCGTTGATTTTCTCTGCGGCCTGGTGCCATGAAGATATTTGGTTTATTTCTTCATTATTCATTTGCTCCTCATCCTAGCTCCCCCCTCTTCATCCTTGCTTGGCCTTAGTCCTGGCTCACTCCCTCATGGTCGTGATTTCAAAGGGGGCCCAAAAAAAGATTGCCACACAAGCTCAGCTCAGACTTTCCTGGCTAGAACTCTACAGGAATATTCCTCTTGTCCAGACTGCCTGGATCCTGCATAAATCACACTAGTTCTTCTAGCACATGCTAGCTGCCCAGAGATGGCAGCAGGGTCACTTCCTTACTTTTACAGGTTTATTAAAAATAAAAATTCTGCTCTTAACAAACGTTCTGTCAGATTCTTCTTTCAAAACTGAAAATAAAAAATAAATAAATAATTTATATATATATATATATATATATATATATATATATATATATATATATATATATATATATATATATATATATAAATTATTTATTTATTTTTTATTTTCAGTTTGGTATCTAATTACCTCTACGTCATATTTAATTTATGCCACCAAAATCAATCTAGCGTCTACGCCAAAATCTTCTAAAACAAGAACATAGAGCTTTATACGGAGATCCTTTTAGGAGTAAATAAGAAAAAATATAATCCGGAGAGGAACGAAATGACTTCGTCAGCAGATTCGCCTAATATTGGGGAAGTGGGTCGTCTGAGTATGTCACAATTGATGGACTCTATGGCATCATTAATGAAAAATTTATTAGATGTTGAGCTGGCTCTCTAGTTACTAAGGAGGATGTAAAAATGTTGGCTCTGAGAAGAAAATCTGCAACTAAAAAATGAAGTAGAAGCTTTAAGGATGGTCGCAATTCAACAAAGTAGGCGCTTAGACGATCTGGATACGTAATAACCTCATGTTTACAGAAATGAGATTCTCTTTTCAAGATGACCTTCTGTAAAGAGGTTTTAAATATGGAGCTAAATGCTGACCATATTAATTTTTTTCCTCTAGGACGGAAAGAACTTGCAAATTAGCCGCTGCTCGTCAGATTTCTGCGCCAGAAAGATAAAAGTGCCATAATTGGTTCTGTTATTAGGTTTAAAGGCACGTGTATGTGAGTTAGTCAAGATCTGCCTGAGGCTGTCAGAATAAAGAGAGCGAAACTATTTCTGATCAGAAGAGAGATAAACCGTCTGAATAATCGCCTCAAAGTTATTTTGTCTCTGGACCTTTGATTTATTCAGGATATACTCTAGATTTGAGTGATGTATAGCAAAAGAGCTTAGTTCTGATCATAAAGATGGCATTCAAAGGCTCAATCAGATTGTTGAAAATGATTTGTCTGAATTTATATCCTTGCTGGTTACAAATATTTTGCTTAAACCAGGTTAAATCATCAAATAGTCAGACCACGTCACCTAGATATAAAAAATTATGAAGTCTGCAGTTCCACTTCCCAAAGTGAAGAAGTCTGCAGCCAGGTCTCCAGAAAGGCATGTGTAAATTCTAGCTTCATTTCGGTTCTTTCATAAAATGTCAATGGATTTAAAATCTAAATTAAGAGATGATTTCTTTTTGGGTTTTATAAAGTCTTATGATATTTTTCTATCATTTGAAACATTTGTAATGGAAAATGATTTTATTTTGTACAATGATTACTTTCTGGAATATAAATTGTGATGGGTCCCGGTCACAAAGTCCTCTAAATTTGGAAGGACGAAGTGGAACAACTTGTATGGTATTAATTTTAATGTAAGTAATTTTTTCATTTTTAATAAAGTTCGTAATTGGAATGTTATCTTTGTTGAATCTCTTGAAGTTAAGAGGCACATATTACCGGTTTACCTGAACCGTAACTTCTGGGATGACGACTTTAGTAAATTATGTTTCTTGTTATATAATTCTGAATTTAGATTGCTACTCGTTGGTGATTTTAATTTGAGAGTGGGTGAACTGCAGACTCTTCCTGATGATATATTTCTAAACAATCATAGATGTTCGCTTGTCAGAAGTCTAGGGATAAATCGGTTAACGGGCACGGGAAGAAAGTTCTCGAGGTGTGTGATGATTTCGGTTTAATTATTTTGAATGGTAGTTTTAGCTCAGATAATGCAGGTGAGCTTACTTTTTCTAGTCATATAGGTTGTTCGGTGATAGATTTTTGTTGTTTCCCTTTAGAGTTTATTTCAGTGGTAGAGGACTTTAAGGTACTCCCTGAACCTTTTTCTGATCACTCCCCTCTTCATCTTAGACTGGCTATTAGATCTGTCAGTGACGAAATAGCATACCTTTAATGCCTCAGTTGACTTGACTGGACAGTACAAAATAAACCTGGAAAGTTTTATTAATAGCACCTCTCTCAACCCAGTTGATCTGTAGGACCATGTTCTTCGTTTGGTCTCCCTCATTCATGATGCGAATCCTGTCTCTCAAAATCCCTTATTTATAAAAACTGTTAAGAAAAAATTCTGGTTCGACTGTTATTGTTACCAAGCTAGAAAAAAAGTTTTCCGCTTGTAAAATTTATCTAGGAAACGCAAATAAAAATTTGTTAGAATGGCCTATAAGAATGCAGTTAACGCATATAAATTGAGTTGTTAATCGAAAAAAGAGAGAATTTTTACATTCTATGCTAAAACGTTTTGATGGAATTAAGGATTCGAGGAACAATATCAGAATGTCATCGTTGGTTAATTGCTTTTGTAGCCTTTTAAATAGTTATCATCCTGGCTCTGTGACTTTTTCGTATGCAGAACCTTCAATTTACTGTGATATTTTGGAAAATCCGCTTACATCTGAAGAGCTCTCTGTTGTGCTTAGTTCTTTGAAATGCAATAAAGCTTCAGGGTATGATCGGGTTTCATATGAGTTTTTTAAATTTGTCCCACAATTCTTCCAGGATAGACTCTTATCTTTTCTTAATTATGTTCATGAGGAGGGAATCACTCCTCCCTCATTCAGCAGGTCAGTAATTTTTCCACTTTTTAAAAAACGGAAATATTAATAACCCAAATAACTACAAAGGAATTTCTGGTTTAGATCGTATAGTTAAAAAAAAATCTAGTCTTCTGCTACGTCGCTTTGAACTGTTTATTACCTTTAATGACCAACTTAGTGAGTCTCAAGCAAGTTTTCGTCGAGGATGTTCGACAATAGATAACCTCTTCGGATTATTAAATGTTATAAAATTGAGACTGATGAAAATAAAGCAAAAGCTCTATCGCTGTTTTATTGATTTTAAAGCAGCGTTTGATTCCGTAGACACAAGATCCATAATATTAAAACTTTACAATCTTGACATCTCTTTCAAATAAATAATGTAATTAAGTCAATTTATGATAAAAGCATTTCATCGGTGCGTGGAAAAAAGGGTATCTCGGATTGGTTTCACGTAGTCTATGGAGTTAGGCAGGGATCTATTCTGAGCCCTTTGTTTTTTTTATTTTTTATTTTATCGATGATTTGGGTAACTACTTATATTCAGGAATCAGAGTTGGTGGAAATTGTTTTAAATATCTCAGGTACGCAGATGACGTCGCTTCTCTCAAGAGAAATATTAACGCTTTAGCGAATTATTGAGAGCTGTGGATTTAGAAGTATTCCAGTCGAGGTAGTTAATGAGTATATATATATATATATATATATATATATATATATATATATATATATATATATATATATACCTATCTATTCTTTCTCTTTGGTTTACAGTTTAGATAATTAGATTATATTTCAAATGAGCATTTGTAGTCTCGATAAAGGAACATGTGCAGATTACATTATAAAAGGTATCAAATAAATTATAAGTTCTGCAAATAAATAAAGCAATCGGCACCAAAGGAGCAGAAAATTGAAGCTTTTCCCAAGATGATCGCCGTGGGAGTGCCGAACTGGGATTGTTAAGAAGAAATTGCGTCAATGCAAGTAGGCTGAGATGGTTAGGACATGTAATATTGGATGTGCACTTCAGTAGGAAAAGAAAAAGAAAATTCCAAGAAACTACAGGAAATGAAGAAATAATCCAAGGAAGGATGAAGTAGATAGATGCGAGGAAGTCAGAAGTCCAATTGATAAGTCAGGAAGCCTAGAGCAAAGCTGACCGTTAGAGCCGGAGAATTAGTCAGACGGATAGTAATGTCGAGTTCCGAGGACCATTCTGGGGTGAGGTGTGGCCTTGTTGCCGAATCGGTCCAGTAGTCTCGGAGAAAAGCTCTGGACGGCGTACGGCGGACGGTGGACGGACGGTTTTTTTTTCTTTCGATTTTTGGATTCTACGTATCTTGAAACGTAAAACCTTGAGGGGAGTTTAAAAAAACAAACAAATTCTTGGTCGATTACAAAGGTCTATAATTGAAAATAATAAACCAAAATCGAAGTAAATAAAACATTACTACGACAAAAATAAAAGAGGTGATTAGAAAATAATGTGTACTACTTACGTAATAATAAAAAAATAAATAAATAAAATAACATGAAAAAGAAACTAACTCAAAAGTTGAACTGTTGAATCAGTTGCCAACGGCAATTCCAGGCATGTCGTGTATGCTGTATTAGCTGCAGATTCAGTTCAATCAAAAGCGAGAACAAATGCTCCTTTGAAAGTAGGTACATCGCGTCTCATATAAGAAACACGCATCTCGGATAGCATTGTACATTTCTCCAAAAAATGCTCAATATTTTCTTTTTCTCTAGAATTGCACATAGAGCTAAATTCCATATCCCTCGTCAAAAATGGAACAGATTTCAAATAACGGATTTCGCCACGAATTTTAAATAATCAGCGAAGATCTTTGGATTCTCTCCTACAAAGCTAAAGACTTCAGTCAAGCTTTTTGTAAAAAAGGGACCTTTGAGAAGAACGAACTCTTTCTAGATACGCCTCTCTATTGCTTGATCTTATGCCAGACAAAATACATTGGTGATTTGCCCCTCAACTTACAATACTTTTTAGAGAGAAACGAAAATCAGAAAGATACCTTTCCGATGGCGAATTCCAATCTTTATACTAGAACATATTTTTATTGATTATTTCACGCGCTGTAATTATGCACATCCAATATTACATGTCCTAACCATCTCAGCCTACTTGCATTGACGCAATTTCTTCTTAACAATCCCAGTTCGGCACTCTCACGGCGATCATCTTGGGAAAAAGCTTCAAATTTCTACTCCTTTGGTGCCTATTGCTTTATTTCTTTGCTGAACTTATAATTTCTTTGATACCTTTTATAATGTATTCTGCACATGTTCCTTTACCGAGACTACAGATGCTCATTTGAAAGATTATCTAAACTGTAAACCAAAGCAATACGGAAATTCCAATCTATAGACAGACCAGATATTTTTGAAATATTACTATTTGGAAATAATAAACCATTGTTTAATAATTTGCAGTATTTTACATATTCATTCACTAGAAATTCTATTTTTTATTTTTTCTATTCTTGCAAGACTGTTATTTTTTTTGTAATTATTAATCTAGACCTCCAGCTGACGGAATATTGCCATTGCTGTAAAATACTTGTTCATTTTTTTTCTACTTGTAACTGTATTTTTTTTTTAAATCAATAAAGTACTGTTATTATTATTAACAGAAAAGGTTTTCTATGTTTAAAATTGTTTATAAAACTTTTTGTTGTTTTTTAATGATTTATGTACGGCTTATTTCTGTTCATAAATAAAGAATGATAAATTTTAACTAATTTCGGTGACACTTTTTTCATTCCTATGTAGAGTCATGAGAAGAAGGACTTAAGTAATATAAACCTGCCACCTTAAACCAAACTGACAGAGGATCAATATTTTATCCATTTTTTATATAAAAACGGCTTAACCAACTTAGACCAAACTTCTTATTGTTGTTATTTAAAGTTGTCGCAAACTTTCAGAAACATTCAACTGTACAGGCTGTTAGTAACATTAATCTTGAGACAAAGTGGCGGAATAAAACTTGATTTATAAGATTTATTAAAAATCGGATAAGTAGACCGAATATCAAGTAGGGATCTGTTGTTAAATGATTACAACCATCCTACGTCGTAGAGTTCGCCAAGGGGATATAGTTTTGAAGTATACGAGGTTCTAGACTTTGTTGCGCAAATTAACGAACACACAACAGTAAAGACTTTAAGATATACTTTTATTATCCAACAAAATGTTACCTTGGGATTTAAAATACTCCTTACAAAGTTACAGTATCTTAGCTATCTTTCATCATGGCTTACTCTGATATAGAATGCCTCTTTAGAAAATACTTTATAGGGATGAGAATGGAGAGGGGATGTAGTTGCAAGGAGCAGAAGGAGAGATAAATTCCTAGGAAGTTCCGTGTGAACTTCTTGTGTGGTCTGTCCTGAGGGTTTAGTTATAAAGTATACAATAGGCATCTGTCCAAGAATATTGTAGTAATAAACTATTGAATATAAGAGGGAGCTTGACAGAGTTTCCGGTAGAAAGACAGCAGATCTCTGGTCCAATGGTCAGCCGACCTGACATTGACAACGTGTTGCCACATGGTGGGATTGCCGGATGTATCATATGTATGGTCGAAGATATTGGAGAGCCCTGAGAAAGTCAGTTTACTGATGTTAAAACTAGTGTTTAAAATTATCGTTATAAAAATTGTTAAAGATAATGGTCGTCTGATAACTCGCTGAATCACTTAAGTGTGATGGGTAAGTAATTTCAAAATAAGACCGTTATTTCCAGTATTCGTTGTCCAGGATACCAGAAGATTTTTTTTACAGGATGTTCCCGGAGGAAACTGCAAGTTTGTAACAAAAATAATATTAACTCGGGCTCTACACTAGTGGCCGATGCAGCTGTGAAGGCAGCTACAGCTTGCTTGTCGTCGGAATCCAAGTTGAATACAGAAAATCCAATAAAATGGAAGATACAAACAGCAAAACTGAACACTATATAGGAGAGGATACCAGAGGCCTCAACACTCTTCAAGTCACCACCGTTCATGTCACATAATTTAGTCTTTCGTATTTTTGTTATTTAAACTGGATGTTAATTTATAATTCATTTATTGTTGACAGCATAACTTACATTACAGAAGTGCCTAACTTCAACAAGGCCAAGTATTTTTCATAAACATTGGCAAATAATTGTTTCGTAGAGATTGCCATATGCCCCCTTTGTTTTCACATTTTAGAAACGTTCGACAATTTGTTTGTCTAATGGTTGACTGGCTTACTAATCTATTTGAGAAAAAATTGTATAGAACAGGCAATCATCTCATAGGCAATACGTTAAAATAAATATTAGTAAAAAAAACTGCAAATTATTACACAATGGTTTATTATTTCCACTTAGTAATATTTCAAAAACATCTGTTCTGTCCAAGTAAAAAAAAAAAATAAGCCCTAGGCACTAAAGGAAAAGAAACTTGAAGCTTATTCCAAGATGAAGGTCGCCGTGAGAGTGCCGAACTGGTAGTGTTAAGAAAAAACTGTGTCAATGCAAGTAGTTTGTGATGGTTAGGACATGTATTCACAGGGTAAAATGATACAGAGTAAATATTTGATAAGCACTTCAGTCGGAAAAAAAAGGAAGACTAAGGAAGCTAAAGGAAGTGCAGAAAAAATCCAAGGAAGGATAAAGCAGAGAGATACGAAGAAGTGAGAAGTCCAACAGATAAGTCAGGATGCCTAAGGCCACGATGACCATCCGCGCCGGAGAATTAGTCTACGAAGTTCATTACGCTATATCTCAGCTAATACTGGTCCGATTTAAATGTTGTTGTTTTTTCCTGTTGTGGGGAATTTCATCAGCTTTCGTTTAAATGGAATAAAAGCACCAAACACATTTTTCGGACGGATTTTTTTTCATTCGATATATGGATTCTACGTATCTTGTAACGTAAAACCTCAAATTTTGAAGGGAGGTTACAAACATTTCTTCTTTGGTCGATTCCAAAGATCGAATCTATTATTGAAAATAATAAACCAAAATGAATCATTGGTTATTTTACTAAATGACCACGTGTATTTATAGAGACGAAAATTTTCATTAGAATATAGAATTAAATTCATTTTACTGATACTATAATTTAATGGTCAAATATTGGTCTAAATATATCTTGTTATTATACTTTTTGTGAATCATCTTTCCTTATTGAGATGGGTGGTGTTCCCACGTGACAACCAAAGTACTTATGCATGTAACAGGAGGTGTGTATGTTGATTTCCCATCTCATATTGCAAAATTAAAAATTCGGGAATTAAGTGGGCCTTAATTGAACTGAGAACTTTAAAAACTTCATCCAATTTTTTTTTTTCAAATCTGATGACATATTTTTGAATTCTGATGATTCCCTGTGTAAGCAGCAATGGTTCCAAACGACCTGAGATGCTATACTTTTAATAAAAACAATCAATCCAGTTCTTGTTTACAAATTATTGTTTGGTCGTGTTAATAACTAATTAAGTAATAATAGATACAAAAAGTCTTGACAACGTAGGATTTTCATTAAATTAATTATTTGAATAAAAGGGAAAAGTCAAATGATGTAAAGTTAATGTCAAACAATCTTCGTGGTCTACAGTTTAAAAACCTATGGTTTAGAACAATGTATCCCTGTTTTTGTTTAATTTATAATTTGCTTTATTATGATGTTCTAGATTTAATAGTTGTTTATTCTAAAGTGTTTTATAAAATTTAAATAATATTACCATATAGTTTTTTTTTTTTTTTTTCAGGTGAGTATACACATTTTGATTGCTTCCTTTTTGTCAGGTAAATATATTAATCCTTACAATTTGAAGAAAAATCTAAAATGTAAATAACTAAATAAAACTACATCCTCTCATAGATTTAAATATATTATGTAATACGTAATTAGCATAAACATCATTGCATTAACATTGAGTCCATTTCCGCATCCTTAATTCATTTCCTTTCCTGTGCTGAATCCCACCTAAGGAATGCCAAGGTAAGTGACAGTGTTGAATTTAAATGGTGCATTATATAACTGATATTTTATCAACCCAAAAAAAGGAATTTAGCAACAATTCCAGCTGATTTTTTTAAGTCCGTGCTTACGATTTTTGTACTAAATTAAAGACCTGCCTGAAATAAAAAACAAATTTAAATCATGCAAGAATACTGATCAGAAAGAATTTAAATAACAAAGTATTTTTTCGACGGTTAACTGGTACATATTCTTTTTTACCAAACGTGGCACAGTTTTTTAATAAAGAAAAATATCAACAATGTATTATTGTAATTTTGCACGAGGAATCTAACTGAAATATTAATGCTCAATATTTTTTTTAGTTATTTTAAATAATATTTTAGTTACACCGTAGAAATTTACACCGTACCTATTCAAAGATTTATATTTTATTATCTTACAATTTTTTAGTATTCTAGGATCGTTGGTATTGGAATTTTTACCAAAGAGGGGTTAATACAAAATTTTATATATGATATTCAGTTTTTTTTTTTTTCATTTCTGGATATCGATTCTGAAGATTAAATAGATATCCGAGAGTCCAGGACCTGGAGTTTCTGTAACGGATGAAATGAAATGGAAAGAAAGACAAAGTTGGGGAGGACGGTGAGTGAAAAGGAAAAATGCGGCTGAAGTTGGCTGTGGAGAAAGGACCTCCTCCTGGCCTTCAGGATTCCTTTGCTCCTTCTTTATTGGCTCCTGCTTAAGGGATAACTTTATTATGGCCATTCTTTTCTCATGAAATTGAATCTTCAGGAGCTTTCACCGTTTGACAGGACTACAAAGGGATCGGAAAGACATTGAAGAGAATTATTATCACTCCATCGTTTAATTGTAAAGAATTTTTTTTTTTTTTGCAGAAAAGATTCTTATTGAATCGAAGAACAGACCAGGTGAGCTATTTCTTTATTGGATCTGTATATTAATAAATGAAAATCAAATTGTGTAAAGTAAAGTAAAGAATTCACATTACGATAATTGTATCATATCGTATTTGTATACTACTGTACTAGTATAATAATTTTATAAGGTAATTATCACGGTGATAAATTTTATGAATAAATTAATATAGCAGAGACGTCAATTGACCGAGGTCTAGGTGAGAGAATTGTATAAAATCATTTAATTATTAAGACTGGCGTTGCGAAATTGGGTTTTGACGAGGATCGGTGGAAGGAGATAATAATCGGGGATCACCGGTATCGACATCGAACCTTCGGACTAGTTAGCGTTATATTTCATTTATTTATTTACTTAGTATTAATTCATCCAAGAAGGGAACATAAAAATCGCAATAATTTATCTAGTGTCTTCATTTTCCCGGTGATAGTCCTATAATTACCTATCTTTTGGTCAAATGTTTTTTATCCTTTGCAACAAATTACTATGTCAGATCTAAGAAACTAACCTAGGTTTCTTACTCGTAGTGAAACGAGAAGAAACTGCTTTACTTTGCGAATGAATCACCTACATATCTATAATCACATTTATTCAGACGGAGTTATGCAATAAGGCCCCACTAAACCATCAAATTTCTCCATCAATTCCTTCTGTATAATCCAAATTACTTCGTGGCATCCTCTCAGTGCTTCTTGTTATGTCAAAACTAAAATCATCCTTGGTGATCGTAATGTTCCTGTAATGTAATCTGTTGTAGATTTAACATAAATTGGTTATCTTTTCTTCCATAGTAAACTTTATACTCAAACAATCACACTAGTTTCTAGTTTCTTTTTGATTTTACATTATTTAGTTTTACTGTTTTTTTTTTAAATTTTTTTGTAATTAAATTTCCAATATTAATTTCACACCATTTAGTAAGCCCTCCATTTCTTTTATATCAATGTTTTTTTTGTTTTTTACTTCCTTCTGTGAAGTAAAAGAAGTATTGTAATCGCGAAAATTTTCGGTTTTCAGATTTCAACGGAAATATCCATTTTGATCATCCCTGAATCCATTTTGACTACTTTCGTCGTGGCGTCTGTACGTGCGTATCTCGCATAAGTCAAAAAGGGTTAGCTGTAGAATGTAAAAATTTTGTATTTAGGATTGCTGTAAAATCTATTTGTGAACCCCCTTTTTGATCACTGCTTGATCACCGGAAGTGGTACTTTACTTGAAGATTATAATTGATTTCCATCATAAATTATATTAACATATATTTAAAAACTTCTCAAATTTAGTATTTATAGCTTATATATTAATTAAAATAACATACTAGATTTTGGTCTAAATTGGTAAACCAGTAACGGTACTCTGAAGGTCATAATAAACTTTCATCAAAAGCTATTTTAAAATATGATGTAAAACATCTCAAATTTGGTAAATAGGACTTTTATATCAATATGGATGTATTTACTAGATTTTGGTTAAAATTGGCGACCAAAAAGGGCACTTTACTTGAAGGTCATTATAAACTTACATCAAAAATTATATTAAAATTAAATGCAGAGATCATATTTTTCGGTAATAAAGGTTACAAACGCGATTATTTTTCCACTCCAATTAAAGATTTTCATTATTTGTTTTAAGTGTTAAATTTCTGTGTAAAATGCTGGTTTTCCTCCCCATTTGAACAAGTCTGCAGCAGGAGAATAAGATTTAAGTTAAGTGGGTTCTTCCGGTTGAAATGGCGAAACTGTAGATTTCCAATGCTTCGTCTAGTGACATTGACAGTTCTAATGTTGTCACGGAACACGAATAAATCTCTTGGAAACTAGTTACCTACTGAAAGAAAACGACATATAGTAACGGAATGAGATCTTCAGAAAGAAGAGTATGTGTGTGTGTGTCAATAGATGGATGTAGCGACGCCGAGTGTCGTTTTTGAGATATTGCAATCTTCGGAAACTAGTAACCAAATTCAGGATCACTTTTCGAGCTACCGATTTATTGTTAAATCGTTGTTCAAAAAGTGAACTTGTTTGTAATGTAAATTGTTCGTACAAGGAAGTCATGTGATGTCCACATCAGATATTTTTTCTATCATTTACACACAGCCATTATATATACTCAAATGATCTTCATGTTTACCTGCAACGTGAGTCTAAACGTTGGAATTCAATAAATTACTTTAGTATTTGTTTAGTGTTAATCATAACTGCCGGGTATGGTCTGGATAGGTTCTCGTTGATTAATCTCTGAAACTATTCAAAATAGTATCAAAAAAGTTAAATTTCATATATATTTAATTTACTTCTCCAATAACGGACGAAATATGTTCCAGAGTGTTAGTGAAATTTACCTAAATAAGTATCGATATCTAAGCTATATTTTATTTTAAATAAATCGAATAGTTCAAAGAGTAGAGATGTCTAAACTGAAGAAAATGTGCAACTGGACGCTTGAAGCTCGAAACTGAAAGTAGGTCGCAAATGCAGAGTACTTCTCGCGCTGCTTGGGACTAATGAAGCGGACGGGA
This sequence comes from Rhaphigaster nebulosa, assembly GCA_948150685.1. Lineage (NCBI taxonomy): Eukaryota > Metazoa > Arthropoda > Insecta > Hemiptera > Pentatomidae > Rhaphigaster > Rhaphigaster nebulosa. The sequence continues at coordinate 10,453,894 of OX411311.1, read as the reverse complement.
CCAAATTGCAAATAGCTCACTCAGAGAGGAGCGATTTCCCCCAAACAGTCCCCCTCCTAATCTCGATCGAGTCAACCGTTAGACCGCGTCATTTCAGCGCGATTACTGTTCCATCGCTTTAAATGAACGCCCGGTGCTCTCTGCCAACGGGATATTAACAGTAATGGCAGTTGGTGATGTTCGCTTTCAAATTAGTTCATATTGAGTAACGAATCCAACCATTGTATCTTCGATTTTAACCAAAAAAATATTTTAATATAACTTTAAAAATTAATTTTACTAATTTTTAGACTTATAAGTGAGTTGTAGATGTTTATATTGGTGAAAAATGGGTTATCGAAATTGAGATATGATTTTTTTCAGTTCAAATGAAAGAAATTAGTAATTAAATTTATTTAGTACTAACAATTAATCACGACTTCTAGTTCTTATTACTTGTGTGTCAATGGATGGCGCTTGCAAAAGGCCTCTTCTCTGTACAGCTTTGGAATCATTTACATGGGTAAAATAAATATAAATATAAATAAATTTCATAATAAACTCTAAAAATAGCAACTGAAATATAAACTAGCTGACCCGGCAATGCTTCGCTTGCCTACATATATATATATATATATATATATATATATATATATATATATATATATATATATATATATATATATATATATATTTTTTTTTTTTTTCCTTACCCCAGCAGCGCGCTTTTCCGTTCCTCCAACATGGCTACAATATTCAATGGCTAATTATGGTCCGATTTCAATGATATTTTTTTTTTTATGTATGAAAAGACGACTCTCCTCTTTCTAAAGAGCCTAAGAACGTCGATATCGGGTCCACTGAAGAGGAGATACCTTAAAATCTAATCGCAATTTCGTGGCTACAAAATTTCGAGTATCCTCGGAACTGAAAAACGGAACTTTTTTTTTTTTTGGTGTACTGAATCAAACTTTGTTTTTGGCGTGAAAAAATCTATAACACTAGTTTATTTAATAATTTAAACACATTTTAAATTTATTTTATCAAAATAAATTATTTTTCAGAGTTTTTAACCTCAGAGTTTCTTTAACCTTTATTATACTTTATACAAAAAAGATTTTCCTGAAAAACCATGCGGATATCATTTTTCAAACTCGATATATAAAATAATGCAGTTTTAATGTTTTTTTTCTTTCTCCTAGGGTGTGAATTAGATAATTTTTTGTTTTTGTATTGCAGGGAATTCAATTATCTTTCAAATGAGGATTTGTATAATAAGCGAAAAATTTAAACTTTCAGATTTATATGCAAATGAAATATAGAAGTGGTTTTTCAGCTTTTGCGAAGCCGCAATATTGATATCGGTAAATTTTGTGATTGCAAAATCATCTAGGAACCATGAAAACGATCAAGTTAAAATTTGGTAAACATTGGTTCAGTAGTTTTCGCGGTTTGATGATACAAACGAAAAACGCACTGTTTTTGTTTTTTTCGTTAGTACCATCTATGGATGGACCCCGATGCTTGTGTTTTAGCTGTCTGTTTCTTGCTGTCATCGTCGATGTTTGCCGCGATTGGTGTTCTGAGTGCTGGCTTTGGCAGCTGCTTTCTTATATGTGCCTTCAGCTTTTATGATGGCCCAGTAGTCCTTCGTTTTCCTGCTAAATTCAATCTTGCGCTCCTCAGACCATTTCCTGATCTCGTCCTTTGTTCTGTGGTTAGCTTCTGTGAGGGACGTTATGAAAGGTGTAGTTTTGACAGTTATATGTTAATTACTGTTCTTTTATATACAATAATATGATTAAATGTTAATAGTTAACGGACTCATAATATTTTTTTTCCTTACGCTAGGATTCCTTAGGATTATTGAGCCATTCGTTCTCTGATAACCCAGTATAACTTAGATATTCTAATATATATGCTTTCTTTCTCCTCAAAATGTGTTCTTATGTCCTCAAGTTATGGGCATAAGTTTGGATGTTCTTCATTCATGTCTCTATTGCTGCAGAGGGGGTAATCTGGAGAATTTGTAATCCCAATCCGAAGTAAGTGTTTTTGCAGGTAGTCATGGTCCGGTGTGATTCGGAACGAGGCAACCGCTTGTCCTCGAGGGAGGCTAGGAGGGATACATTTAGCTTCCTGCAATAGCATACCCCACCTCATCTCTTCAATCATTTCAGAATAGTTCTGCCTCAAGAAGTCATTTAATATCCCTTGCGTAATCCTTTTTTCTGACTTGAAACTGGGATCTCGACGAGGTTGGTCCATCTGCGACACCTTGTTTGCAAGCTGGTCAGCCACTTCATTCCCATAAACTCCAAAATGTCCCGGAATCCATTAGAGTGCCACTTCCATTCAAATTTAACATTAGTTGGTGGGCAAGGTGTCTGCAGATCTGTATTTTACTGTTCTCACCATCTGCAGTACAAAAATCGTCATGATAGCTACTAGTAAAAAAAAGCTAAAGATAGTAAAAAATTTACCTTTGTCAACTTCTCAAGTGACAATCGGACTGCTATAACTTCCCCCTCAAAGATTGTGGCTAAGCCACGAACTGAAGCCGCAAATCTGAAGTTTTTGCAGTGAACGCCTCCTCCTTTCTAAGGTAAACAAATTCTGCTTTATGTGATTGGAAAGTGAAGTCGTTTTTCGTAATAACAACTACACAATGACTTTTTTTTTCTTTAGAATGTCGTTTGCGAACTAGCTCGATATAAATCTCTATATATTTTTAAGGATTTTTTTTCTGTTTAGATGTACCTATATAAAATCAAACTATTATTTTATTATTTTTTTTTTAATAATTTGAATCACTGCTAATAAATATTGCTCTGATGTGATTTAGCATTGTATTTGCATCGCTGCTGTAATAAAATTATAGTCAACATTTTTCTTCGTTTACTAATGTTGTCTGAAAAAGACAAATATAACAGGACAGTTGGAGGACCTTAGGCATTGGGAGTTTAGTTGTTCGTTGTTGCAGTTTCCAACAAAGCTTCAACTTGTAATTGGCAACAACAACAACAACAATGATTGTGAACGCTATCGGCTACCTACCGTGAGTTCTCCAGAACAGAAACAACTCTGGCTTAGGTACACAAGTTTCGGCGTCTCTCTGAGATATCGGGTATCTCTTATGTAACTTGGAAAGAGAACTCAGCGCCCTGTTATCTATTTGTTATAACTTTGTAACAATAATACGCTCTACTATCAATTGTTTGTTTGCATATTATGGAGTAACTCAATGGAAATTAAAAAAAAAAAAAATTGTATTATTGTGCATTTAATATCGGAATGAGATGACAATTCATGTAATTTGATAGGTAACGTTTGTGCTCGTGAAATGTTACAATATCACAATGTAACCCATTCGAAAAATAAATATGAAAATTAGTTGGCCGCGAAATATAATTTTTAAAATGCTAGTTGAAACTTCATATCATTGTAATAGATCTTGTGGTATTGACTCAAAAATGATGATTTTCGAGTTACTACGTATTTGCAGCAAATGAGCTGTAATTATATTAATAAATCAATCATATATCCTTTATTGCCCGTTTCACCACTTTCTGGAATTCCCTTCCTATTAAAATCCGGCATGCCACCTCCTTATCCTCATTAAAAATCCTCCTATTCCAGTTCATCTTCACAATCCTGCCAGCCGCTGAAAAAAGGATTTGGTTCCATTAATAAGTTTTTTTTGTAAATATGAACATATTTCATTTCACTTTTCGTACACATTGTTTTCCCCCTATCTATACTAGAAGGAAGAATTTTTTTGTTTTTTTTTATGTTACTCTCTTTTCTGATCTACGGGCTCTTTTTTACAAAACTATAATGTACTTTTTAAAACTATTCCTATATAACAGTTGATTTTTTTTCTCTCTGTCTTTTCTATGGTCGCCTATTTCTTTTCTTTTTTTTCTTATTAGATGTTCTTTTTTTCTCTTTTCTATCCATTTTATCTTTGCATAGAATATATTTGCACAGGATTTTATTTTTTATTTTATTAATATTTTCATTTATTTTATTATTATTTTATCTTTGCCTAGAATGCATACTTCCCATATACTTACCATCCTTCATTTGTTCATTATATTTATATATATTCTTTTTATTTATTTTTTTACAACTATGCTTATATTTACTGATTTCTTATTTCTTATCTAATAGGTCTTTTGGCCCGATATAATATTTATTTTTTTATAAATATTTGTTGTTCTGAAGGGATTGTTCCAGAATAAGCTTTTGTTTCTATTCTATAATCTTAAAACATTTTTTTATTACCTCATTACCATGTAATTATTAGTGTTCAATTTGGAATACCTGTCTACTAACATTGAGGTCTTAGTTATATCTTAATTAGTTAAAATTACTAAATTAAACTTCATAATATAAAGTACTAAACAAAAATTAATTTAAAAAGATTTCTTTACAAAAATATATTTTTATCAGCCGGTGGCCCTTAGAGGTCACTCAACTTTACCTTAACTTTAACCATGGCAACGGTTGATTTCTATTTTTAAAACTCAATTGCCGTGCAATTATATTTTGAACAATATATGTTCACTTTAATGCAAGGTGACCAGACATTCCCCATTAGGTGGTACTTTCCAACATTTGGGAAAATTTATTGTTTATTAATTATTTACATTTTTACAAAGTTAATTTACAATATATAATTGATAATAAAATATCTGATGTGGACAACACATGACTTCCTTGTACGTATATTAAATTATAAATCAGTTGCTCAAAAAGTGACCCTGAATTTGGTTACTAGTTTCCGAAGATTGCAGAATATCAAAAATGACACTCTGCGTCGCGACATCCATTCACACACAAAAGCTCTTGTTTCTGGAGGTCTCATTCCGTCATTATATGTCGTTTTCTTTCAATTGGTAACAAGTTCCTAAGAGATTTTTTCGTGTTCAGTGCCAACATTAGAACTTTCAATGTAACTAGATAAAGCATTGGAAATCAATGGTTTCGACATTTTAAGTGGGAGAACCCACGTAATTTATATCTTATTCCTCTGCTGCAGACTAGTTAAGCTCACAAATGGAGAGGAAAACAATTATTTACGCTTAATTTTAGCACCTAAAACAAGTAATAAAAATGTTTAATTATTATAGAGTGGAAAAAAAAACGCGCTTGTAACCTTTATTACCGAACCAAATGATCGCTGTATTTAATTTTAATGTAGTTTTTGATGTAAGTTTATTATGACCTTCAACTAAAGTACCCTTTTCGGCTCACCAACTTTAACCAAAATCTAGTATATTATTTGTATTGATATAAAAGTCCTATTTGCCAAATTTGAGATGTTTTAGATTATATTTTAATATAATTTTTGATGAAAGTCTAATATGACCTTCAAGTAAAGTACTACTTCCGGTCTGGCAATGTTAACCAAAATTTATTTTATTATTTATATTAATGCCTTATATATTTAATTTGAGAAGTTTTAAATTATATTTTAATATGATTATTGAGGAAAATCAATAATGACCTTCAAGTAAAGTATCACTTCCGGTTGTCATGTAGTAACCAAAAATAGAAGGTCTCAACAAGATATTTCAACAACCCTAAATACAAAAGTTTAACTTTCTAAGGCTAACCGTTTTTGAGTTATTTGAGATACGCACGTACGAACGTACGTACAGACGTCACGACGAATCTAGTCAAAATGGATTCAGGGATGGTCAAAATGGATATTTACATTGAAATCTGAAAACTGAAAATTTTCGCGATTACAATACTTCCTTTACTGCGTACAAGGAAGTCAAAATAAATCTTTTATTTTTCGCCTGTCCCACATTACCATTGTAAAACATCTGATCACTTTACCTTAATGAATAATTAAAGGAATTTACCAGCAGTCCTTTTTGTTATTACGAGATGAACTTTGAGTGTTGAAGATTAACGAACGATGATTTGAATCTTGATTCATTGATTCTTCTAAAACAAGAAACAAAACAAAATTCTTCGGTACACTTATTAGCGCAGCTGATTGCGTGATATGTTTTCAACAAAACAAACTCAAAATTGTTCTCTAATACTTAACGTTCAGGAATGAAAATAGACTCATTTTAAAGTGCTTTAAATTCTCTACAATGTTTACTTGAATAGTTTTCTAAAAAAAAAAAAAAAAATGGTTTGCATAAAACTCGTTTTTTTGTGATTATCGCCCATGGGGCACATCGGATCAAAAAAGTGCTAGATATGAATTCGTCTTAGAATTTCATTTCTTATCAATATCCGTAAAAAAAAATTACACCATCCCATTTTAAATTCCATGAGTCGCAGAGGGAATACTCCGAGAGATTACAAATTCGGCAATATCTCCCAAACTAATTTCAGGTTACTCAATTAGAAACTCCCAAATTTTATTCCCATATTTTAAACATTCTATAATTTAAAGGGGGGGGGAGAGGTTATCTGTGCCACCCTGTATAAATTGACTACACTATATAATGACGGATAATTTAAAGGGGAAGAGGAGGGACAAGTTAAGACCAGTTTTCTAAAAAAATGCTATCCTTCAGAGAAATGGAACTTTGTATAAAAGCCGTGGTTTTGCGATTTTTTGCGATCATAAAATAATAATAGATCTTCAAGCTTAATTTTAAAGACTGTTTTAATATAAATCGATTTAATAAAAAAAATATCTAAATACAAAAATAAAGAAATTTATAATAAATGCTAAAACAAAAACTGAATTATAAAAGAATAATTATTTGTTTTTATTCATTAGATTAATTATCTGACCTATATTACAGAATCTGTGATGGAAGACAGTTTAGTTTTTTTAAAACAGTTTAGCGATACCTATTTAATTGTGCATAATCAAATGCTTATGTGAGTTTAATAAGTTGTAAGAGTAATTCGGAAGAAGATTATTTTTCGTTGGGAGTTTTATGAGAAAGGAGTTTCACCGGAACCTATTAGTTCTCAGTTCTAATGTAAAAACCAATTTGGATCAACAAAATCTTAAATTTTTCCTGATTGCGGCATTTTTTTAAACATTCCATTATTTTATAAAAAAAATTCTTCCCCCACTTTCCTCCCCCCAAAAAAAAAACTCCGTGCTCTAATCATATTCATATAGATTGTTGAAAAGCGCCGATATGATAGCCTACTTGTTTTTCTTTTGACTGAACTAATATTTAATAAAAATGTTTACAATAACAACAACTTCGGTCGCGCTATAGGAAATTATTAGTGCATCTAACATCCTCTAAAGTTTTGTAATATTCCATCTGCCATTTATGTATACTCATACCATAATCCTGTTATACCGTGTTTGTTAGAGCAAGCTACGAATTAACATAATATGTTTCTGCTCCAACAATGTGACTATTATCTCAGGAAGTTAGTCTGCTGTATGAGCCACATAATGCTTAGCTGTTTCTCGACATCTGTAGAAATGAGCTTAGTAATTTACTTGTAAATTATAATAAATGCAGACAATATCGATTAATTAAATTTATTCAACATAACATAAAAGAATTTTGAGATGTCCTTAGAACTAAAAAGATTAATATGTAAATAGAATTTTTATATAAATATTTGCCGGTCAAAAGTTCAAGATCACTGGATAAATTATAACAAAACAAAAGATTTTTAAACTAAACATTTATATAATATTTTTTTCAGATATTAACGACATTATACGACCTTTTGGTATGATTTGCAATCCTTTTTTTATTATTATGGATACAATTATTTTCATTTAAACAATCTCTTCGTTGGAAAATACTCATCTACTTTTAATTACGGACAGGCTTCAATGAAACGAGATGGTTTGCCTATACGCTCCGTAGTTAGGCGTTACTGAGGATGTGCCTGGTTGTCAGGTTGTGGGTTTATTTCTTTAGAATTAGTTGGGTTCTTTTAGGTTTCGAAAGTTTTTGGTATTTTTTTCAGTTTTTTAAAAATATGTATATCATTAAATGGGCTTATAATTTTATTTCTTTAGAAACCAAACATTAGAATGATTAGAAAAAAATTGTTTTGAAATAAAACTTGAGTTTTTTTTAAAATTAATTTATTTTACTTGTATATTCTAAATACGCCGTGTAATAAGCTAATAAAAAAATATTTGTCAAATATAATGCCAAATATCCCTTATTATGACATCTAGTGTTGGGACTGGAGTAAAATATTGAATTAGGAATGTGATTGATTAAGCCAGAAGGGCGATATTATGAAACTGATAATTTTGGAACCTTTTTACTTCCTTGTACGAAGTAAAGGAAGTATTGTAATCGCGAAAATTTTCGATTTTCAGATTTCAACGGAAATATCCATTTTGACCATCCCTGAATCAATTTTGACTAGATTCGTCATGACGTCTGTACGTACGTATTCGCATAACTCAAAAACGGTTAGCCGCAGAAAGTGGAAATTTTGTATTTAGGATTGTTGTAAAATCTAGTTGTGAACCTCCCTTTTTGGTCACTGCTTAATCACCGGAAGTGGTACTTTACTTAAAGGTCATAATTGATTTCCACCAAAAATTATATTAAAATACTTTGCAAAACTTCTCAAATTTAGTATGTATAACTTATATATTGATTTAAATAACATACTAGATTTTGATCTCAATTGGAAAACCGGAAGTTGTACTTTACGTGAAGGTCATAATAAACTTTCATCAAAAATGATATTAAAATATAATGTAAAACATCTCAAATTTGGTAAATAGGACTTTTATATCGATATGAATGTTTTTAATAAATTTTTGTTAACATTGGTGATTATTATAAAAAAAAAATTTATATTTAAATTAAATACATAAATCATATGTTTCGGTAATAAAGGTTACAAACGCAATATGGTTTCCAATCCAATTAAACATTTTTATTACTTGTTTTGAGTGTTAAAATTTAGTGTAAAATACTGGTTTTCCTCCCTATTTGTGTGTGTGTGTGTGTCAATAGATGGATGTCGCGACGCCGAGCGTTGTTTTTGAGATACTGCGATCTTCGGAAACTAGTTACCAGATTGAGGATCACTTTTTGAGCCACCGATTTATATAGTTTAATAGGCGTACAAGGAAGTCATGTGTTGTCCACATCAGATATTTTTTTTAATTAAATGTTCATTACTGATTTATCTTGTTTTGAATTTACTTGTCATTAGTTTTTTTTTTTTTTTTTTTTAGAATATAGTGAAGGAGTGCGATACGAGACATCATATCAAGATATGACAGCATTCCTTGTTTGCTCGATGACTCCGACGGTATGGTCACACGACTGCTTACACCATTGAAATCACTTCTAGATAATATTCAACGCCAATTTAATTGGAATCGTGCTAAAGAAAGGATGATAACAGAACTAGCGTTTGAATTACTGAAGCAAAAGTTCCCAATCCTTGGATGCTCGAAGTTGGAAGGTTGTTACTGCTATACTGGAGTTGTATCTAAAGTTTTCCCCGGATCAAACTTCACTTGGGATAGTTATAACTATGAAGTGCTAGCTTTTGTTCAATCGCACCGATTTGAGTTAATGCTAAAACTACACCATTGTGTCTCATATGTAGTCACTACGTTGTATTCACTTCGCCTATTCAATTTTATAACATTTGAAATTGAATATATAATTGTAGTGAATAATTTAATTGTTATGCCTATTGTTAAATAAATAGATTTTTTTAAATTATCTTGATAGATAAATTGTATTCCTTGATTGTAATAATTTATAATAAAAATACAACGAATCCGAAAACCTCGTTATTCAATAATTATTTACATTATATAATGCATTTTTGTATTTTTAAAAACACAATATGAACTCGTTAATTCTCCTTAATTTTTAATTTAATCCTTAATTTGTCTTTAATATTTTTTCCTGTTTCCTTTTATCCACTAATAGAACATACGAATACTCAATACGAAGCTGTTCGATAAAATAACATTTACAATTCATAATGATATTTTATGATTAAATTATTGTTGAAAATAAACTGCTTATTTACAAGTGTATTTCATTTTGGTAATTTGTTGAGGGTGTATTGCTGGCCTCTGAACAGGTGTGCGTGTTATTATGTTGAATTAATCTTCAGCAAATGTTCCATTATATTGCAGTATATTTCAACCGGAGTCAAAAACAGGCGGAGGGGTTCGGTAATATATATTTCACAATATCTGGCCAACTGATACCGATTCTCGGTAATAACGAAATTATTATCTGCCCCTCCTGATAGGAATAGCTAAAAGTATTTGGCTTTGTTATTATTACTGAGTTCAAATTATCAAGTCTCGCAAAATGGCCTGTGTGTGTATGTGTGTATCTTCGCATATATGAACAGCCTAGCTCGAAAACAAAAAGTTGTACGAAACGGAAATTACGTATTTAAGATAGGTTAGCCGGAGGATATTACTGCAACTTTTTCGTCAAAATCGACTAACCGTAAGTGACAATTTATATCATTGATTTTACACTTGTTTGCAATTTTCTCGAAAACGGCTCTAAAGATTTTGATGAAACTTGCCTAAAATCTTCTCCTTAAAGCGCTTTGGCTTTTTATATATACATTACATTCCTGAGAAAATGCAGGAGAAACTTATGACGAAATATGCATTTAGAATAGAATAGAATAGAATGAAAACTTTATTCTGGGACGAAGTCCTCTAAGAATAATAACTTGTTGTACAAACAAAAAAATAACAATTCTGGATCACATTTGAAATAAACAACTAAGAATCATAAATAATATAAAAATAATAAAGGAAAAAAGAATTCTTGTGAAGAAATATAAACGAGTTCTAATGAAAAAGGGAATGAGAAAAGAAAATTGAATTCACCTGTTTGACAAAACTTTATCGTTAAAATAATTATTTAAATCTCATAACGAGAAAAAAATATACATATACATAAATTTACACTGTGATATGATATAGAAAAAAATAAATAAAATAAGATAAGCACATAGAAATAATGAAGAAAGAATGAGAATCAATATCTAAAAAAACATTTATACAAAGTTAATAACATAAAGAGCATATTTGAATTTCTTAACAATCAATTTGCAAATGTCATTGTAGAGAAAATAATTAACAAATAAAAAGGAAAGAATCCTTGAGATTTACAAATCAAATAACGATCTACATAAATAAATTGTACATAAAACGTAAATTGTGAAAATTGATGCATTACAGTATATTATGGTTAGCCAGCGTCCGACTGGGTTGTGAGCAGGAATTGGTAAAGGAGGGTTTTAAATGTGCCATGTCTGAATTTAGGAGGGAGAGAATTCCAGAAAGTAGCGGAACGGGCAATTAAGGAGTGTTGGAACGATGCAGATCAACGGAAAGGTATATAAAGGTTAGAAGGCCGAGATCTTGCGGTATGGGAGTGGATAGAGGACTTGAATTGGAGGAGATTGTAGACATTAACGGTAAATTATGTATGAAATCATGTGAAAGGTAATATAATTCTCTAAAAAACAATAGCAAAAAAGACTAGCTAATCTTAAAAGATATAGCGTATCTTTTAAGGACTACAAGACCAGACCCTCCTAGATGGAAAGCACAGTGTTTCCAAAAGCTGACGGCTGCGACCGAACCTCTTTCCACTACGCCCTCATCCTGTTCTCAACAATACGCTCAACAATAATGTAATTTAATTATATAAAAGTAGACATTCTTAATTCAATAATTTCGATTTTTATATTATTTAATGAAAACTAAATGTTTCCATGGAAACTTTTTTTATTTATTTTCATTTTGACAAACCAAAAATATATAGTGCGCAAATTTGTCGAACTGCTATTGCTAAGAAAACTATTTTATTGTACTTTTGTGAGATATGGCATTATGAAGTACATACTGTTGCGAATATATCACGTAGTGTTTTTTTTAAACTCTTTAAAATTATTTTAAAAAATGTATGATTATTATAGGGTGGAAAGGGGAAGTTGTGTGATTCTTTGTTTTTTTCTTATCCTCTGTTTTTATATGTGATCATTTGAATATTAAAATGTTTTGATTGACGTGCAACATGAGCATTGGATGAGCAAGTCGTTAAAAATAGTTAGAGCACGCATTGATCCTTGTGTGTTTTAAGCAGTTTCCTCATGGGATCGTTTTTATTGGGTTGTCACGTTGTTCCGTGATGAGGAAAGATGAATACATATTTAATATCGAAATTCTGATGCATCCTGGAAGTAATAATCATTGTTCTATAGGACCAGTAGGTATGTGATGAAAAGATATATAAGATTATGATTCAGAAACCTTGGACTCAAAAGAAAATTATGGCATACTCCGCGAGACGGTACAGAAAAATTGATCTATTCTATATCAAATATCGTATTGGCTCCAGATTCTTTGTTTTGTTTTTATAACTGAAATTACTTGAATTTCTGTTATTTTTACATTCTTGTACGAAGTAAAGGAAGTACTGTAGTCGCGAAAATTTTCGGTTTTCAGATTTCAACGGAAATATCCATTTTGACCATCCCTGAATCCATTTTGATTAGTTTCGTCGTTAAGTTCTTACGTACATTCGTAACTCGCATAACAGTTAACAAAGTCGATGAGTGTGAGCTTTAAAAATAACTTTATTAAACAGTTTACAAATTACATGATATATATATATATATATATATATATATATATATATATATATATATATATATATATATATATATATATATACATAATGAGGCTACTGAATGACAGATAGACTCTAAAGATATTATATACTAGACTTAATACTAAACATAGTGAGAGTGTCTCACATTACCTTATTCTACCTTACATTCTAATACTTATTCTAATATTACATTCTAGATACTGGCTACTACATTGCTATTGCTACTGCTAATGCTAAGACTACATTCTAAGACTAATTCTTATTCTAGTCCTACATTCTAAATACTTATTCTAATACTGATTCTTACATTCTAACATTATGATACTGCTTATGCTACTGCTGCTGCTATAGCTACTACTATGTCTGTCCTTTTCAGATAGGCTTTTATACATACAATAAGAGATGGGATGATCAAGGAAATAGACTTGTTTTAATGCTGACAACGAGGAAGGACAACGGTGACTTCCTGGATTGTAAACATTATTTAACAACAAATATTTCCTGGGTCAATGGCTGTTGTTAACTTAACGGTTAACCGTAGAAAGTTGAAATTTTGCATTTAGGATTACTTTAAAATCTAGTTTTTAACTGCAAAACACTAAAATCATAGAAGCCATTTTGGAAAACTTTAAATCAATAAAAAACAGTTATCAAAATATTATATATATATATATATATATATATATATATATATATATATATATATATATTTTTTTTCTTTAGCAATCTCGTCATGAATCATAACTTAATTTTAATTATTCAAACATAGAACCATGGTTGTTACCTATTCCAACTGTTCTAAACAACTATATCAGCCGCAATTAGTCCCATAAACGCACTTTTTCAAATTTAAATAATTCAAAGCCACCCACCACGATTGGATCTTCATTCATAGATACGGCTCAAAAGACAGTGTAAGCGTTGCTGTGGTATATGATGACCACACCCTCCTATTTGCTTTAAATTAATTTTCTTCAGTGTATACGCCAGAATTGTTTGCAATCAATTGCGCAGTTTGCAATATCCCGAATTCTCTTCGCTCTGTCATTAGCTCTCCCTCAATTCTTTACAAAACCTCTTTTTAACCACATCCATTAATAAAATAGCTGAAACTGTATTTAAAATCATTGAAAAGTTTAGGATACAATGTCTTATTATAATCGGTGCATGGTCACTGTGGAATAGCCGAGAACGAAAGGGCAGATTTGCAGGCAAAATTAGCTGCAAGGAGAGGACAAGGGGTGTCAATATCGGATACGAAGGACGTGATCTTTTGGATCAACGCAGGCCGATGGCAGATGTGGCAAGACATTTGTTTTAATATGCGAGACAATAAATTAAGGATAGTGCTACAGTCTGTGAAACGATTAAAGGGAAATTTAAAGTTACCTCGGAAAAAAGAGGTGGTTCTCATCCGTCTGAGGATATGCCATACTCGACTCATCCTCCAACATCTGATGAAAAAATGAGAAAGACCAGCATGTCGTTACGAATTGACCGTGATACATATACTCAATGATTATGCAGCTCATGAATCACATAGATTCTCTGTCTACAGATCTGAAGGAAATGTTGGTTGAAGTCCCAAAATAACACCAAAATTACTACAGGTTTTAAAAACTCTAAACATATATAGTAAAATAAAGGAAGAGCATGAGAGGAAGCATCGAAGCGACTTCAGTTTAATAGACCGTAATGGTTGACACGCTTAAATAAATAAATAATTATTTTTAGTAATATGTAAAAAACTGATTTCCATCTCTTTAACTCTAATGCCAATAGAAAAATAATGCTTTCGAAAAAAGATTTAACGCTTGATAGTAAAATCCGTGCTCGTGCAGGCTGATGATTTTGTACTCTTATGTGATGATGGGAAATCTATTAAACTAAATACAAGTTGATGAAAGCAGCTAAACCACTAGTTCTCGAAATAAAAACGGATGAAACAAAATACATAGTAATCAAACGGAGACGATTTCTACAGATACAGATAAAATAAAGTAAAATAAAAATAATAATAATAATAATAATAAATTCTTCATTTATTTCGGAACATTTTCTTTTAGAATAATATTATAGATAATATCAGTAGAGCTTTATAGCCTTAGATTAGATTAAAAAAGAACAAGATAATCAGCAAATTATAAAATAAATAAACGGATAAGAAAAAAAAAAAGATGAAATTTTAATAAATCATAATGACATAACTTTTGAACCTTTAAGCAAAAACATACTTTCAATATTAATGCATAAAAAAATAATTACAGTTAAAGAAAAATAATTTATAATAATAAATAAAGTAAAAATAATTTTTTATACATAATTAGGTGCAAATTTTAGTTTAAAATAAGGGGTACCTATTTACAAATCTCATGACGAGATTTGAAGGTGGGAAGATTATTGCAGTATAGAAAGAATGGAATTCCATAAGGATGAGGAGCGGATAAGAAAAGATATAATGTAAATAATAGGTTATATATTTAGATTAAATATTTATAATTAGATATTCATCCATTATTTTTATTTTATTTAACTTTTTTATGTTTATTGCATACACCCTTCTTCATCATGCTTCACTTTTATCTCTTATATAGATAACACAGGCCAACAAAAAAAAAATTTCTGAAAACTTTTTTAACTTTAATAGTTGGTCTTTATAGATTTTTCCAGCAATATGCTTTGCATTATATAGTATAAACCCCTTTCTATACCCCTATACGGTTTACGGGGGAATTAATGAAACACTATGTTAAATCATAAGCATGGTTTGTATTTATAGAATCTACGAAGTTTTTGCTTAGAATGTTCTTATCACCAGGTTTTAAATACTTCCTCACACCCCAGTTCTTTCTGCACCAATGTTAATCCTAAGCCCTACAGTCCCATTCACACAAGAAACATGGAAATTTGGTAAAACCACCTAGCTGACCAAGGAGCATGCATGTTATTTTTAAATCATCACATATCATCCAACCATGATCAGAATAGCCTATTCGATTTAACACTGTTTCTAGGTTTTCAGAGTTTTCTTTATAATCACAATTCTTAAATTGTGGGTGATACAGCTTTTTTAATATCATATTTGGATTCAGCACCCTAAAAACTATAGGAATAAGGTATTTTCAGTACAAAAGTTTTTCATCGTTGGCCTGTGTAATTAAATATTTTTTAACTTTCTTTCGTCGTACCATTTCTCTCATTTATTTTTATCATTTTTGTTTTTCTTTTTAACTCTTGTTTCTTATTTTTTTTGTTTTGCCAATTTTTCTCTTTTAATATCGGTGATCTGTAGACGAAACATCATCTTGTAATTAATATTATTGAATGTTTTGTATTTATAGTTACATTGATTAGTCTAAAAAAAATTGTATAATATATTAATTAAACTTTTTTTTTATATTACATAAAATGAAGGAATATAATTTTATTTAAATAAATTATGGGTTACAAATCAAGGTTTACTGAAATAATTAAAAAATGTTTCATTTAAATTAAAATGAAAGCGCCCACTGTTTATTGAACCATGTTTTTCTTTAATAAGAATGACATGGAGGATAAATATATCATTGACATACTTACATGTGTCGCCGTTGAGTAGCGGAGAACACGGAACAGGCATTCTTTACCCAACCAATATTCCCTAATGGCTTCAATAAATCTCAACGCCTTATAAGATGAAATGACTGGGGGCAAAACGGCTCTACTAGGGTGATAAGTGGAAACGAAGGAGTCTATACTAAAAATAATTTCATTTACTTGTTAATAATTTATTTTACTAAGTCATAACATCAGTAAAGATTTTATTTGATGGCACCTTTCCCATTAATACATATTTGAGAAGCACATTAGCCGTGGATGTTGGGAATAATTATATTCAGGTTTAAAACCATTTTTGGGCCAGCGCAGTTTAATTGTTCGGGTCAGTAATACCTTTTTAAATAGCATACTCTTAAAATTTGGAGTACCCCAGGGTGCTGTACTGTTTCCAATATTATTGAACATATACGGAGCTGACATGGCTAACATGGTTGTTTGCAGTACTAATATCGATCCTTCAAAGGCTGTGCGACAAGAAAACCTGTAACTAAATAGTGGAATAACTTCTTTCAAAAACGTTGTAGGAAACTGAAGTTACGTATCGAAGGTAGGTAGGTATATACCTGTGATGTTACAGCAACTTTTTCATCAAAATCGACTAACCGGAATTGCCTCTTTATATTATCGATTTTATTTTTGTTTACAATGTTCTCGTAAATGGCTCCAACGATTTTGATGAAACTTGCCTTAATGTATTCTCCCTTTAACTTTTCACATATGTAGTGCATCACCGAGAAAACACATGGAAAAACTTAAGACGAAAATTTTATTTTCGTATAACAAAAAATATGCATTCATGATAACTTATGTATGAAATCATGTGAAAAGTATTACAATGCTCTAAAAAGACTATCTATATCAGACAAGTATTAGCAAAGATACTATCTTATAGTATCTTATAAAGACTACAAGACTAGACCCAATATGGAAAGCCGAATGTGTCCGAAAGCAGACGGATGCGACCAAACCTCTTTCCACCCCGCCCTCATCCTGTTCTCAACAATACGCTCTGCAATAATGTAATTTAATTATATAAAAGTAGACATTCTTAACTCAATAATTTCGATTTTTATATTGTTTAATGAAAACCAAATGTTTCCATGGAAACTTTTTTAATTTATTTTCATCTTGACAAACCAAAAATATATAGTGCGCAAATTTGTCGAACTGCTATCGAACTTCAATACGTTCTGTAATAATTTAGTGTAATAATAAAAAAATAATTATTTCCAATGAAGAGCTACTGAGAAGGACCAAGCAGAGAAAAATAGAAGCTGAAATTAGGCTAAGAGATTGAAGGTAGTTCGGGCACACCTAAAGGAGGAAGGAAGGCATCGCCCGGGAAGCTCTCGAGTGGAATCCTCAGGGACAACGTCGAGTCAGTAGGCCAAGGAAGACGTAGAGGAGTTATTTCCTGGAAGAGGTTAGGAGACAAAATCAGACTTGGGCCACCCTCAAGGAGTTGGCTCCAGACAGAGACAATGGCGTCACTTCATCAAGGCTCTATGTCTCATGGAGGGATAAAAAAAAAAAAAAGAAAATATAAATCATTTTATATACCTTCGATGATTTAATTTTTTCTATTGCTTTAGATGGACTAGACCGTAGATATATTTGAGGAGAAGTTAATTGGGGGAAGGGGGAGGCGCGGTCAATGAAGCAAAACATGCTGTTATGAGAACCAAATTTTTTATAGAGTGCCTATGTTTCGACCGAAGTTGTGGTCCTTCGTCAGTGCAGCTGATAACCTCTAGACGAACTGTCCAGTTCCCAACGGTTACTGCGGTTATTACTTCTCGACGGTACTAGAACAGACAGATACAATGGTTTTTTTTTCCTCTCCTGAAAAGTAGTTATCTTCATATTCGTTAGTTTAGCATGGCAACAATTAACAAAGCCTTTGAAAATACTTTATTAAACAGAATACAGAGTTAGATGATATAAAATAGTGAGCTACTAACAGTGTTAACTACAGATAGATTATACTAAAGATATTACTAATAGACCTAAAACTACACTTAAAACTAACATAGTGTGAGTGTACTGTCTCACATTCTCTTAGAGTGTAAGAATTAGAATGTAAATTAGAGTGTTAGATAGAATAACACTCTAATTTACATTCTAATTCTTACACTCTAATTCTTACATTCTACCTTACACTCTAATTTACATTCTAATTCTTACACTCTAATTCTTACATTCTAATTTACATTATATCTTACATTCTTATTCTTACACTCTATCTAACACTCTAATTTACACTCTAATTCACATGTTCATTTCAAGTAGACTTTTATACCTACAAAAGGGGAGGGCATATTAGGAGTATAACATAGGAGTTTAACGCTTACAAGTAGGAAGCAAAGCAATAACTTCCTGGGTTACAAACCCTATTTAATAACTAATACTTCCTGGGTCAATACCATGTTGTCAATACCATGGTGTTAACTCAACGACAATGTGTTCGAGAGTGTCCATGTCGAAGGAAAATTGTAGGATAGGATATTAATCATATAACAGCCAGACCTAAAAACTTTCGTTTTTGTTTTTTACTTCCTTGTAGGAAGTAAAGGAAGTATTTTAATCGCGAAAATTTTCGGTTTTCAGATTTCAACGGGAATATCCATTTTGACCATCCCTGAATCCATTTTTACTAGTTTCGTCGTGGCGTTTGTACGTACGTACGTTCGTATCTCGCATAACTCAAAAACGGTTAGCCGTAGAAAATTGAAATTTTGTATTTAGGATTGTCGTAAAATCTAGTTGTGAACCTCTCTTTTTGGTCACTGCTTGATCACCGGAAGTGGTACATTACTTGAAGGTCATAATTGATTTCCATAAAAAATTGTATTAAAATACTATGCATAAGTTTTCAAATGTAGTATTTATAAGTTATATATATATTTAAATAACATACTAGATTTTGGTTTAAATTGGAAAACCGGAAGTGGTACTTAGTAAGGTCATATTAGACTTTCATAAAAAATTATATTAAAATATAATGTAAAACATCTCAAATTAGGTAAATAGGAATTTTATATCGATATGAATTTATTTACTAAAAAAAAAAAAAAAAAAACTATAGCACTACAACCCATGAAGTGTCTTGGGCTCAGTACTTGTTAAGGACCGTACTGTCTCCAGGCCAACGGTTGTGCAAGGAGGTGATTTGGCCGAGATCACGCTCGACCGCCAGGGTTTTCTCCCAAGTAAGGGTACCCATTTTATAGAGGCTGGGTGGTCCCCAGGAGGGTCTCCCGATCCCACAGGATCGATCCACGGCTGATAACAGAATAAATAATTATCTGCCACAGCCGGTCTCGAACCCGGGACCGGGAGCCGTATATACTATATTCTGGTTAAAATTGGTGAGCCGAAAAGGGTACTTTACTTAAAGGTCATGATAAGCTTACATCAAAAATTATATTTAAATTAAAAGAGAAATCATATGTTTCGGTAATAAAGATTACAAAAGCAATTTGGTTTCTAATCCAATTAACATTTTTATTATTTGTTTTAAGTGTTAAAATTGAGTGTAAAATACTGGTTTTTCTCACCATTTGTGTGGGTGTGTCGTTTTTGAGTACAACCAAATTCAGGATCACTTTTTGGGTCACCGATTTATAGTTTAATAGGCGTACAAGGAAGTCATGTGTTGTCCACATCAGATATTTAAGAAAGGTGTAATTTATATATATTTTTTATTTTTCTGATTTAATTAATATTTTAAAGCATTAAGAGAAATAATTCAGCTGAACGAAATTTGATCTGATTCAATTTAGTCGTTTTGGAAATGACTGTATTAGTTTGACCTCATTTGCCATTTACAAGAGGAGAGGAGATGATATCGCCAACTGCTAGTTCCCCCCTCTCTCTCCTCCCCCCCTCAGATCTGCCAGGAACAGACCCCACATCCTCCGAACTATTAAGACATCAAGCCCGACGTACTTAAAGCAAATTCCCTTTTGATTGCGCTTTAATTATCTAACCTGTGGCAACAGACGACCCTTGAACTGGGTTCATTACGAGCAGACTGATAAATTCCAAGCCTTATTGTATAAGTAAATTTGGACTTTTCCTGATTAAGTTTTAATGAAGAAAACTTAGAGGACGTAATTTAGTCCCTTACCTCCTACCTCTTCTCCTCCCTCCCCATTCCCCAAAGGAAACTTTTACAGCGGCACAAACGGAATGAGGAACGACAGCTCTCTCTAAGAGCTGTCTCAGGAACTATCCGTTAAAAGTACTTAAACAAAATTTTCACAAACAACTGAGAAAAAAGTTACTACATTAAGATTGCTGCAGCAAATAATAAATATGAACATTTGAGTGTAAATATATAATAGAATTAAAGTGTTAGTACGTCCATTCACTCTATATATTATTCATCTTAATTTATTTTTTTAAATTTAAATAATGGGTAAATATTTTCAAAACCTCTATTCAGTTATACTAAACAGTTTAAATAATTATTAGTCAGACACACAATACTTCTATGAAAATTGTCAATTCAGAATAGCGGACTCCATAAAATTGCAAGGACAGGAGTGGAACACCCAGAGCAATCTATGAACGTTACACTTACTACAACACGCAATTCATAGGTTCTCATCTTCTATACCATTTAACAACTTAATGAACAGAAAATAACCGTTACATTCCATCACGTTACTTTCAATCCGTTTTTGATACCAGAAGCCGTTTCTTCATTAATTATCAGCAAGTGTCGAAAAACGTGTTCTTTTCATGTCTTTGTTCTGAAAACTGGTCAAGACTTTATTTGACGGCCTATGATCATAGGAAGTTTTTTGCCCAGCCTTAAATTTTCTATGAAATTCTCAATGGTTATACTTTTTTTTTGGTGGGATACCTTGTATATAACACTATACATTATGAATCATACATATGTAACAATCTATATATATCAATATTTCATATGTTCACCAAGAATACTGTGTATATATATATATATATATATATATATATATATATATATATATATATATATATATAATATTATATCAGCCTTAAATTAAAAAAGAATTTATCGGCTTTCTTCTATGGAACGCCTCATATTTTGTTGTATCAGTACCTATTTATTTCGATACCTAATGCAATTAATTTACTAGTTCCCACCAATCATCAGCATACTCAAGCATACAAATCGATAAAAATTATCTTTCTAATGACATAATTCAGCGCTAAATTAAACATAAATGGGAAACGGGAATCTCCTGGTTTTAAATCCGAAGGGACTTCAAACTTTTCGGAATGAAAATTACCGATTCGCACTTCATTAAATGTTTCAGAAATGTTCCTTTCTGATTGGATAATTAAACTTATTTGGTATTTCCTGTTAAATCAAAATATTGTACAGCTTTCTGTGGACAATAGTATCATAATTCTTTTATAAACCGGCATAAAATGTATGAACTACTCCGTTGAATTATTTTTTTTTCTAATGTTTGTCTTATGAAAAATGTGTTTACATGTATTAAAATTTTAATTACTCTTTTAGAAAATTCTTTATGTTTTTCTATTTAAAAAGGTAGCAGATGTAATAGTGTTGGCAGTCTGGACGCAAATTGTTGCCGACAGCTTATTTACCTTTTCCAGGACAGACGTGGCTTGGAAGAAAAAAGTTATTAAGTGCAGTGAAATTTTTTAAGTCACTTTTCTTCATAGTGTCAGTTTTCTTCACTTCACTTTCTGCTCTTAATAGTGTATTTGTGAAACGTTATTTCTAATATAACTTCATAAATTAAAAATCCTCTAGTCCGTTAACTCGAGGAAAAGCAATATGAAATCGACCGGAGGAAAAAAAATTGAAGCGTTCGTTCCAATATCGAAGATTAATATCCGTGAATAAATTAATCTTTTTTATATTGGTTTCGATGATTGTAAAACGCTTTCCTTATAACCTTCCTATTTCCTTATATTTGTAGAAAATCTTTCTTATTTGCATTAAGGAAGGTAACGAGCTCCTATTTCTAACTAAAATACAAATAATTTGTTATAATTAAGAGAAAAGAAGTTAAATTTTTTTTTTTTTTTTGTGGGTGAAACATGTGCTACCTCGTGCGCCTACTTCAGGGTTAAATGCGGTAAAGAATTAGTCATTAAAGAAAATGGATGAAACAAAACATTCTTTTATTCACACCGCGAATAAATATCACAAGTTGAGATGTTTCTGAGATAGTTCCATCAAATTCCAAAGAATGTGCTTTGAATTGATACTTTCTGGCAGAGTAGATTTATCTATTATATTCTACATATCTCTGTATGAATTTTTTTATTTATCTACTATTTAAGCTGAAATGTTGCCAATGCGAGGACATTTAGTTTGAAGTGAAAGACTCATTCCTGAAAATAATTTGTTTTTATCGGCAAAAAACATCTTTTATAACTGTTTTCAAACTTAACTTAGATTAACTTGCTTAAATTTCTCAAGAAAATGATAAATATTTGTTTTAATGACCAAAAATCGTTTTCTTGTAATTGTAATTATTCTTATGTAATTGTAATTGTAATTATTATTTCCTGTAATGTTAATTGTAATTATTACAAACCACTATTGAGAGACTTAGTGAGGACGTAATATTAGAAATAGTTGTAAGTAACGTAATAAATTTAATTACGTTAAAGTAAGCCGTGCGATATGCACGAATCAGAGATCTCGCCAGCTGGGGGCAGACAAGTGAAGAGAGAGGAGTGTGAACTTTGATCGAAGTGCATGAGGTGCGGAATTTGTTTTCAATTCTGTACGGTTTAACCAGATATTTTATTGTGGGCATCCAAACCATTAGATATTCGCGTCATACGAGAGTGTATCGCGAATTTCCCGAGAAGGAGATGAAAAAAGGACGTCATCGGAGGACAGGAAAAACCAAGAAAATAGGACTGGTTGCTCCACCTAATTTTTCAGATTTGTATTTTATTTCTTTCACACATTAAACTAAGGTTTTTGTTTGAGTCCGGCTGAAATAGTTCCTTTTTTTTTTTTTTTTTGGTTGATAAATGATTTATGTATATTTTTTTCAGGTGTTTTATTATATTATGCTGGCATTATTATATTTTACCATGGAAAATTAGGATTGTCCATGTGAACTACGTCTCTCAAGGGGTTTAGTGGTTATATCAATAGAGGGTCACACTGAGGCCTTGAGTTCGAAGCTACCTCCGGCAGGTATCTTTTTTTTTTATTAATTAAATTTATTTTTTTAAGTTATCATTATTTTTTTTTTAAGTGACGAGGATTTTTGTAAGAATTTTTAATTAAATTATTTTTTTGTGCTAGACGATTAAATAATTATTTCTTTTTTGTTAAATTTATTTTATAATTGTTTTAATTTATTATATGTTTCCTTGGTTTTTTCTTTGTTATGAATTTTGCTTTTAGGTTTCCATTATTTTCCTTAAAATAGTGTGGCGTACCAACTTCAATAATCTTTTTTTTTATTAATAGGCAGGAGATATAATTGTATTTAATTTTTGATGGTTTGATGAGTAGGAAGGCTGTGGATTAATTTTTTTTTTTTCGAACCTTCGAGTCGTGACTGGGCTATCGGCACAATATTGCCCACTCCCGTCGGGGGACAGAGTGTGGTAGCAATATAAGCACAGTTAACTTAAAACTTTTTACTTCTTTACTGAAATTCATATATTCAATATCAATACCTTAATATGCATAAGTAAATATTTATTAATATTCATAAATAAATACTTTTATTTACATTCCAATTCTTACAATATAATTTTTACACTCTATCTTACACTCTATCTTACACTCTAATTCTTACATTCTAATTTACATTCTATCATACACTCTAATTTACATTCTAATACTTAAACTCTATCTTACGCTCTAATTTACACTCTATCTTACACCCTAATTCTTACATTCTAATTTAAATTCTATCAACTGTCTTCAGTCAAAGTATTTTACAGTGAAGGACTTGGAACATTATTGATTGGAAGCACAACTTTAAAGGTGCTTTGTCTTATGATACCTTTTAACGCTATGTTCCTTAAAATACAGCGACTTTCTGCAAATTTAACACATTAATTTTGAGTTCTTTATTGTGAATTGTGAATTTATTATTCTTGTGAAAAAATAATATTTTACCCAAAGATCATCAAATTTTCTATTTTTAAGCATTTTTTTGTTTTTAATTTTGAAATGAAGAAAAAATACAAATAAATTTACAACCATATTTCAAAATTATTTAGTAGTTCGTGTCACAAGATTTGTTGACGTCATTTCTTGTTAAAACGGAATCTTTCTTTATTTATAACATCCTATGATAATGAGGAATATAAATACCGGCGAGGACTGAATAGGAATTTATGGCAATTCACATTTTAGCAATAACTTCTGAATATACCAACCGATTTCAAAGGTTATACACACGTTTGAAAAAATGAACTGTATCGAAATAAATAAGTGTATTTTCGGACCAATATATTATATTGAAAAACCTGATTAAAAATGAACAACCAAGATTGTGGCTTTCGCTTCCAGAACGTATTTCTACTGATCCTAGAAAATGTTCAACTTTTCTTTAATCACCTTACATTGTGGTGTTTATTTGTGCAAAATCTCAAGCTCCTGCATTGTACATGTGAAGCAGAAGAAATATGTAAAACTATTTTGAAAAAACTGAAGGGATTAGCTGAATTTTTAGCAAAAAAAAATTGTTTTATAATTTTCATAAAAATTAGTGATAAACTGTTTTTCGGGGCGATGAATCCAATTTTGAGAAAACCACTGTCTGCTCTCCCTCAAATCATTATTTTGATGACATTTTTGATATTTTTTGTATTGATACTTTTGATGTATTGAATATTTTGATGTTTTATTTTGTTTTCGCTTTTCAATAGGGACATTTCGATATTAAAACAATTTTCTACGTTTATCGGAGGCAAATATATGAAATGAAATGTGTTTTGTTTCGCAATTACGCAATTTCGCAAAGTATATTTTTTTCTTATACTCCTTTGAAACGTTGGCGGATAATACTTTAAGGCCTAGATTTGCCTAATACTTTAGGGCACTTTGAAAAGGAAATATTGGAGGCTATTGGCTCAAACTGATGATAAAGAGATTAAAACAAGCCGAGAGGACTTAGTTAGAAAAGGGCTTAGCTAGAACTTAGTTCCGAGCCACTCCAAAGGGCGCCCGTCCCTTCAGTAACAAAGGTCTATTATAGAGACCTAGTTGACGATTTTTTAATCTTAACTTCTGGAGAGGGCAAGTGATTAATCAAATATCTCTATATCTCATTTAACGCCGTAATGGAAATTAGAGATAATTTCATTGATTAGTTGAAGTCTGGCTGTGGAAAATTATTTATTTTTTCTATTATGTTTAGTTGTGGATCAACTCTGGAGTTGGGATTTATTTATTTATTATTTTTTATTATTTTTTTAAGTTATAACTTGCTATTATTTTTGACTATTTGACTAACTTGTTTTTTTTTTTAAATATCAAATGTAAGCCGTAAACTAGCTTATCGTGGAATAATATTCCTGAGCATCCCCTCACGATTATTTCCCAATGAATTAGTTCATGGCTTATATTTCTAAAGAGAAAGATAAAAATGAAGCAACTTGTGTGGAAATTGGATTAGTTGAAAAAATAAAATAATTAAATCCAAAAAAAGAGAAAAATAAACATAGGTGTGAAGGAATCGTGAAGAATCACAACTTTTCCTTACTCTCCTATTATAATTATCTTTTTAATATAATTTTAAAGAGTTCACATAAACAATGCTTGAAATAAATTCAGCAGCATTCACTCCTTCATATCTTCTCCCACTTATATACAATAAAACAATTTTAGTATAACAATTCTTTACATTACCTATATATTTTAAGTTTGTCAAGTTGAAAATATATTTTAAAAGTTTCGGTTTAGATTCCATGAAAACATGTTGTTTCCATTAAATAATATAAAAGTATAAATTATTAAGTTAATTTCTGCTTTTGTATTCTTAAAATACATTATTACAGAGCATATTGTTGATAACAGATTAGCGTAAAAAACTCGAATGAAAATGAAAATGAAAATGTTCACGATCCTAATACTTCCCGTTAGTATATACTTCGTATATATATATATATATATATATATATATATATATATATATATATATATATATATATATATATATATATATATATAAGGAAAAGTAAAAAAGGAAGGAATTCACTCATGAAAATTTGTTAAATGATCTAAGAATAAGCGATTTTCAAAATTTTCTCAATGACTTCTACAGTAAATTTTATTTCTTCTTCTTTGTTCTTTGTAGCCATCTTTGAGGATACGATGTCTACTGTACGACCATGAACTGCAGACTTAGCAATATTTAACATATTGTATAATAAAAGTTAAACTAAAATATTGCGCAATTGCGTAATACATTGCCGATAATATTGGTTGTCTAGAGATAGCTTTATTTATGCCACTCGACAGTGAACATATATGTGTTATAAAATATTTCATGAAGGATTAAAAGAGCACCTTAAAAGATTGAATACCCGGCTATACACACATTCTCTTTAATACTCGTATTAGACAGAAAAGGAGCAGAGTAAAGGATCTCATCTAAGTAACGAAAAATTTACTTTTTTTTTTTAATGGAGGGAGTTATTGTTGACCGTATATTTATATTTAAAGGGAGAAGTTGGTCGGGACTTTTGGTTGGACTTTTTTTTTTTGAAGTTGGTCGGGGGGTGCGGTCAACTTTTTTTTTTAATTCATCATTGAATGTTTTAAATTGAATAATTTTTTTACTGCGACAAACTATTTCGGTTAGTTCAGAGTCACGAACAACAATATATGAAACTGAACTTAGACTCCATTTTGGTTTATGATTTTCAATAATGAACCTTTTCATCGACCAAGAAAAAAAAAATTAAACCCTTCTCAATATTTTAGGTTTTACGTTTCGAGATATGTAGAACCCAAAAATAAAATTAAAAATTAAATTTGTCCGTCCGCCGTCTTCCGCTTTTCTTCGAGACTTAGATTTGTTTGGGACTTGGCACCTAACTCAGAGGTAACCCCAGAATATCCTCTGCAGTGGGATTAACTCTTTAGGTTCTTCTGTGGTTCCGTTTAAGAATTACTGAATGGTTAATCGTTGGATCTTATCAAGAGGTGTATCGACCAACGGCCAAGTCGCGATGGATATAAAGCTAGCATAATACTGACCGCGATAAGGACCCTGCCCTTGGTTGTATTGCAGAGATAAGGCCGAGCTTGGCCCCAATCACCTCTATCTATTCAGCCATTGAATACCAATGGTTCCAGAATAGCGTATTTAATGCTTTATTTTGATAGGTTATTTATTTTTAACTAATAAAGTTCTTATGTCCATAAGAATATAGAAACATTTATACATTTAAATATATATGAATAGTTTGAATGTTTATTATTTATTCATTTGTCACATTAGCCTAATATTAAATTACTTTTGTTAAATAATGTAATAGTTTCGTTTTTATAATTTACGGTATAAGTTCTTTTATAGTAACTACTTTAAACTTTTGAATAGTTATTCAATTTTTGATACATAAAAACTTTATTTTGTTATCAAATTATGAATGATTTACTGGAAAAGAGAATTAATAATTCTTATTAAACTCATTAGCGGGTAGGTCAGTGGGTAGGGCACTGTGAATCCAAGCTCAAGGTCCCGGGTTCGAGTACGGCTGTGGCAAGTAATTATTGATTCTATTGTCAGCAGTGGATCAGTCCTGTAGGATCGGGAGACCCTCGCGTTTCGTATGAATCGGTAAAGTTGTGTTGAAGTTATCGCACATTTTGTTATTTTTAAGTAAAGGGAAAATTTAGAGAAAAAAAAAAATTCGATTACTATGAAAATTCATACTTAAGGTTTTTTTATGCCATGTGAAAAATGAATATGAACTTTATTTATTTTATCCCACTTTGTTACGTTGCACAGAGTTCTAAATTCTCTTATCATGTTGCGAAAAACCCTGCCGTGCTTTTTATTCAAAGTTGTGACACGGATTGCGATTTTATTTTGTTAGAAAGCAAATGCTGTGAACCTTCGCATGGAGTTAGTTTTTGTAATTCTGAGCAAAATTCTCTATGGACACAAATAAATATATGAAAGAATTTTGAGTTATTCGCGAATTAAGGTCTCATTTTACCTTTACCGGAATGGTAGGGGATCGGATACACTTACGTATTCAACGATGTATTTATTTCATTCTTACTGGTTCAGATGTATATATACACTAACATACACCAGGTGTGTGTGTGTATATATATATATATATATATATATATATATATATATATATATATATATATATATATATATATATATATATTCCTATTTAGAATCCCCTGTTTGGTTAATTTACACTTTTTTTTTCTATAGTAATATCACTGTTATAATGACATATAAGTTGAATTCTGTTATGTTTAATTAATATTGTTATAATTGTTGACTTCTGATTTAAAAATAACCTAACATAATCACTCATTCATCTTTATCTAAAATACAACGTTTTGATATACAATAGTGTCTCTGTCGAATGAAACAATACATCCCAGTGTTATATAATGTTTGTAAAATAATTTGTGCATGTTGTAACATTTGAATGACGATTATACAACGCTTAGGGTGTAGTCTAAAAACGTTAACGCCCTGGCATAATATTTACAAGTAAACAGATTCGGCAAACATGTTTTGCCTGGGATTAATGTCAGCTTGGTGTGATTGATGGGCTACGATACAGTTAAATTAGGCCGGATTACTCAATTTCGAATGCACGGATACATCAATTTTAGCATTAGTTTTGGTTCGTTATGATCTTTTTTTTCTCAGTCAACCAATGATAAACTACTTAATCCAAAATCGTTATTCAGATTTTATTGTATCGTTACATTGATAAAAATATATTGTTTTTTTTTCTTTCTTTGGATCAATATTTACATATGTTAAAAATTAACGATTATATATTTTTATGATTACATATTAAATGTAATTCTGGGATTTTCGCTAGAGATAATAGCTAATAATATTCCATAAATGATACCATTATAAGATAATTTAGTACCTATTTTATTTATTCAATTAAATAAAATTCACTACATGCGGAATATATAACTGCAAATTGTGTTCATTTGATGATAATTTAGTTCTCTTATGCTTGTATTTCTTGATAAAATCATTTTATAGGATATGCAGAATTACGGAAATACACGAAAAAACGAAGTAGCTTGTTGCCCGATAACCTATTTCAGAAATGGATGTTATTTAATTAACAGTTATTTGTAAATAAATAGAAGCTTCATTTTGTATTTAGATGGTTCGAAAGATAAACATAGGATTAATGAGATATGAATTTCTAGCCAGTTAAAAATTATATTTAAATTATATTAATTGGTTGAAACAACTTGCATTTGTTGGGTCATTGTTGGGTGGATTTTTAAATGTAAAAAAATTGCTGAAATAACTTATTATTGTTCATTTTTCAGTTCGATATCAATAAATTTAAATTTTTTCATTTAAATTTTTTTAATTTTGTTTTTAACTTTTTTTCGTTGTGATATAGGGAAGTTGGGGATAAAGAATACCAGTTTCCGTTCTTTTAAGAATAACGTGTACCAGTGGAGTACTATTTTTCAAGTAAAACTTTTAAAGGATACTGTGGGACTTTAAAGGTGAGCAGTGAGAATGGGCGGGAATGGATGATTCTGTTACAGGCAATTTAACTTTTATAAAATTCTTAATAATGTAGTTTAAACCCCATGTCATGGGGCAAAGACTACATTCAAATTTCCGTGTTAGTTTGGTCTCACATTTGAAAAGGTTCATCTAAGATCTACGTTTGAACACAAATCGTAAATAATAGCTTATTTCTACAAAAAAAAAAAAAATTCTTCCTAATTTGAAAGTTTAATCAGATAATAGACAAAGTTGCTAGGTCAGTCTGCAAAAGGAAAATTTTCTGCAGTTGATAATAATTACCAAGACTAAATATATTATCAAAATTCAAAATGACTGTCAAATTAAAAAAAAAAAAATGCACTGTAGTTGAAGAAATGAAATTAGAAAAAGTGAGATAAATTAAAATAATTTTCAGTAAGTTAGGACAGGAGTAGACAAAATAGGAGCTGTAGACCCAGGCTCATTCCTTTCATACTCACTTTCATCGACAGGCAGTCCACTGTTGTCAGTTGGAACGTTTCCATCAGACCTGTTTGTCTTCTCACCCATGTTGAACTCGAATTAATATTTTTTTACAGGACTGTACACATAATGATTATTGGAGTACAATTTTTATTAGTTCCCATAGATGCTGACTAAGAGGACAAAACAACCAGTTTGATGAGATGGTAGTTTTCATTCCATGATGAGTGGTAGTATTTGTCCCAAAAGATGACCGGATAGTCTAGAGGTTGCTCTGTTTCGTGAGCATTATTTAGTAGAAAAAACGATAGTGGTAGATAAAGATGTCTAATTATTGTATTAATAAGTGGAAACACGATCATATGAATTTTCTAAGTCATTAAATCATAATACCGACGATAAAAATTACATATAATACATGAGATGTTGCTGAAAATTTGGTTAAGGAAGATCTTGAGAAAAATATACGGTCCCAAGAGAATAAATAAATGATCAGTGGCGAATAAGCAAAAACGCCCAGTTATATGAGCTCTATAATAATGACATCCTGATAACTGTTAAAAGGTACCGCCTCAAATGGTTAGGGCATTTAGAGAGGATGAAAGAAGGGAGGTTGCCAAAGAGACTACTCTACAGCTGCCCTGGAGGGGCGAGCCCATGGGGAAGACCCCGGCAGCGGTGGAT
The DNA here is from genome assembly GCA_948150685.1 of Rhaphigaster nebulosa. Lineage (NCBI taxonomy): Eukaryota > Metazoa > Arthropoda > Insecta > Hemiptera > Pentatomidae > Rhaphigaster > Rhaphigaster nebulosa. Next base: position 10,422,858 of record OX411311.1, on the reverse strand, counting down.
CGACGACGTCGAAGACGACCTTAGCCATACAGGTTTAAGGAGACTGGTACTGGTATTGGTGGGGGAATTAGTTCGGCAAGTGGGCCTTGTGGTCTTTATTGCCAACCCCTGGAGGCTACTTTTACGTCACCACCGCGTACTATCCAGAGTGGGAGTGTCAGGATTCATTCGCGGGATCGAACCCACAACGTTCCGAACCAGGCACTCTGGGACTCTCGCCCCAACGTGCTCGACCGTTATGTTATCTGGTTGAAGAAGATGGAGAAGAACGGCTGCCGATAGGGAAGCCTCGCGGAAGTTTGTTTTCGAGGTCCAGGTCCGTTGAGGACTGTTATGCAAATTAATAATAATAATGCATGAAAAATTAATAAACAATCAATTCTTTAATAAATAATTTAATTTTTAAATCTTTCCGTCTAACAGCTAGACCCTGTAGTATATTATTATATCTTAGCATAATAAAGCGGCATTACCAAAATATATTAATAAAAATTTTATATTTTTAATATAATCTATATATTTTATATTTTATATATTTTTAATCGTAAAACAGAATAATTCATTGCTAAATATTCGATGACCGGATTTTAATTATCTTGATTCATTCTATTTCATATTTCTAAAAATAAGCTTGTAAATGAATTACTACGATTTCTTCCCCTATTTCGAATTTTATTACATTTTATAAATTAATTAATGATATAATATACTGTCTTAGTAAAATATGGTGAAAAATAGGACTGGCATTCAACAGAGATGTTATGTTATGTCATGTATGTATAAGTAATATATTAAGTGATATATAAGTTTAATAAAAATAAAGAAGAATGATTTTGCATACCTTTAACAAAATATTATTGTGAGTTAATATTAAATCTTATTATTACAGTTGACATCCTTATTTTTGAATTGTTTGTGTGTTTTTAGAACTGAAGATAAATGTATAACATTCGAAACTAGTTTTCAATAAAACAAATTTATACAAGTGGCAAATAATTTATCTATCCCTAATTGCTCTTATTATTACAAACTTTGTTGAATTAACTACATTCTAGAAGACTCACTAAAGCTAGTGGTTAGAGATGCGGAAATTATTAAGTCAGAATGTTCTAGGAAAAATTACTTGAAATTATTGGCAATCAAACTTTTTTTCATCTTTAAATTTAAAATAAAAAATATATAAAATTAACATTTTGAAAATATATTTACGATGCTTATAAAATAATATCCAACTATATAATAATAAACAATCAGTCAATTAAATAGCATCGAACAGACTGCAGTTCGTTTTAGTAATTTTTTCTTCTTCCCTCTTTGCTGGGATTAAAATGAGTGAATTCTGCTATAGGCCTACAAATAATTTACTCTTTCATTTCAGTGGGCAATCAATTCATTTAAGAATATAGGAAATATTTACTAAAGCAACTTTGTTAAGAGTTATTATTCAATTACCTAAACTTTTCTTCATTAGCGAGTCTATTCTAGAATCATCAGTTATGAAAGTTTACATAAAATACAGCATTTCCTTTTTAATGAATCCAGCTAAAAGTTTTACCATATCTTTTAGAAAGCTGAGGTAACTTCATTAAGTTGAATTTTCATTGTATTATGATATAATATATATACACGTTAATATTTTCGGGAGAAAACTTTGGAGAGTAAGATACCGATTAAGTTTTTATGAATGAACCCATTAAGTTGTCATGAATGAACCCATTCATGAAGGTAATCAATCCGAAAAGAAGAAGACAAAAATGCGGCAGTGAGAATAGGACTAAGAATACGATTTGTAGGCTGGCTGGTTCATTTAGTAATTTATTACGGTTGCTAATGGCCATTATACGGTGGCCTGAGATAAGACCAATGATGGTCCCTGCTCGGTTAGTACCTCTTTAATGTTATACCGCCTGCTTGGCCGGACTTAATTCCAACATTATAATTAATTAGCTGTGAGAAATGTTTCAATGAATTCATCAGGGTTTATAGAGCTCTTAATGGGGCAATTATTAGTAATGACTAATATCCTTACTAAGCTCATCAATAAAGTAGACTTAGTGAGCAAGGATAGGACTACTTCTGATACATCTCTAACGGATTATCCCAAGGTAATATTATAATTATAATTATATTATAATTGTTGACTACAGTTAATTATTTATAGTTGTCAAAATTTATATGTACCGGCAACCTTCTAGCTAGTTCTCACGCTCTCTACTAGACAGCGCCAGGGCACAACTACCAAGTTGCCCGTCATATAATAAACGACTACTTTTTTGTTTAAGGACTAAACGGAATAAATAAACTAAAAGGAATAAATGTATGTATGTATAGAGAATATATTTTAAAATATATTCTCTATACATACATACATTTATTATGTACATTTTTTGCCTGGATCGTGTCGTTCCACAAATCAGGATGAAGCACGCGTTTGGCTTTCCTAGCTTTCTCCACCCTTCTCCACATGTCATTTTCTAATGATTAAGAAGGGTCAAGGTGAGATCTCAGATATTTAAAAAGGTCCACCTTTGTACAGGTCTCAGAGTCAACGTGTAGATCACCGTCGTCCTCAGCGCAGATGGCCAAATATTCGGTCTTTTTGAAGTTTATTTTTAGCCCCATAGATTCAAAGCAGGCCCACAGTGAGCACATTTCCATTTCGAGATAATGCTTTCTCCGCTCAAATACAACCTGGTCATCGGCGAAAAAGAGAGATACCAGCTGTTCATCGCCGATGTATGGTCCCATATCACCTCACCGACTGTACCATTTCTCGACAGCCAGGTGAAGGTAGATCTTAAAAAGGATCGACGCCACATACTACACTCCTCTTTCTCTTAGGCTCTTAGACTCTTAGTATCCGAGAAAGGCTCCGACAGCCGGTTCCCAAGCCCGGCAAATGTCGTCTCGGTATAAGTGTCTTACTGCATCTATTAGGTCCTCGTCGATGCCAGCTTCCCTCAGCGCTGGAAAATTTTAACTTTCTACTGCAAACCGTTTTTGAGTAATGGAGATATGCACGAACGTGTACAGACGTCACGACGAAACTAGTCAAAATGGATTCAGGGATGGTCAAAATGGATATTTCCGTTGAAATCTGAAAATCGAAAATTTTCGAAATTACAATATTTCCTTTTCTGCGTACAATGAAGTAATAATATACTGGATTTTGGTTAAAATTGGTGAACCAGAAGGGGTACTTTACTTGAAGATCGTAATAAATTTACATCAAAAATTAAAATTAAATTAAATACAGAGATTTTATGGTTCTGTGATAAAGTATACAAACGCGATTTTCTTACACTCTAATTAAACAATTTATTACTTGTTTTAAGTGTTAAAAATAAGTGTAAAATACTTGTTTTCCTACTCATTTGTGAGCTGAACAAGCAAGTCTGCAGCAGGAGAATACATCGATACCCTCGATTTCCAATGCTTTATCTAGTGACATGGATAGTTATAATGTTGTCAAGATGCGCTAAGAAATCTGTTGGAAACTTGTTACCTACTTACATATAATCACGGAATGAGACTTTCAGAAATAAGAACTTGTGTGTGTGTGTGTGTCAATAGATGGATGTCGCGACACCGAGTGTCGTTTTTGACAAACCGTACGGAAAATAGTACCCAAATTCAGGATCACTTTTTGAACCATCGATTTATAGTTTAATAGGCGTACAAGGAAGTCATGCGATGTCTACATCAGATATTTTTATTTTCCACTCCAGTGGATTTACTAGTTGTTAATATTTTATCTAACAGCTTCAAATATAATATTAATAGGAATAATTGTTAGCTAGGACATTTCTCAATACATAAGAAGCTATACTGATGGTGGATAATAATAATGGTGTTGCAAGATATACAAAATCGAACTTTAATTTCACCTAGTGGTATTTCATTTTTTTTTTCTTTTATAACAGTTTGTTTAAAGCTGCAGATCATATAAATTAATTTACTTGTTTTCATGGTTTCTTAAATATGTGCTTTTATCTTTTTATTACTTTATTATAAATTACAAAAATTTAAATTTGGAGAAGTTGGTCGGGGAAGGGATGCGGTCAATAAAGAAAATCACACTAATATGTAGAACTTATTTTTGAAGCAGATTGTCACTTGCTGTCAACCTGTCCTGATGAAGGCCTACGACGTAGGCCGAAACGCCGAGATACAATAAAAAATAAGTTTCATTTATTAGTGTGTTTTTAAGAGTGAGTAATCGCAATTAAGAGGAACAATGCAGAGCCTCCAGATCCCGAGATGGAATTAGTTGCCACTCGGCATCGAACCCAAGCTTTATTTATCGAAGCGGGGGAGTCAACTGTTTCCACGGCCACCTGTATCAATGTTCCCCTATTTCCCGCCTCTGTTTATTTTATGATTGAGGCAACCTCTATTCTTCCGGCCTATCCAACGAATAAACTTGTTCCATTGCAGTGATTCGGTCCACCGTAAAAGTTTTCATTCGGTCAATGAATGTCGTTGATATAAGTTATTCCTCCATGGTACAGGCCGATTCCATAGTAAACAGCGATGGTGATTGTCCATTGTAAATGTTCAGTTGATTTACATGCAACGAATTTAACGGTAAATCAATGTAAATACAGGCGGTAAATCACACTATACAAATGTACGTCCCCATGTTAGGTTGATGCTTCACAAGCTATTTGTTTATCTCCAAAGAATCAATCATTTTATTTTTTATCTGATATTTACCGAACAATGGGTTTTAATTTAGAAAAAAAATAATGATTGGTGGAAAAGTTGGATAAAAAACACTATTGTGAAAATTTTTCATATATTGCACCATATATTCATACACTAAAGGTACAACTCAAAATTTTAAATTGTTCGAAAATCATATTTAAAGTGTTGTTTTTTTCTTCATTAAAACACACTGAGCATTCGTAATGCCATTGTATATAATTATAATTGGAATTTTGACTTGTGGTATCTTTATTCTACGACAGGATTATGATATGAATTTGATATGAAAAAACAAAAAAACAAACAAAACAGATGTTCTGGTAAAAAAAATAGATCTGGTAAAATAAATCTCACTATACTATTGAAGTTGTAAAAGGTAAAAAATTAATTTTTTTTTTCTTTTTTCCATTTCCCATTGTTCCATTTTTTTTTTTATAAAAATATTTTCTTATCAAATGGACAATTAAAAATACTATGCATATATATTTTTTTTTCAATAGATTCCTATGAAATACTCTATATTGAAAAGGAAATAAACTAATCAGAAAAAAATGATAGCACTGCTAACTTGGAAACAACTGCCAAACTTAACAATTTTTTTGTAATGTAAGTCCCAGTAGATTTTTGGTCGTGCTGTTAAAATGATACAGGGAGGATGAATATTGGCAGGGTAGGATTAATGCAAGTAATCCCTGTATTTTAAATATAAAAAATAATATTAAAACCGATCATATAAAGGCTATAAATTCTAAAATTTTACGCATAAATTCTAGCATACATAGTATCAAATAATCTCAGTTATGGTTATATTGATTTTATAATGTCTTAATGCAATTTATGTTTCATCTATTTATTTATTCTTTGCTATTTTATGAAGTTTCGCGACCGCCAATCACATCTTGAGCCTTCACTATAAACAGTTGTTTACTTTTACCCAATCAACATTATTTTTACTTACACAAATATTGCTCAATATTTAAAAAATAATTACCATTTCTTACATGTGCCCTGCTCCTCATTTTTTATAAAAATACATTACATTTATAAAAATATCAGAGAAGCACGCCTTCTCTTCGAGATGTTCTCTTTGCGTTTCTGAACTATCGGAGTCACCACAACCAAATATTATTATTTTATCATGTTTATAATTTCTTTCACAAACAATCACAATTGAGTTATCTTTTCTATTAACTTATCAATTATTTTCATATGTTCATTTATAAATTTTATTTAAGTTTTATTTATATTCATTCTTTCATTCATATATGTTTTTTCTTTGAATTTTTATTATGTTTTCAATAATCAATTATTCTAAATAAATTTTTATATCTGAGCTGCTATATTTTTCTTTGGTACCTCATTTAAAAGATCTGGCCATTTTGCGGTGGTTTCAACATTACTTGTGACCAATCATTAGTAATTTTTAAATTCATTGTTATAATTTATTACTATTAATTATATATTATATTTTACTAGTAATCAATCATTATTCATTATTTTTAAATTCATTATTATCATAATTAATTAATTAATTAATTAATTAATTAATATAATTTTTCAACTGCTGTCGGAAGATCGAATTTGCGACCCCAAAACGTCATAGGAAAGCATAGTGTAAAATATAGTAAATACATGCTTTAACAAAGGAAATGTTAATCTCTCTAATGCCTATTAATTGATTTGTAAAATATATACACTCAGAAAATAACTAGAATATGAAAAGACAAAAATATTTAAAAAAAAGGTTGCTTTTTGGGGGCTAAAAACAGTGGATTAATCGAATTTCCACTGAGCAAAGCACTCAACTGATCCTCTCTTGCCCGGGGAAATAAAATTACCGAAAGGGTTTGACGCAATTTGACACAGGATCGACCCCCTGGCCAATGGAGCTTGGTATTCAGAGGTAGTATTATCCTGTTTTCCTCTTTCCAGGTTTTTTCCATTTTCCATAAAATTTTGTGATGATTGAAAAATAAATTATTAGAATATTATAGTTTTAAAAATTACATCAAGAGCTACTGAGAATAAATGGCTGAAAAAAATAATTAATATTGTTATTAGCCAAGTATAACCCTTGACAGAAAATTACTAAACCCACGTTTCAAAAAAAGAAAATGTGAAAGTTGAGCAAATTTTAAATTGAAAAACAAATACTATTTTAAGTATTTAAGCTTTATAATGTTTTATAATCGGACGTAGGTATATAGTTTGAAAATGACTAAAACTTTGTTTAGAAGGCCGAAAAGTTACAAATTTTAATATAATTATTTGACTATGTAATACGGTTTTTATTAATAAATGTCAGTGGGATTAAAATGCTTTATTATCATTTATTGTAAATTGATCAATTACATAATACATTGAGATATGACCAATGATATCTCGGCCGTTATCAAAAACTGATTTAAAGTTTTACATTATGAAAACAGTAATAACTTCTTTCAAAACGTTCAAAATTGAAACTTAGACATAAATTGAACACCTACACTTACTTACTCAAGCCCATCTGGACCTACGCTTCACAGATATACGGGACAGCCAAAAAATCACACGTACAAAAACTCCAAATTTTTCAGTCAAAAACCTTTAGGACTATCACCAAAGCCCCTTGGTACATCAGCAACTTTACGTTACATACAGACCTCAATATGCCTACAGTTAACGAACACATACGGACCCACTACAAACGATTTCACGATAACTTACACGGACATCCTAACACACTCATACAAGATATGGCGACAACCAACATGCCTGACAACACCCGCAGAAGGCTGAAGAGGGGCTGGATGAGGGATCTCCTAGACTAACTATATACGATTATCACGACAGGAAGAGGTGCCGCTGGGTACTACTCTTTCTCATGCCTTTCATGCCACGTTGACATGTACATAGCCAGCACATTCACTGGTTGTCTAATAGACAGGTGTGAATTTAAAAAAATAAAGTTAAAAAAAAAAAAAAAAAAATTTTAACACTTAAAACAAGTAATAAAAATGTTTAATTGGATGGGAAACCAAATTGCGTCTGTAACCTTTATTACCGAAACATATGGTTTCTGTGTTTAATTTTAATATAATTTTTGATGTAAGTTTGTTATAATCTTCAAGCAAAGTAACCTTTTTGACTCAACAATTTTAACAAAAATCTACAATCATATCGATATAAAAGTCCAATTTACCAAATTTGAGATGTTTTACATTATATTTTAACATAATTTCTGATGAAAGTTTATTATGACCTTCAAGTAAAGTACCGCTTCCCGTTTTCGAATTTAGATGAAAATCTAGTGTGTTATTTAAATCAATATATAAGTTATACATACTAAATTTGAGAAGTTTTTCATAGCATTTTAATACAATTTTTGATGTAAATCAATTATAATCTTCCAGTAAAGTACCACTTCCGGTTGTCAAGCAGTGACCAAAAAAGGAGGTTCACAGCTAGATTATACATCAATACTAAATACAAAATTTCAACTTTCTACGGCTAACCGTTTTTGAGTTATGCGAGATACGCACGTACGAACGTACGTACTGACGTCACGACGAAACTAGTCAATATGGATATTTCCGTTGATATCTGAAAACCGAAAATTTTCGTGAATACAATACTTCCTTTACTTCGTACAAGGAAGTAAAAACAAGTGAAACAGTTTACAACAAACAATATCTGCACAAATGTAAAAAAAAATAAAAATTAAACTATGATTTATTGGAAAGAACTTGATACAGACAAAAAATAGAATCAGTAAAAATTAATCTGTTGTCAGAAAATCAATTTAGAGCGTTCTCCACACTCTACTAATTTTATGGGGCCTGCCACTATCACGAGACGAAATTACTTTTGGAATTAGGAAGCCATATTCGATTAGGGAATAGAAAATATTCCTGTTGCGAGGAGCGGCCTGCCACATTTTTATTATAATTATCACAACACTAAGCGACTTTTACTTAATTTTTCGTTCATCAACCCAATAGGAAGTTTGCAGAGATGATAGCACAGTTTGTATTTATTCAACCGTGTCCTCTCTGTTTCATTTGTTTTTTAAGTTGAACCATTTCACTAACAGGTCCGAGTATTTCAGCTGACTCACTGTACACAAAACAACACAGTGTTTGTTTTCGCAGAGGTTTTTTAAAATTAATATTGACTATACATTTAGAATATAAATATAACAATCACAAGGCATACAATCATGTACAACCATTTCTGTACCTCTTGCAATCGATTTAGCCCTATAATTTGTTTTTCTCTGTTACAAAACTTTAGTAGCTTCCATTTTAGTAAAAATGATGAATAAACAAATAATGAGAGAAAATAAAAGGATTTGTTGTTTTGAGTTTTCTTATCGAATACTTAGTGTAAACAATCGAGACTAATCTCTCGGGTCCAATGCCATTAAGTAGTCTAGTTTGGATACGAACAATTTCCTTTTCAATATGAAATATTGAAGATTTTTTTTCGCCAAATTCGTTGTTTGAGCCACCGGGCGGCGTCGCAGCAGACTCGAGGTTACCTAATGTGACAACTAATGCAACACCAAGACATCCGTTGACTTCATTCGTTCATCATGTGGTATATTACATAGAATATTATCGCCAGCTCTGTCTGCTTCCCCCTATGATGTCGCCCTCAGACCACAAAGCTTATTGAGTGTGGGATTATCCGTTAGGGATGAAAAGCAGGCTCAATTCCCGGGAGAGTAATGAAATTCTACTGTCCCAGACTTTTATTCTCCGTGCTATGTCTTGTAATATACAGAAAGCAATAAGGGCTTCATTGTGTAAATATAATGCGATGTATATGATTACAGTTTATTAAAATTGAGCAGCTTGCTAAAAACAGTAAAAAAGTTTTATCTTTTATTAAAAAAAAAAAAAAATACCTGTACCACTACAACCCGTGAAGGGTCTTGGGCTCAGTACTTGGGTAAGGACCGTACTGTTTCTAAGCCAACGGTTGTGTAAGGAGGTGATTTGGCCGAGATCACGCTCAACCGCCAGGTTTTTCCCCCAATTAAGGGTACCCACTTTATAGAGGCTGGGTGAGCCCCAGGAGGGTCCCCCGATCCCACAGGGTCGATCCGCGACTGAATACAGAATAAATAATTATCTGCCTCAGCCGGTCTCGAACCCGAGACCTTGAGATTAGTAGCGCAGTGCCTTACCCACTGAGCTACCCCGCTCCCATCTTTTATTAATCAAACAATATATATATATATATATATATATATATATATATATATATATATATATATATATATATATACACATTTATACTTATATCTTTTTCCTTATCTCTAATTTGTATATAGACTGGTCTATTGTAATTTCTAAACTTGTATCCAAAAAAAATTATTACTAATACATTACAATTTTCAAGGTTTAAATCATCTCAATAAATTTTCAATTTTTTTTTTGGGAACATATGACAATTTAAAATTATCTGAAACCGCATTTTAATGTTAAATCATTTTGATAAAACCTAAAGCGTTTAATTAGGGATTGATAAATTATTTGCCACTTCTATAATTTTTTTTTTTATAGAAAACTAGTTTCGAATGTTATACATTCATCTTAAGTTCTAAAAACACACAAACAAATCAAAAATAAGCAATTAAAAATATAGTTTGGTATTATAACAAATATTAAATTAGATGTAATATAAATCATAATTATAAAACATTTATGAATTATGAATTTAATTAAGACAAGAAATCTAATACATGTTGGTACTCACCAAGGTTTAAATGGACTATATCAAACAGAAAAGGTCGTACTGATTTCTTCTCGCATTGAACTAACATTGACAGAATGGTGGGATATTGGGATATTAGCTAAACGGTTTAAGGGTCGGGGTTTTTCCAGTAATGCCAGTGAGTAATAGGGTTTTCTGTTATAAATCGGAATAAATTTAAGATTGGACTATTGGAAATATTTATTTGGTCATTTAAGCAAAAATCTGGATTGGATTTGAAGAATTTTATTATTGCAAGTGCTTCATATATATTTAATTCGAGGCTGTTTTTAACGCGATGTATTAATTTAACTCCTGAGTCTTTGATGAATTTATGTTTTTTTTTTTTTCATTTGTGTGTTTTTTCAATTTTTTTGTGCGTTTTTAGAACTGAAGATGGATGTGTAACATTCGAAACTAGTTTTCAATAAAAGAAAATTATAGAAGTGGCAAATAATTTTTCAATCCTTCTATACCATCATGCGGATGTCAACCAAAGCGTTTACGTTTGAATCATACATATATTATGGCTCAACTGTACATCTCTTGAATATTGAGAAATATTGCGTTTTAAAAACATTTTATATATCTTAAATATTTATAACCGCTCTTAACTCTATCATTGAAAAAACAGTTCAATAGTACCCCATGGCTTCTTACTCCCTCATCTACTTTTTTAAGAACTCAGATAAATACCTAAACGTAAACTATTGATAGTGTATTCTATCTAAATTCGTAAATAATGAGGACCGTAGAGCAAGGTATAGTTTATTCACTAGTTAGGAATAAACTGGAGAGGGTTGAGAGGTGTAATATCCACTAGAGGAGGCAGTAGCAATAGCAATTCCATCTCACTCTAGTGCCCTCCTACGGGGCCTTTGGTTTTTACTACTTCAGCCGCTGCTCCAGTCGTTCTGGAGAGACTTCCTGGGCAGTGGATGCGGTTCTCCAGTCTTAATGGCAGGTGTAAACAAGCCATCAACTTCTCAGTACAGTCCAGTCCATTTGACGATGAGATTAAGACGTAATGATATACCAATATTACAACATAAGAAAATGGATTATTATTTTATTACGGCTATGGAGTAATAATTCCAGAATACTTTATATTCTTTATTTTTTTTATTTCTTATATTTTTGCTCTATCTATGAAACTTTTGATCGGCCGCCTTTTCGAAACAACAAAAAAAAATATCTGATGTGGACAATATATGACTTCCTTTTACGCCTTTTAAACTATGCATCGGGGGCTCAAAAAGTGATCATGGATTTGGTTACTAGTTTCTGAAGATTACAGTATCTCAAAAACGACACTCGGCGTCGCGATATCCACCTATTGACACACACACACAGACATACTCTTGTTTCTAGATATCTCATTCCGTTATTATATGCCGTTCTCTTTCAGTAGATAACAAGTTCCTAAGAGTGTTTCCTGGTAACATTAGAACTCTCTATGTCGCTTGATAAAGCATTGGAATCGACAGTTTCAACATTTTAAGCGGAAGAACCCACTCAACTTATACCTTATTCTCCTGCTGCAGACTTGTTCATCTCACAAATAGGGAGGAAAACCAATATTTTACACTCAATTTTAACACATAAAACAAGTAATAAAAATGTTTAATTGGATTGGAAACCAAATTGCGTCTGCATCCTTTATTACCGAAACATATGATTTATGTATTTAATTTTAATATAATTTTTGATGTAAGTTTATTATGACCTTCAAGTAAAGTACCGCTTCCGGTCTGCTAATATTAACCAAAATTTATTATATTATTTAAATCAATATATTAGTTATAAATACTGAATTTGAGAAGTTTTGCATTGCATTTCAATATAATTTTTAATGTAAATCAATCATGACCTTCAAGCAAAGTACCCTTTTCGGCTCACCAATTTTAATAAAAACCTAGGAAATACATTCATATCGATATAAAAGTCCTATTTACCAAATTTGAGATGTTTTACATTATATTTTAATATAATTTTTGATGAAAGTCTAACCCGACCTTCAAGTAAAGTACCACTTCCGGTCTGCCAATGTTTACCAATATTTATATTAATATGTAAGTCGTATATACCTACTTTGAGAAGTTTCGCATTATTTAATGAAATGAAGACTGAGTTTATTTTCACTCTCAATCATGGATCATAATGCTCTCAGGTGTATAACTGTTAATTATAAGTAAACCTATATTTTTTATTGTAATATATAAACAAAGAAGAAATTCTATGAGTCGGAGTACAATGACTGTGTGACGTGAGTGAGGTTATAGAAGTTTAACACCGCACAGCTGGCAGAGAGCAAAGAGGTTTTGTAAAATGGATTTGCCACTGTCGCAGTTATCTCTAATATTTTATTTCTCCTTTAGGTTAATTTGATACACATTCTTAATTTTATTTATTTTTTATATTATTATTTTACAGTCAGTTTTTTTCATATCTTTCAATGGTAAATCCATTTAGAAATCTCTCGCCAGCTCTCGTATTTTTATTATATACTTGACCTGGAACTGTTTTTTGGCTTATACAACTGCTTTTCGATTAGTTATTAAAGAATTGTGTAAGGAATAAGGTATTCTGCTTTATAATCACCCTAAACAATCTAAAACTGTAAAAACGCATTAAACAACTGAAACCAGGTATTTGAAAGTGCATTCGGACTTCGAAAACGTCTTTAGTGTGTGGTTGCGATATTCTCTGTCAGTTTTTCATCAGCTGATGGACTAATCAGGTAAAACGAAGTTCAGAATAAAGTATCTGTATAAAGGAGATCTGTATCTTGTGGATGCGCAACTCTGTTTATCTCCTGAGATGTGTATGTTCTAATTTCGCGGACTAAGAAGTGATCTTGCAGCAAGATGGAGCATTACTGATTCTTGGTATTCGCAGTCATGACATTGTCCATAATCCAAGCTGAAGATATGCTTGTAATGTTGAGTACCACTTTTAGTTATCAATCAGTGACCAAAAAGGGTTCACAACTAGATTTACAACAATCCTAATTATAAAATTTCAACTTTCTACGGCTAACCGTTTTTGAGTTATGCGAGATACGAACGTACATAAGTACGTACAGACACCACGACGAAACTAGTCAAAATGGATTCAGGGTGGTCAAAATAGATATTTCCGTTGAAATCTGAAAACCGAAAATTTTCACGATTACAATACTTCCTTTAATTCGTACAAGGAAGTAAAAATCCAAGCAACATGACGTATGGCTGTATCCAGCTCCGAGGATCATCCTTGGGTGACCTTTGACTTTGGCGCTAAACCTTAAAAAAAAATTTCGAATTTTGATACATGTTAAAGATTTTTTTCATGGTCGATTACTATGGTTCATTATTGAGAATGGTAAATTAAACATCGAAATGAAAAAAGGAACAACATAATGGATAAATGAGATCTGACACTTCATCTTAATAATTCGTTCTCACTGACAGAACCATTTAAATTTATTCATGATTTCGCTTCTTCATTTCTCTTTTCTCAGCTTACCTGTATCCCTCAAGGTAGTATCCTTGGTCCCATTCTCCTTACGGCTTATACAACTGACATCCCAACCGGTCCTAATAGCATTCCAATCACCCCTCACATCCATCGCAGAATGGTGTCAAACCTGAAGGATTCAAACAAATTACTATCCCGAATTATCCCGGAATCAATTTTTTTAACGACTAATATTATCCACGATGGCGCTAATATTTCATATGTTGCAGACCTGACCCGAAAAATTAGGGCAATCGTGGATGACATACATCAAAATTCGAAAATTTACAATTCAAGATACGCATCATCTAAAAACCGAGCAAAAAAAATCCGTCGTCCGCCGTCCGCGGTTCATCTCCGAGACTACTGGGTCGAAGTTTTTTTTTTTTTAGGTTTAGCACCAAAGTCACAGGTCACCCCAGGATGATCCTGCTGACGTGGATGATACTGCCATCCGTCATGTTGCTTGTACTTTTACTGCTTTGCACGAAGTAAAGGAAGTATTGTAATCGCGAAAATTTTCGGTTTTCAGATTTCAACGGAAATATCCATTTTGACCATCTCTGAATCCGTTTTGACTAGTTTCGTCGTAGCGTCTGTACGTACGTACGTTCGTATCACGCATAACTCAAAACGGTTAGCCGCAGAAAGTTGAAATTTTGTATTTAGGAGTGCTGTAAAATCTTGTCGTGAACCTCTCTTTTTGGCTACTGCTTGATAAACGAAAGTTGTACTTTACTTGAAGGTCATAATTGATTTACATCAAAAATTATATTAAAATGCTATGCAAAACTTCTCAAATTTAGTATTTATAACTTATATATATCGACTTAAATAATAAATAAATTTTGATTAATATTAGCAGACCGGAAGCGGTACTTAACTTGAAGGTCATAATAAACTTACATCAAAAATTACATTACATTGCATTACTTAGGGAACGCACCATATATTTACCCAAAACGAATTATCCTGCATTTCAATTTTGTGAGGTGCTGTAAAACAAATCTACCTTGTTTTGGGCAATGTCTAGGCTGCACCCTCAAAATCTTAAACCCATTTAAATTAAAGTTTCTTTTTATTGTTTTGTTATTTTACCAGTCCCCTCCTATTTGACGTGCATGACTCCTATCCAGTGCTTTAAACCGTCAAACCTATAGACAATTTGATGCATTCCGATTAAGGAAAATTACTGAAATGCTGAATAAAATTTTAGTTTTCAAGTATTATTAAAACCACTTATATTAATTTTTTTCCGCATACCTGACTCTTCGGTAATTCGAGGTTTTCGGCAGCAGTGCGGTGTTATATGGGGGTATACGTTTGCCACTGCTGCCAATAAATGTGCTCTTTATTTATAATATTTGTTTTCTTCTACATATTATTTGGACCAGATGTTCTGTCTTGCAGATCGGTCTGCATCCTTCCGGGTGCCGGTCCTGGCCCGCTGAATCTGGCCTTTCTGACAGTCCATCTCTTCTGTTGTCGGAACTTCATATTCTTGAGCGGATGGTGGCTCGCCGATGTCTAATGGCTGAGCCTCTGCTCGTTTATTCGTATCTGGTGTAGAACCACTGTAAAGCCGTTAAACTTAACGATGAAGTTTTGGGGAATGCATTTTTTTTTCCCCCAGCTTCGACTATGGCCGCTTTGTTTACTGATGTTTTCTCCTTCTATTTCGTAATTTGTAAATTTGTTAATAAAACTTGTATTTTTTTTTTTAAATCCCATATAATCAAAAATCCTAGCGATGAATATAAATAAAAATTATTAAAAACTAATACGGATAAGGTTTGTCTATGAAATTGGGAATGGGTTGCAAATATAAACTGAGCTTAACATAAACAGATGCAAATGAACAAATACACCGAATGCTTTCTTTCCAATACAATTGCTTAATTTGTTAATTGTATAAAAATAAAAATCCGAAGAAGACTTGATTTACAATTTATTGCAAATCTTATCGAACGTTCTCATGCGATGTAGTACTATTGCCATAGAAACGCTTTTAAAATCAGACATATGACAATGTTCTTAGTCTGAAAAAATGCTTCCAGTGTGGGTGTTTTCGATCTTTACGGTCGGTTTATCACTAGCTGAAGGGGAAGTCCCGCAGAATCCAATTCGAGGTAAGTTGACTGTGATGGAGGGGTTCGCTATCTACGTCTTAGAGTGTTTTTTTTCAAACAAAACGGAAGGAGATGTGATGTGGTTCAAAGATGGAGAGGTGTTGAAGCCTTCAGAGAAGATTATAGCCAAGGACAATAAGTTGTTCATAATAAACGCGACGGATAGGGATCTTAGCGGTCACTCTTGTTATATAGCTATGAGTGGCAGAACGAATTATACGAAAAATCCACCACCACTCGACACTGATCCGGTGGACAAAAATAGTTCTTGCAAATCCGAAGAAAGGCTAATCCAATGGAAGGCTAAGTCACGTGCGATATGGCCACTCCTCGGCATCATCCTACAGTTCGTCCTACTCGCTCTCATCATCTGCTTGTGCGATAGGAGCAAGAGGATCGACGACGCAGACGAAGAGGACAGCGTGGATGCGAGCCCACCGTCTGTTACGGTAGTTCCGCAGCTTACAGCCAAGATAGTGCGGTCGGAAGCCCTTCGGGACCGCTGGAAGTTGATAGCTGCTAAGGCCTACTCTGCTCGCCAAAAGGGCCTCATCTGAGTCTTATTATATCTTAGCTGGAATCTTACCTGTACATTAACTCTATTCTATGATAATTAAAGATTTTTCTCAATATTATGACATGATTTTTTTTTTATTCATACCATTTTATTGTTTCATATTCTTCCATGCAATTCCTACTATATATATTCTTGCTTTCTTATATTATTCTATCTTGCCTTATCTATCTCTGAAGAAGGCCTACAAATTCAGGCCGAAACTTCAGCAGATCTGCATTTCTTTGGGATGTCATGTAAGATCTAAGAAAAGGATCGAAATGACAGATGTTTACACATTTATCAACATAAAAAGGTCATTTTTAAAAATTATTCATCAGTTCAGTGCATAGGTTTCACTTTATTTGTAACTTTTTCTACTTCAGTTTGGTGATGTTTATAAGTTCTACAGATAAAGGAAAAGTGATTAAAACAAATTGGCATTAGATAAATAAATTCTTACATTCAAGCTAATCGGTTTTTGTTGAATATATGTTTTTTACTTCCTTGTACGAAGTAAAGGAAGTATTGTAATGGCGAAAAGTTTCAGTTTTCAGATTTAAACGGAAATATCCATTTTGACTAGTTTCGTCGTGACGTCGGTACGTGCGTATCTCGTATAACTCAAAAAAGGTTAGCCATAGGAAGTTTAAATTTTGTATTAATGATTTCTGAAAAATCTATTTGTGAATCTCCCTTTTTGGTCACTACATGATTACCGGAAGTGGTACTTTACTTGAAAATCATTATTGATTATCATTAAAAATTATATTACAATATAATGCAAATCTTCGCAAATTAAGTATATACTACTTATATATTAACATAAATAATATAATAATTTTTGGTTAACATTGGCAGACCGGAAGTGGTACTTTACTTGAAGGTTATGTTAGACTTTCATCAAAAATTATAATGTAAAACATCTTAAATTTGGTAAATAGGACTTATAACGGATACTATTTATAATTATAGTATTGGACGTATAAAGGATAGTATTTATAACTTATATATTGATTTAAAAAACATACTAGATTTTCGTTTAAACTGGAACACCGGAAGCGGTACTTTACTTGAAGATCATACTAAACTTTCATCAAAAATTATATTCAAATATAATTTAAAGCATCTCAAATTTGGTAAATAGGACTTTTATATCGATCTGAATGAATTTACAAGATTTTTTTTAAAATTGGTGAGCCGAAAAGGGTACTTTACTTGAAGGTCATAATAAAGCTACATCAAAAATTATATTAAAATTAAATTCAGAAATCATATGTTTCGGTAACAAAGGTTACAAACGAAATTTGGTTTCAAATCCAATTAAACATTTTTATTACTTGTTTTAAGTGTTAAAAGTGAGTATAAAATGCTGGTTTTCCTCCCCATTTGTGAAATTAACAAGTCTGCAGCAGGAAAATATGAAATAAGTTAAGTGGGTTCATCCGCACAAAATGTCGAAACTGTCAATTTCTAATGCTTTATCTAGTGATATTGACAGTTATAATGTTGCACGGAACACGAAAAAATCTCTTGGTAACTTGCCGGAGTTCGGGAGATTGCCAATTTTGAGAGGTGTACTTGACCGAATTAATTTTTTTTTTCTGCTCAATGGACGCAGAATTTGATGCTCTACAACTTTTATCGTATGAGTTTATCTCCTAGAGTACTCATTTATAAGTTGCAGATATAGTATTCTTGTCAGAAATAGTCAGAAAAACTGTTTTTTACAAAATAGGTGTTTTTGACCGTGGCTTTCTGCCACTCCTTCCATCTCCCTTACATACATACAGAAAGTAAATACAGAAAGTAAATACAACATACAGAAAGTAAATAATGTAAAAATTTTACCGTCCGAAGACTATTAGCTTTCGTTTCGTATGCACCAGACTACTACACCATGTTTCAATATCCATAGAAGTTAACTTCATCAACAATCTACCAATGTGCTTAAGTAGATATGGAAGTATATCCCGTCCCTTGGGACGAATGGGTTATATCGACAGTCGGGGTGTTATTTATTTTTAAATATTTTTTTTTCATTAATACAAAAGAGCTAAAACTCAAAAAATATACAAATTAATTGCTACCTGCGCTCCCGAAGCTTCATAGATAACAGAGAACTTAGGTTTCTTAAAAGTAGACAGACTTTTTTGTGAAAATGACTTTTTCGGACTTGAAATAAGTACGTAAAAGTGTTTAATAACGTAAAATAAGTGAATTACCGAAATAAGCTGTTACCATATTATACTTATATCTTAGGTTGTTGAAGATGTAAAAACTCAAATATTTAAATAAATGAGATGACATTATATTAAATGAGATATACGGTTCATCATTAGAGACTTGCTAAGTTCTTGTCAGACTGTAAGCTGAATTAACTCTCACCTTATACAATAATTATAGACAGTAACTGCCCAACTGTGGCACAACTTAACCAATCAATCCTAACTTAACCAATTGCTACGGTATTGGGTTAATAGGGTACAGTATTATTGGGCTCCCTAGAACCAAAATTGGTATCCTTTATGTAAGTTTATACATTTTATGATATTTTTTATACTATCTTATATACTCAGGCAAAAATAAGTAAACATATTCAAATAACATACGCAATTAAATTTTGAAATAAGATACTCATATTAAGATAAAACGATATGAGGCAAAAACATTTTATCTCAGGATTAGAACTGGTACATTTTCAATAATAAACTTAGTAATAGAATAAGAAAAAAAAAAACTCGCTCAAAATTTGATATTTTAAGCTTCAAGATACGCAGATTACAAAAATCGAAAGAAAAAATCCGCCAGTCTGCCGCCACTGACAGTGTGGCGTAAATTTAGTTAATAAAAAATTTATATTTTGTAAATTTTTATAAATTTACAAAAATAAATTATAATTTATAATAAACCACTTGAGAAATAATTTGCAGTGTTTTCCATATCATTATTATGCACAAGTTACAGGTCATTCCAGGATCTTCACATTACCATCCGTCATTTTAAATAGTGTCCTTGGTAACCTTCATACACCCGTATATCAGTCATTTACGAAGATATAGGAATAATATTAGAATCATCATACCAATGACTTAAAAGAAATAAATCCAAATAATTTTTCTTCTTTTAGTCCCGAGTACGTTGGGGCGAGGGTCCCGGAGTGCCCGCTTCGGAACGTTGTGGGTTCGACTCCCACCTGGGTCAGTTAATATTTATTTTGTGGCGATCCTGCTAAATGAATCTTGACACTTCCACTCTGGTTAGTACGCAACGGTGACGTTTAAGGTACACGCCAGAGGTTGGCAAAAAGGACCATAAGGCCCACTTGCCGGACCAGTTCCCCCCATCAATACCAGCACCAGTATCAGTAGATCTGACTTGCTTACTTTTCTAGCTAACTTGAGGTCGCAAAGAAATCTCACTCTTCCAATAGAGGAAATTAGATCTTCGGAGATTTTTCTTAGCACCGTCTTCAAGTTTAAGCTGCTTTTAACACCTGCATTATAGCACGTTATTCTTCGTCAGCAGTCCTAAAATTTATATATCCCTTTCTCTTATCGCCCTGTCAATTTCAAGCCAGAGATAATAAGTTGCATTAAATGGCATGTTCTTAGCCAATCGTTCGATTATTCGGGCGCCAGTTTATTTTTCTTAATTATTAAGATTAATATTGGATTCCATGTTAATTAGGTATGGCTTAGTCTAAGTATTGGAACTGTGCAAGGCATGGTCCTCTTGTAATATCGACGACATCAGTAATATAATTGTAAATCTCAATGCCAAAGTAACTCCAACATTCGATGAGTTTTGAGCGAGAGATATCCAATATTCCAGAAAATAATTGATCAAATTTTAGTCATATTTTCTCCGAAAATAATAGACTTTTACACTTTATCGAATGATCATATCCCTGCATCCCTCCAGAAATGTTAATTTTAAAATCTGTCGTATAACCCCTAAAACGCGATTTATTCGTTTTGGGAAATTTCTGATATAAATATAAATATATATTTTTTAGAACATAAGTGGGCAATTTCGAACATGAAGCCAAAAGTCTCAAAAATAACAAAAAATAAATCACCTGTCGATATTTCGCCAATTCAGGAATGTCCTGATGATGAGAAGGAGAGAAAGAAAAAAATAAAATAAAATAGAGAAAAAAAACAAAACAAAATGTAGCACATCTCACATCCACATTCAAAAAAGACACTAACCAGAGACAGAACCGTATTAGATTTATTGATAATTAAATATTCAGAAATATATATTGAGATTTGAATTATGATGCTCGGTAACCCTTGAAACAATGTTGGCTTCCCAATCAATGACAATATTCGTCATTTATTTAATGAAGAGCAGATTTTTTATTTTTTCGCGAGGTCTACACTTCAAGGCAATACTAGTATTGGCTATACAACAAAATTTATGAGGATTTTTTAATAAGATAATCATTTATTATTGAAAAATTAATATTTTGGGGTATTTTACACTCTGTTTCTCTCATCGATAAACCTTCAGAAACAGCTTGCTTTGCTTTTTTCAAATATTCTGTATTTATTTAGCATTTAGCTTTGTCTATATTTTCCTCATATATTTTTCTAACCATCTGAAACACAAACAGAAAAACATAAACATGGATTCGATAAACAGACACTAAACCCGATCGAGATTCTGGGCTTCTTGTTTGGAATTGTCCATTTATGCCCTAAAAAAAATTTTATGTCTCATTTGAGCTTTTGCTCTTGTATATTAATATAAATATATTTATATCAGGCTACATTTGGGCACTTCCAGCAGCCCTATTTGGATAAAATGAGCTGAAATTCAGTTTGTATGGTTTCTAGACAGAGCAATGCCATTCATATAAATATTTATGTATAAATTTAAGGCAAAAAAATCAGCCACTATTACGACACAAACGAGCTTTCGCTCGTCCAAATTGAGTTAGTGTGTTGAGAATTTGTATATGAATTGAGTAAGTTTTAGAGAAGTGAATTTTGGGGATCTCAATTTTTTTCTCCCATCCACGCCATTATGGTATTTTTATTTTTGTAATTTAGTTATTATTAAAGTAAAGTGGCCAGATATTTTACTGTGGAATGTGGGACAGGCGCAAACGAATAAATAAAATGGCCAATTATTTTATAGATTATTCAAAGAAAATAAAAAATAGAACAAGATACATAAAATTAAAACATCAAGATGAAATCTCTATTCGGCTGAATCTTTAGAAAATCGGACCAGTAGTCAGGAAGAAAAGTCGCGGGCGGTGGATGGCGGACGCACGAATATTTCTTTTTATTCGAAAATTTGGATTATACGTATCTTTTTTGGGAGATTAACATTTTTTTTCTTCTGTAAATAATAAACCAAAATGCAAAACTTAAATTTTCCGATTTCCTTAGGGGAATCGGACCATGGCTCATATGAACTCCTTTGTTGCTCTTGAGTTGCAGAATCGGCATCTGTTTTATCGGTACCTGGTTTTTATCTTGTAGACCCTGTCTAAATAAATTGTTTAAGAACTATTTTTTTCGTAATAAAATGTAACTATGAATACTTGTTATATACTAAAATTTGAGCAATTTCTTGCTTTAAATTTTACTAATTTACACATTTAAGCTAATAATAATACTTAAGGACTTATTGGTTATAACCCTAAAAACATACGGCAGCCATTTTAAAAAATCGGCCACATAAATCCTATATACGGGAGTCCCGGGAATCGTAGACTTTTAATCATTGTTTTTTAAAGACATTTTTCTTAAGAATCCATTATTGATCATACATTTTTTTAGTCCAAAAGATTGTTCAATGGGACAGCTTTAGATGTGGGACGAGGACCCAAATGTGGGACGTCTATATTAAACATAATTTAAAATACCACTTTAATGACGGAGGTGTGCAGCTCACTTTTTTTTTATTCAATATGCTATTTAACCTCCTCACACTATTCCAGTTTTCTTATTTTGTTATTCTTCCACCATCCTTGCCACTGTGTTAAAAAAAAAATCAACTACTTGCACACGCCATTTTAAATTTCTATTAAGAATATCCAGTTAAAATTTGAAGAAAATCGAACAACGCATTCGGTTTTATGCACATTTCTGTTTTTTTTATTTGCTTAATTGCATTAAATGTGTTTACTAGTGACTAGTGAATATGATGAAATATTCTCTTCTTCTATTTTGTACAAGGAATGGGAAGCGCCAGAGCGCATAAAATTTCCGGATGAGTAGGAAAGATGTTTTTACGATGTTGACATTATGTAGTTGTTGTCTTTCCATCTTATTAAAATGTAAATTATTTTCACGGTTTTAACCATCCCGGTTGCCATATCGTTTGGATTCTAAAATGTATTTATCATTGCCTGAGATATTCCAACATCATGTTTTCTCAAACATTGGCTAACCCATCGTGATGATTTTCTTACAAGCATATCTTCCGCTTGGATTAAGGACAACCGCTTTGTCATGGCTGCGAATATCAAGACTCAGTAATGCTCCATCTTGGTGCAATATTACTTCTTAGTGCGCGGAATTAGAACATACACATCTCAGGAGATAAGCAGAGTTGCGCATCCACAAGATACAGATCTCCTTTATACAGATACTTTATTCTGAACTTGGTTTTACCTGATTAGTCCATCACTTGATGAAAAACTGACAGGGAATATCGCAACCAGGCACTGAAGACGTTTTCGAAGTCTGAATGGACTTTCAAATGCCTGGTTTCAGTTGTTTAATGCGTTTTTACAGTTTTAGAGTGTTTAGGGTGATTATAAAGCAGAACATCTTATTCCTTCCACAATTCTTTAATAACTAATCGAAAAGCAGTTGTATAAGCCAAAACACAGTTTCAGGTCAAGTATATCAAAGAAACAATCAGAAAATAAATTTTATAAGAACACAAAAACACAACAGCTGGCGAGAGGTTTCTAATGGATTTACCATTCAAAGATATTAAAAAAATTTGGTGCGTTGCAAGCATCACACAACTTTCCCTTACCCTCCTATAATAATTATCTTTTTAATACAATTTTGAAGAGTTCACATAAACACTGCTTCTAATAAACTCAGCAGCATTCACTTCTTCTCCCACTTAAGTGCAATAAAACAGTTTTTTTTTAAATTTTAGTACAAAAATTCTGTACACTACCTATATATTTCAACTTTGTCAAGTTGCAATATATTTTAAAAGTTTCTGGTTTAGTTTCCATGGAAACATTTTCTTTCCATTAAATAATTAAATAAAATAATTAACTTAGTAATTTAATTATTAAGTTAATTTCCACTTTTGTATTCTTAAATTACTTTGTTACAGAGCGTATTGTTTACAACAACAGATTGACGGATTGGTGGGAGGAGGTTCGGTCGCATCCATCTCCTTTCGGATGCGCTGGGTTATCCATCTATTTTATGCTACTCATAAAATGCACGGTATCTTTGCTAATACTGTTACGATTTTGGTGATTTTTTTGCTTTTAGATAATTTAATATAATAGATAATTTCAAAATATGTTAGATAATTTCATATAATTCACTACATAATTTACTATAAATTGCATGCTTTTTAAGTTAAGCGCAAATAAAATATTCTTTTCGTCATAACTTTTTTCCCTACACTTTTTCGTTGATATACTACATAAATGAAAAGTTAAACGTCTTTAAGGTGAAGACATTAGGCAAGTTTCACCAAAATCGTTGGAGCCGTTTATGAGAAAATTGTAAAATTCATGATATAATGGCTAATTTCGGTTAGTCCGAGGCGTTGTATCTTTGCTAATAATGGTCCGATTTTGATGATTCTTTTATTGTTTTTAGATAATTTAATTATCTTTCATACAATTCTCACATAATTTACTAAAATGCATACTTTTTAAGCTATGCGCAAATAAAATATCCTTTTGATCATAACTTTTTTCCCTGCAATTCCTCGGTGATTTACTACATGAATGAAAAGTTAAATGCCTTTATGAAGAATAATTTAGGCAAGTTTCATCAAAATCATTAGAGCCGTTTTCGAGAAAAATGTAAAGAAGGGTAAAATCCATGATATAATAGCTATTATATCTTTACCAGAGAAAAGATATAACTTAACTTAACATATAATTTCTTTTTTGTTTTTATATTACAATACAAAATATAGGTTTACATATAATTAACAGTAATACACATGAGGGCATTATGTGTATGTCCATGATTGAGAGTGAAAATAAACTCAGTATTCATTAACTATTAATTAAATAAATAATGCGAAACTTCTCAAAGTAGGTATATACGACTTACATATTAATATAAATAATATAATAAATTTTGATTAACATTATAATGTAAATTATAATATAAATTTACATTATAAATTATAATGTAAAACATCTCAAATTTGGTAAATAGGACATTTATTAAATTGGTGAACCGAAAAGGGTTCTTTACTTGAAGGTCATAATAAACTTACATAAAAAATTATATTAAAATTAAATACAAAAATCATATGATTCGGTAATAAAGGTTACAAACGCGTTTTTTCCACTCTAATTAAACAATTTGATTATTTATTTTGGTTGGCTGATTTTGTTGTCTACCGGTTTAGGCTGAATATATTATCCATTCCTAATTTATTGTTTTTAGTGTTTAGAACAATAATTATTTGGCAGAAGAATATATTACCTGTTTTAATGGAATTACTCTAGACTGATCGAGGGTTTTGCAGTCATGTCAATTTGTAGTCATGTTGTAATAATAGTATACTATTAAATAGCTGGTTTTCGGGGCTCCTTGTAAAGCAATGAATTTCCTTCTAAACAATATACTTATTATAGTTTGTTTTTTTTGTGTGTTTTTTTAATAATAATTTTAATTTTGTTTATTTAATTTTACTCTAAAATTTATGTTTATGACAGCTAAAACATTAATTAATAGCTAAAATAAGCTATAAAATTGCAGGCGCATGACATGCAAAGAATATTTGCAGGCACAGGTGAGATATTTATTTTCTCCTTATGTATAAATATATTGTACTTTATGCACGCCTTTATTAATGTAAATATGTTTAAGTATTAATAAACATACACATATCATACCTAATAATTTATTTTATTTAATTCATCCATACTTATATATTATTCTATAAAATTTTAGGTCAGGACATAAATGTTTATGTATATAGTGACATAAGTGACCATTATTATGTATAATTTATGATATATATATATATATATATATATATATATATATATATATATATATATATATATATATATATATATATAGGAGATGATTAATTTAAATTTAATATTATCCACTTGGAATTGTGAATAGGAACTTATTTTCACGGCAATATATGCTTGGGAAATTTTTCTAAAGTCTAATTTCACTGTCTATTTCAGAAGTGAAAAGCCCTTCAATTCTCTACCACCTCTTCGGGAAAACTTTCAAGGGCCTGGAAGCTCCCCTCCATACGTAAATTAGAAGTTTTACCAATTCCTTCGCCCGAACTTTTGTCCGAATAGATTGAGTTCAGAGGTATTGCAGTCCAATCTTTGTGGTCGTCGAAAAATTCAAAACTTCTTTGGGAGTAATTCTATTGTCACAAAATTAGATTTGAATGGATGCACTACAATTTAATTATTTTGTAACTTACCTCACTATAATTATACGAGATTGATATGTTTTGTAAATCTAAATTTCAATTTAGTGATTACAGAAAATCTATTCATTAATAATATTTCTATTTTTTAGTTTCATTCAATAGCCTATTATAACCTTACCAATTCTGTCGTAAAAATCATGATTTAAAGCTCATTCAATTTTTTTACTGAACTTTCTTGGAATGAATGGATCTCTCAAGTATAGGAATAGTCATTACAAGGCACTGCTTAAAAATATGAAGTAGAATGCACATAAAATAGACTCAAAAAACATCGATGAGTCAAATTAGTACTTATGGCAGGCTACCTCTATTTGTCAGGTGTTCTCGAAAAATGTTACTGTGGTGGGTTTAAGGAATGACAGATCCTGTTATTCTACCATGTTTTTACTTTCTTTTAGGCAGTAAAGGAAGTATTATAATCGCGAAAATTTTAGGTTTTCACCGGAAATATCCATTTTGACCATCCCTGGATCTATTTTGACTGGCTTCGTCGTAACGTCTGTACTTATGTTCGTTTTTATGATAATTTTTTAGAATAAATAAAATGTGATGGAATTAGGTGCGAGAGAGTCAGGTTTTTGTAAGTATTCGTTGTTTACTGATTGGGCCTTAACTCAAGAGCCTCGATATTTACACAACACCAAATCCCACAAAACTTGAAGAACTAGAATAGAAATTCATCAAATATTAATCTTCGTTCTCTATTCTATGATGAGGTGAGGGACAGAGGATCACCAATCTCTTAAGAACATCTTTTAACTTAACATCTCACGATTACAGGATGTTGATGAAGGTTTCTATCGGCATCGGATACAATTTCTTTTTGGAGAAAACTGGTATGGCTTGCCAACTGTTTTCTCAGTTGTAGAAGGTTGTGAGCTTACTTGGCGCTAATTTCAAAAAGAGTGAGGGAGTGAGGTACATGACCAGGGAACAAACAATTAATTCAAATAATTGTCAACATAATTATTGACGAATTCGAGTTCCGTTTCTGAAGATTATAAACTTCTTTTTAACATCAAATTTATTTTGATAGCGATAGGTTACGATTTATGGAAGATAAACAAAGTCAATGATAAAAATTTAAGTAATGGGGCATGTGAGGCAGTGAGGATTGTAATATTTAAAATATGTTTGCATTTGTAAAATTATTATTGACTAATATACCCGAGAGAGAACTCTCGCAATAGATTCATATCCTTCTTCTAATCCTTAATACATTAGAAGTATAAGCGATATTAGGAAAACATATTTATTTGTGTAAACAATATAATATTACCAAAAAAGTTTATTTAAAACACACACACTTGGTGAAGCTACATAGTTTTTAATGACTATGTTGAAATTAAAGTTCATACTTAATAAGTAATTAGCTTACCCCACTGAAAAATATTTCTTCAATTTAGCAGTTAAGCAATTAGATTCAGCTATACCATTTTCTATGTGTAGTATTCATATTTAACAGTGCCCTTTAGGGCTGGACCTAGGAAACAATATATAATTTCCCACTCATTAAAAGTGTTTGTAAACAGACTCAAATTGATATAAAGTTGCCATGACAACGGCACGTACGCAAGATGGCATGAGGCCCGTGCGGACCTATAGCGTGCGTTATAGAAAAAATAGACTATTGCAGTGGATCGAAGGTCGGCGGTGAGCGGCGGGACTGCGATTTCTATCCGTTTCATAACCTCTAGAGCACGATTATGGAAAATTTGGAGATGTCTGATATATATTTATATATATATTTTTTCCCGCTACATTTGAGCCCGTCCAGCGGCCCCCTTTGGGTCAAATGAGCTGAAATTTGGCATGTAGGGCTTTCTTCAAGGCAGAACGATACCATTAAAGAATGGGTTAATTCCAGTCAAAATTTCGATATGTCATTTTCGGTAAATTGTCATTTCATATGTAAATTTCGGTATGTTAGTGGACTGTCTTTTGTGGGTCTCAATTTTTTCCTACTCCTCCGTTTTTATCTTTTTTTATTTTAACGGGAAAATACGACTTTAGTGACGGAGTTCTACTGCTCACGGATTTTTTTCAAAGAATGACTTATATACAATTCAGTAGGTTGAGGATTATTTAAGCGAGGAATTGAATACGCTTTGCAAGGAAGTTAAGAATATAGGAAGGTTTTTCCGCCTGGTAAGGATTGGATTAGGAAGACATTAAGAAGATGTGGCCTTCGGAAATTAGGATAGTCATATTTGTTCCAGTGAGAGCTACTGAGAAGACCGAAAATGAATCTTATGAAGTAATTTATTAATATTTTTAATCTCATCTCGTGCTCACCAGACAGCGCTCCATTCATTGAGTTTCCATACTCGAAGTGATATAGAATGAGGGAAGTAGTATCTTCCTCTAAAGGTGACAGTTATTCAGCGGTGATAAATCACGGAATCTTAGGAGTTCTTTGAGGATTGATATGGATTTATGGATGATTTGGGAGATATCAATGGAGTAATCCAAGTTAGGTATTGATTGATGGTAACTCCGAAGTTTTTTTTTATAGAATTTTTGAACTGAATAGGAATGCTATTGAGATATATTAATGGATGGTAGGGATAGGAATTAAGGGAGGGTTTTGAATCGATGAGAATAGCCTTTGTTTTTGCTGGATTCAGACTCAATTCATCTGAAGGCCAATGGTTAATACTGTCATCATTATCCTTGAGTTTCCGAGAGGCCTCGAGCAGTTCGGAAGGATAGAAGGATATGAAAATTTATAGATCCTCTGCTTGTGAATAATATTGAGAGAAGTGGGTAAATTAGTGGATCTATCTTATGAAATCTTCTTAAAAATGCAAAATAAATTCTTTAAACACACACACACACACACACACACACACACACACACACACACACACACACACACACACACACACACACACACACACACACACATATATATATATGTATATATATATACATTTATACAGGTATACATTTTTTTTCCTTATCTCTAATTTGTATATAGACTGGTCTACTGTAATTTCTAAACTTGTATCCAAAAAAAATTATTACTAATACATTACAATTTTCAAGGTTTAAATCATCTCAATAAATTTTCAATTTTTTTTTTGGGAACATATGGCAATTTAAAATTATCTGAAAACGCATTTTAATGTGAAAACATTTTGATAAAACCTAAAGCGTTTAATTAGGGATTGATTAATTGATTAATTGATTGATAAATTATTTGCCATTTCTATAATTTTTTTTCTATAAAACTGATGTATATGTAACTATGTATATATATATATATATATATATATATATATATATATATATATATATATATATATATATATATATATATATATATATATATATATATATTTATATATATAAGAGCTCGAAATGAGACATAAATTGAAAGGTCCATGCAAGAAGCCAAGAGTTCTCAAAAATAACAGAAAACAATTTTTTTTTTTTGTGAGATAGCCGTGTTTCCACTGTTTTCTTTTTAGGGGCCTTAATCTTCTGTGCATTTTAAATTTTCCATCCCTCCTATATTTTTTTAAATTGCTTTATCAATTATTTGATTTTATTTTGAAGATCTTTTCTACATTTTTTAGTATGTGTATTTTCTTTTTTTTTGTGATCAGCTGTTTGTAATTTAACCTTTCCCAGCTGTCATGCAATCTACCTTTTTCATCAGTATGTTTATGGGTATCTTGGAGCGGGGTGCTGTCCCTGGTTAGTATGTTTTGTGGACTGTGAATGTGAAATGTACTTCATTTTTCTTGATATATTTTTTCTGTCCTGATGATGCCTGATGATGAAAGACTTCAGCAGGTTTTTGATTAAGCATGTAAAAAGTACTGATTTTTTCCAACGGTGCTGGATTTTTTGTTACAAAGGTGTGATTTTATTTCCATACTATTTGTGAGAAATATGTAAAATAATTTGTCTATTTCTTTAAATATAGATAACAATTAAAATAAGAATTAAAAAAAAAAATTAACAAGGTAAAAAACACTTATCTTTTTTTTTTCTTTCTACATTTTCAGGGAATAATATGGACGGTTTTTGTAACTACTCTTCTCTGGAGCTTTTAAGCCAACTTTAACTTACCACAGATGTTTACGAAGGGTTGTAAAAAAGGGATAGGTTGTAAATTTCGTTTGTAATTGGTATTCAGTATATTTTTTCTCCTTTATTGCAACTTATAGTTGTCTTGAGGGTGTCAACTACCGGTGCTGTTTCTTGTGTAAATAGGGAAAAAAATCTAAGTGACCCAGAAATAAAATATGGAAGAACAAACGTAGCGAGAGTGGGCTCAGCCATCAACCCGTCCCATTGAGATTAATGGACAGATTATTTTAGAAACTTTTTATCATTCGTCCACAAACGTTCAACTTTCCTCCAATCCATTACCCCCAGTCAATTCTTTGAAATTATAATATATTTTCTTAATAGCAATAAAATCAGTATAGATAATAATGTGAAATTATTGTCATTTTCAAATTATTTTACTAATAATTATCCTAATTAGGATGTTTCGTAGACAGTTGTGAAGGAGCCACCTCGCTAATACTTAGCAAAGTATGATGGAAACTTTATAAGTAGTACATCTTAGGAACCCATTAGTGAACCTTCTTCCCCGTAAAGTCTTTATTGGAATTTTAATTAATTTTATAATCAGTTATTAAAGCTTAACTATTTTTGGGTTTGATATTAACTAACAGGTAATATATAAATAGCTGTGAGGTTTAAAGTTTGAATAATTGAGGAGTTTTCTATTAAAAGTGGATATATACACTTTTCAGTTGATATCCGCATGATGGTATAGAAGGATCAATCAAATTAGGGATTCTAGATTAGGATAGTTATAATTTCTGTTCTAATTCTATTTTTTTTTTTGTGTTTTTAGAACTGAAGATGAATGTATGACATTCGAAACTAGTTTTCAATAAAACAAAATTATAGAAGTGGCAAATAATTTATCAATCCCTAATATACACTTTTGGAAAATTATTACAAAAAAATCATAAGAACGGCATCTCATGGAGATAAGACAACTTTTTGTTTAAAATGTTGATTTTTAACACTTATTTGACAGAGGAAATTCAAGATTTGAAATAAACTGAAGAATTTTTAGGGGTAGAATATTAATTTGTCAAAAAAAACTTAATTTTTTTGTAAATGGATATATTAACTTTTGATAGAAAACTCCTCAATTGTATTTTAATGTATCACATGAACAATATTAATTTAATTAGGGATTGATAAATTATTTGCCATTTTTTTTTATTGAAAACTAGTTTATAATGTTATACTTTCATCCTCAGTTCTAAAAACACACAAAAAATTCAAAAATAAACAATTCAAAATATATTTTGGTATTATTATACATATTAAATTAGATTAATATAAATCAGTATTATAAAACATTTATGAATTTAATTAAGACAAGTAATCAAATACATGTTGGTACGCACCAAGGTTTTAAACCTTATAACCTTATAATACTGATTTATATTAATCTAATTTCATATGTATAATAATACCAAACTATATTTTGAATTGCTTATTTTTGATTTTTTTGTGTGTTTTTAGAACTGAGGATGAATGTATAACATTGGAAACTAGTTTTCAATAAAACAAATTTATAGAAGTGGCAAATAATTTATCAATCCCTAATTAGATTGGTCCTTCTATACTATCATGCGGATGCCAACTGAATATTAATTTCATTCATATTTTTAAAATCGGTTTAATATGATTTTAGTAATTTATATTTGGACAACGACAAGAAACTGCTCGTCGTTTTCGGCTACTTCAACACTTACTAGACAAATGCTCTAAGCCTCCAAATGATTAAAAAAGGCTCATTTCTATGACTTTAATAAGGCTTGAGCTTTAGGGCTGCATTAAACCATCGAATTCCTCTCGTCTCCAATACTTACAATCCAAAATCCTTAATGCTCCTTACATCGTCATGAATAAAATCATCCAAAATTACCTTAATGTTCTACATGTTGCCGATTTCGCTCGAACCAGGTGCTCATCCTTCCATGTCAAGTTCCATTCAGTATTTTTTTTTTAGTTAATACAGTAGCTAATTTCAATAAATAAATATATATAAATATATTTGGACTATCACATCTGTTCTGGAAATTTATATATATTTCATGCACTGTTCGGTGAAATGGCGGAAATCAAATACTTGTGTAATGTCACTTGCAGATGAGTAAATGTATTACAAAGACAACAATTTTTTTTTAAAATGGTAACCATTTTTTTTTTTTTTTTTTTTTTGTGGTCTGATAAAGAAAGTGATTGCATAGTTGCATAAGTAGATTTCATGTGTAACCATCACTTTATGCAACGCGTCGATAAAAAGGTGATTCGACACTGGAAAAAAAAATGAAGATAAAATAATCACATTTATTATAAACCTCCCACAATTGTTCCCCTCAATGTACTGGACAATTTAAATTGACAACAATATAAATTTATGTCAAACAGTCATAACATTCTTATATTTAACTCTGGCGATACAAACATGTCAACACTAACAAAAGGGTTTTGGTATCCCTTATAAATATATTCTATAAACTAATACATGATATAATTTTGTTTGATTTAAATGAGGCTAGGAAACACATAACATACATTAAATCAATTTTGGAGCGTTTTAAATAGTTCTAAAGGTATATAAAGTTCTAAGAAGAGCTATATCCCTATAGTGCACTGTTGCATTGGTTTAAAAATCGCAAACCTTTAATCAGATTTTCTATGTCTATAAGTAGATTTGCAACAGGAAGGCACTACACAAAACAGTGATTTTGGATATATATACAATCTAGGCAGCATATAAACGCTATATACAATCGTGATTATATACAGGTAATTAATTATACGTCTTGAATTGAGGTATATATACAACATTATTGAAAAAATACAACATTTTGCAGAAACGGTTCAGGAACAGGTCGGGTCTTTAAAAATAATCACATCTATTAGGATAGATCGGTCCGCAGATGACTCCTACAAGATACATTCATACTCCTGAAGATACATTCAAGCCACAACCGTCTTGAAAAGAGCTTGATCCAATTCACTCCTGGTTCTGGTTTATCCCTGCTGCCCTAAGGCCGTCTATCATGTCACCAAGAAAGATGTCAACAGGAGCCATAGTCCGGAACCTGCAACATAAATTACATTCCGCATGATAATATAATCAAATACCTTCAGTAACACATATGTTTCGTAAAATATATTATTATAATATCTAGATTTATAGTGATTGGAATGGTACGAAATGCCAGGCTAGCGAGCGTGCAATAGGAGGTATTTCAAAGAAAAGAAAGCACTTGGATTGCTGACCTCTCGAAGCGGAGGAACGTATTGCCCGGCATCTCTACCTCGGAAGTAACAGACCCTAAGAAACTATATCTATGAATCTTGACCGATATTATATTAAATTCAGATGATTAGATATATATACTTTTGATGGCCTCTCACTGATATACCTCAAAAAAATCTGTAATGAAACTACATTCTGGTGCTAACTAGAGAGCTACTGGGCAAATTCATCCTGAAGTCCACCTACTTACCAACAATCGGGTCTATTTGGATATATGGAAAAGAGCCAAGTATTATATATTATATTATAAATTCAACACTAATATATCACACTAATCCTGTAGTATATAAATTCGCGTGACTTTATTTCAATTCAAGTTGGCTCTCGATAATCGTCTGAAAAGAAGATGCTCCCATCACCAATAGTCATACGGAGACAATCAAAATTCAAGAAAAATAAAGCAGGTGCATAAAATTTATTATTTGTATGTCGCAAAATAACTCTGCTAGCAACCTAATGCCTGGAGACCTAAAAGTTAAAATATACAAGACTATTACATAAGTCTTTATAGATGCGAAACGTAGCCTTCAAAACTCCTAGAATAAAATACTGGGTGGAATATTTTTCGCCATAAAAGACGAATGAATTTATTGAATAGAATAACGGTTTAAGCGGTACTATTGACTATTGCATGCACAATGAAAGCTCTCATTTGGTTATTAGTTTTAGTTGGAATTGGGGGAACCAGATGATTTATGGTATCTATCTGGACATTGTTCCTTGTGATTTTTTAGGATATAGGAGAGTTATTTATTTCGTAAATTAGCGATGAAGCTCACCGGGGGTTTAGGCTTCCAGTATAGTTCCAGTCCTCAGTAGTCAAAAGAGGATTCGTCATGTAGCAGGACTGTCGAAGAATTTGCTAAGTCACCTATTGGATAAAGCACGTCATCGTCCATAGATTAGGCTAAAACACTCCTTTGCACAACCGTTGGTCTAGAAACAGTACGGAACATACTCGTACTGGTACTGGTAAAAGTGGGAGGACAAAATCCGACAAGTGGTCCTAGTGGTCCTTTTTGCCTACTCCGTGGGTAGTAACCAATAGAGAACACCTATTTATCCTACATATCGAACCTTCTGGTTTTCCTGATGAAGTTTAGAAGAGACGCCCATTCAACGGAGGTAGCCTCTTGTTCTCGGATTGCGTCAGATCCGTGCAGTCTATATCTCAATGAGGCTGTCTATTGCAGTCAGCTTTGTAGTGTAGAACAGTCTCTGGTGTCAGCCCACAGAAGAGGCAGAACTCGTCCCCTTGTAATCTACAGATCTTTAAGTGTCTTTTAAGCCTGCAGTGACCTGTGAGTACTGCGATTAACAGTCAGAGTTCGTTTCTGTTGAGGCCCAGCAGCCACTTGGTTCTAGAAGGAGAGGGTTTTAGTTAGTGCCTTAGCCTGTCTGAGGCCTACGCACTCCCTCCACTCCTTACAAGCTATTCTCTATGTTCAGTTGTGGACCTTATTCCGATGATGTCTTTTAGAGATACCTAACGAAGGTTCAGGCCCCGGGATAGTGTTCTCAGGAACCCATACTAATTTCAAACTCTTAGAGCAGGCGAGTAACTCCAATGCCTGCTTGCGTTCTTTTACCAGTGCGGAAGTTACCCTATAGTATTCCAGGGCTTGGAGAGCCGACTGGCTGACTGAGTAATACCGGTAATAGTAATAGCAGCCCTGTCGCATCTAGTAACTTCCGTACATGTGACTGCGGATAATATCGCGAAGACAGTAGAGTGTTTGCCCAATGGAAGAGTTTAAGTTAATGCCTAAATCCTGTATACTCCCGCTCCTGCTAGAAGCTGGTCGAGTCTTTCCTATATCCATCCGTGAAACAGTATAGGTTGTCTATTTGTGTAACTACCGAACCTTGTTCCCAGTCAGAACAACTAGCTCACTTTAGAATCTAGAATAAGGTTTCTATCAAGTGGAGGACAGCAATATTGAAGGATAGAAAGCTCCTTTTCCAGTACAGACTATACAGACTAAGTACTGAATCCAAGACCCTTCATGGATTGTAGCGGTAGAGGTTTTTTTTTTTTTTTAAATTTTTTTTTATGCATAAATAGTTTAATGTTGAGTGAAAGGTTTTATGATCTTATCAGGTGATTTAGTCTTAACGACTTGATCCTCACTATCATTTTTAATGTATAATTATGTTTACATCAATAAATAAGCAATTAATAATACGGTAAGGAAAAGATGGAAATCACATATGTAAAATATATTCCAAACGAAAGATCAAAAAAAATTCTAGAAAAAATTTATTTTTGCTTTTGAGGTGTAAAATTTATTCCTTAAGTTGGAAATTACTAAGTCAGCTTGTCTGATTGATCGTGATTATATATTTATATATTTTTCAAGTTTTTTTTTTCTTAATCACAGTGTTAATAATAGTATTTTATACCACAATTTTTATTTTATTTTATTATTTTTTAAATTAATGAAAGGATATTTTTAAAACAGAATTGCAATTCCAGTAAAATATGCTTCAATACAATGTTTATTCGTATGAAGATGTGTTTTCTGATTGGGTTTACTTAGTGGAGTCTGTGGTCAGTCAACATTCAACAATGCGGTTGGCGCAGTTTGGTTTACTTGGTACTAGCGAAGAGGGACTTTGAAATCACCTATATTTGAATTCTAGTTTGCTCTGTTGGATGTTGAATTTGTAAAGGTTAGAGATAATGTAAAATAAATATAACATAAAAATAAACCTCCTATCCTTTTTAAAACATGGTCAGATTTTAAATGTTATACAGGAAAATGGCCCTAAGCTGAGCCAAATGTTCGAAATAAAAATTGTTGTTACAAACAGGATACTTTTTCATTTTTAACGTGAAAAACTCAAAGGCTTCACGAGAACCCATTATCTATTCGGGTAAAATATGTATTTTCCTTGTACGGTTCCTAGGATGTTGCCAATGAAGGTCTGTACTAAATTTTCCTTTGAGTTGATGTCCGCATGATGGTATAGAAGGATCTATCCCTAATCAAATTTCCATATGTTGAACATATCGACGTCGTTTTTTGAAATAGGCGTAAGCGCCATTTACTAATCTTGAGAGAAAACACGTGAAACTTTTTTGCCTGAATAATAATATATATTTTTAAAATTTTATTCTTTATTGTTTATAGTGGGAGTATATTAAGATGGCAAAATTTTTATAATTACAATATATTTTTAAAGCTTCTGGTACTGACCAAGGCCAGAGTGGTTACATCATCAATAGTAGATTTTTATACTATTTCCAATTTTTTTTTCTCGATATATCGTGAGCGGGAACGATAGTCATGGTGATTACATCCCATAATAAATTGAAACCTAAATTTCGAATTTTTGGGCTTTAAACCTTTTTAAAAAAGCAACGTCGATTTATTTAATAAATCATATCATTGCAAAAGAGTATCACGTTTATCAAATGCTATAGTTAGAATTCAAATTATGAAGTATTTATGTTTTAATGATTTTTTTAGTCGAAGTTCAGCGAATAATATTTTTGATTCGTCTCAAATTTGCATTAAAATTTAATATCGGATTGATTGTTATGATTGATCGGAATATTGGAACCCAGATTGAGTTCATTCAATATTCAAAAACCATTACTGGCCAACTGCTCTGTATTTAACAGATCACATCCTTTTTGGTGCAATCCCACTCTACAACTACCTTTAAAGTTCGATGCAGGGATGTTTAAATTGAAATATTAATATAATTTAAAATTAGGTTTACAGAACTGAGCACAAAATAGTACAATAAAATGGTACAGTGGTAGATTTTAATGAATGTGGATTTGAAATTAGTCCATTAATTGAAAAGAAAATAATAAAGAAAGAAAAAAATACCAATTTAATTATAGTTTTAAATTAAAATACGGCAAGAGAGGAATGGTTATCATTAAGGTTTCTAATAGCAATAATTATAAAACATTTTGTCTATCTCAACTCCACTTGAGTGACTTATCGTTGATCCTGAGACAAGTTTATAGCCCATTCAAATATTTGCTGAAGGCCTCCACTTTGTGTTAGCGTCTTCAGGCAATCCATCTTACTTCGGATCAAACGTCTTACTCAGTTCTTCATTTCAAAAAATGCATTCTATAGTCACAATGAATTCGATACTATATCAGCTATAATAATTATAATAAAAGAAGGGATTAAATTGTAATGAAATCAGCCCTTTATAACTGAACGTATCGTGACCCATAACAGATCTTTTATCCTGCTGATTGATAATAATATGAAGACCGCTGAGATAATAGGTGAAATTAATAAAACTGAGCATGTGCTCATTCCTCAAAAAATACTGAGCAGATGCTCCGGTTGGATGTGAATAAAGAGAAGTTACACAATGGAATACTTGCTAAGTGTATGTAACACCTGCTTCTAATATTTGATTCTGAGTACATGCTCACCTTTCTGAATGAATAAAACTGAGAACGTAATCCACAATTAGAGTAGGTATTCAGTAAAATGTCGATCTACTCTTTCGAAGACTCGACATTTTACTGAGTACCTACTTACATAGTTGAGCACGTTCTCAATTTTAATCATTTAGAAAGGTGAGCAGGTACTCCGAATCAATATCCAACCCATATTTTGAGCACGTGCTTTATATACTTAGCAATTATTCCATTTTCGAACATCTTTTTATTCACATCTAACGAAGAATCTACTCAGTTCTTTGAGGATTGAATGCGTGTTTAGTTTTATACACTTCATCTATTATATATTACTGTGCCAAATGACGGTAACAATAATTCAGTCTGTGAAGAAAAAAAAATTGGAAGTATCAAGCTCTAACAGCTGAATTTAAAAGATCTGTACGTTCTGGATAAAGTACTTGTGAGGGTTGTGATCCCCAACTCCTATCGGGATCCTGAATACTGTCTACTGTGGAAGCCACTGACAGGTTTTGCCTCCCGATGACTATTATGACCAGAAAGTTTTTACTTTAGAACACCCCAAGAACTTTAAGGAGTTTCCTTAATATTCAATAGTAATACAAAAAACTGACCTGAAGTGGTTGGAATTGACACTCTCCCCATCTCCGGGAAAAAATACTCTTTCGAAGTGTTGACAAATAAATAAAAAAAAAAAAATAAATTAAATAATATTATATGATTGAAATATTCGAATGACAAAACCTTAAGTCTCAAATAGCACTTAATAACTAACCAGTCAAGGTTTCACCAATTCAGACATC
Source organism: Rhaphigaster nebulosa (assembly GCA_948150685.1). Classification (NCBI taxonomy): domain Eukaryota; kingdom Metazoa; phylum Arthropoda; class Insecta; order Hemiptera; family Pentatomidae; genus Rhaphigaster; species Rhaphigaster nebulosa. The sequence continues at coordinate 10,384,001 of OX411311.1, read as the reverse complement.
ATCAGGACAAAATAAGATAAGATCACATAAATGCTGACTTGAGGCAGCACATCTCACATCAACAGTCTAAACAAGACAAAAATCACTCCGAGAAACATTGATTGGTTAGTTATTTACTGACATTTGAAAGACTTAGGCCTTTGCTTTTGGAATCTACCAATAATATCATATAAACAATAATGTATAGTTCAGTAATTTTCTTTTTGCGTTGGTTCCAAGTATCCCAGACTGATTAGATCCGAGCCAAGCTGATTAAGCTTGCCAATACGATATAATATATCATAGTTTCCTGTCTTATATATCAGGAAGCGTCGAAGGGATATCTCTACGCCATGACATGTTTATCGGGATTATTTATTACATTTTATCTACTGCTACGAAGTGGGAGGGGGGAGGGATCTTGGCTGCTTTTCCAAGATAAGCAAAGGCTTTGTTCCTATCGGGTTAGCCTGGACTATTTTCGTAAAAGTTTTTCAATTTCGTGCTATATTTTCGTAGTATAGAGAATACCATACAGTTGATCTAGGATATGTTAATATTTATGCTATCATTGATAAAGATTCGATGGCACCAATAAATTTAATTATAACAAAAAACATTTTTTTAAATTAGAAACAGATACAGTATTTTGGTATAAAGACTTTACATAAACCACTTTAAGTATATTCTAGACAGGACAAAAAAAAGATGCTGATCCTCAATGTTTTGCATCTGGCATATAGCATATTCAGAATTAAATATAATGACAATATCAAATTAAATGACATTTCTAATGACAGAAATTTTAATGGTTTGACCCCTATCATCTCAAAGAGCGGCCGAAGTTCTCAAAAATAACACAAGTTTTAGTTGTACCTATTTCATTCTGGATATGCGACATATCACTGTGATATATGTGATAATACCTCATACTATTTTAATCAAGATTATTAATACGGAATAATTATCCTTATCCTTTAATGTCATGTTTAAATTTCGTCTAACAATAAACATCACTTTCTAGAATACGATTGGAAGATTTGAAGAAACGTATTTGCAGACCAAATGCAGTACATCTCACATCAACAGTATGTAAAGACGCATCAACTAGAGGCGCACACATCACTCCAAGTCATACAATTACATACTCCATTATGTATGTGAATGCATTCAAGAGTATGTGATTGGATTTCATGAAGTAGTGTGCGTCTATCATGTTGATCTAGTTGATAAATCTTTTTGATGTGAGATATATTTATTGTATTTAGTATATATATATATATATATATATATATATATATATATATATATATATATATATATATATATATATATGTCATTTTGTTGTTTTTGTCCTGAAGATGCCCTAATAGGCGAATCGTTGACTGGTTAATTTTTTTTACCGGTATTTTAGAGACTTAAGAGTTCCGTGTATGGAATCCTCCAACTATATCCTAGCAATAAATTAATGTCTCTTTTTGAGTATTTGCTCGTTTATATTAGATAAAAGCAACGACAATAAACTTCTATGCCGGATTCCACAAGTAGTTAATGAGGACTGGCTAACCAAATTAATGCAAATAGATTAGTCGTTAGTCGGCAAACGATGGTTTGCTAATTAACAATCTTTAATTTTTAAATGTTTTTTCCTTAAAGCATTTGCCAATTTAGGTTTAGAAAGTTACAGTTATAAAGCAATAACAGGTTCTTATTTAATATCAGAGAGTTGAAACTGGATTAAAGTATATTTAGTATATTTATAGCAGCTTTTAGTATATTTTAGTATATTTATAGCAGTATGTGACAATTATTATCATCTTTTTAACTGTTATTTAGAAATGTAAGAAAATTGGATCAATTTTTTATAAAGTAAGTTAAAAGCTAAAATAAATTAAATGCTACTTAATTCAGAAAATTCATTCTCCTCCCCCCTCGAAAAAAAATAAAAAATTAAATATCATTAAATTTGAATGAAGAAATCATATGCCTCTATAGCAATGAATTAGTGAAGATGAGGTTTGTTGCTTTTTACCTATACCAGAGCCAAATTTACAGTTCAATATTGACAGAATTGTGAAACTATCAATAATTTTTATTTAATTATTCATAAATTCAGAATTTAGTCAATAATGAAGCATAGATTTGGTTCAGGCACAAGTAGAAAGCAACATTGCTAAAACTGAGGTTGACCACTTTCTTTTCCAAACCGACGCTATAAATATGTAATGGAATAATTAATTTTTACAAAACAATTTAAACTATAATTTATAATGTTACCGTAATTTGTAGCTTTGGCCCAAACCGAAGAAATTAGCGGAAATCTATGAATTCTATACATTGTCTTAGGACCTAGTGCTAATTCTTCTACCTTTTGAGATAGTGAAGCATGCCAATATAGCCCCACATAAATTGATTTAATTGTTCGTCAAACAGTTTTTACTAATCATTTTGCCCATCAGCTTATTCTTAAAAAAGAAAATTAAATATAGAAATTACTTTTATAATAATATTTATAATCTAAAAAATTGAATAGCTTGGCCTGGCGAAGTAATGTTCTTAAAGCGGATCTACAATACCAACGCGTTCGCGTACAAAGTTCACAAGAATTATTCGCAGAAAATTAAATTTTACGAATGTTCGTTGGCAATTTCTGGCTTAATAGTTATGCTCGCGAAGAAAAAGAGGCAGTAAACTAAATAAAAAAGAAATGTTCGCATCTTAATCTATCTCCCCTTCCGTCAAAAACCCTCAATTAAAATGTCGGTAGTGTTGAAGGAGGACGCTTTCTAAGGTAAAAGTTAATTTAATACTTAATATTTAATACAAGTGCACGTAATTGAATGAACATGAAACAAATCCAAATTAAAAAAAATAAATAAAGATGGTATATTTTACTATATAGCTGTCTGAAGTAATGTAGAGGGAGAAGGCCTCCTTGAGCGAAACATCGCGGCCAATGCTCCGCTCACAAGTCTCTTCTTTGAGTTCGGAAGTATATGTTCGGATTAGTGTGGATCCGTTTTTTTAAAAAAATTGGACAAGACATAGCCCCATAATAAAGATAAAACATAAATTATCTCGAAAAGGAGCTGAATTAAGGATCTCCATTAAAAAAAAAAAAAAATTGTTAATGTTGAGGTGTACCGAACTCCCTTATAGTTTAGGGATGTAAATTTCGAACACACAAATATATATATATATATATATATATATATATCGATATTTTTATTGATATATCGAAATAGTAGTTCGATATATCAATAAAAATATCGATATGTCAGGGCGGGATTTTTTTAATCTCTGAAAGGAGTGGAATAGGATGAAGGGTTATATTGAATTGAAGGATAGGGTAATATAGATTTACATGTCTTAGATTTGTATAATAAAGACAACTAAATATTTACATATTGTTTATCATAAAAAAGTACCAATTTATTAGCATTTTTCAATAAAAAAAATAGCAAAGCGACCATACTGCACCTACACCAATAGTCCACTTTCCCCAATTTTGTTTGCATTCTTTGGTTTTTGAACCCGGCGTTCTTGACCACATTTTTTATTTTTTTTTTTCCGGAAAAATATTGGTTTTAAAATTCTAAAATTTTAATATCGATATTACAATATATCGAATAAAACTATTGGGCACACCTATCGATATATCGTTATTCTTCCTACATTCCTATTAGAGTCTATATTTATTAAAGTACACCTTTTTCGTTTTCCGTCACATTTTGACCGACAGATCTAGATATATATCGCATGCTGTTATAATAAATGTTATATTATTATTAATGTTATTTTATATATATATATATATATATATATATATATATATATATATATATATATATAATATTAAAATTAAAATTATTATTAAAATGAATATTCCTTAATTTAAAAACGTTGTAATCAAATGTATTTATTACTACGTAAATGTAAAAACACCTAAAACCGTTTTGTTATTAAGGAAATTTTGATTTTCAACTACTGCCTTTACATGAATGCAATGAATTCGATGCCACTCCCCATAGCCTCTTTATTTCTTCAACATATTTCATTGATAAAAATATGTGGTGTGTCGACATTCCTTGCCGCTTTAGGTAATAGTTTAAAATAAAAACTGTTTGCTGAACCTTCGCTAATTTTAATCTGATAAAGATTTTTATTTTTTATGTTTCGCTTTGAAGACATTTGAATTATCTATAATCTTTCAAATGAGCATCTATCTAAATTGTACCGGGAAATTTATAGTTATCAAGTTTTAAAACTAAATTAAACAAAGGTGAACCGGTTTTCAAAGGAAACTTTATTAAAAATTTGTATAAATTTCAATACGCTATATCTTTGTAGGGAATTTAATTATCTTTCGAATAGACACGAAAAATCCGAATGACAGACTCAGACCAATGGCCAAAAATGTTTATTTTTTTTGCTCCGAAACGCATTGACCCATTGAAAACTGCACATAGAAATTTTGACCCGATTACAATAATTTCCTTACCTACTAGTGGTGGTAGGAAAAAAATACGAAATAAAAAAAATATAATATTTAATGCCGAGATTAGAATCAAATGGTACAATGGCTAAATGCTTATGTAATATATGCAATCGAGCAGATATACCAATATAAGTAACTAATATAGGTATAAAGGTGGACGAGGTAGGGACGGGAGCTGTGTTCTATTCAGAAGAAACTTTTCCAATTGCCAACTCTAATTCCTCTTTGGCTTAGAGCTGTTGCGAAACTAGTTGCTAACTCAGTTATACACTGGACACTCGAACAAGACCCAGTTAACTACCCCTGCTTTTAGATAACATGTCCGCAGCTAAATATCACATGTTGGATGGTGTTTCATTAACTAAGCAATATGAATTACATCAAATACCATTTATTATTTGTAAAAACAAAATTTATTGTAGAAATATTTCAAAATATTTAAATAAATATTTTGCTGTTTTTTACTGATATTATCAGGTCAAGTAGTGTAAACAGAAAAAAAAATCGTTTAGAAATTCTACAAATACTACCGACTGAGTTTGATCAGCTTCAGTGAACTTTTGGAAACAAGATGTCTTTAACAGTGCAGCAATATGTCCAAAACTTATTTATAATTTTATAAAACTATGATTACCTAGTTATACAAAAATATTTTAGTTAAAACTAATCCATAGTTTTAGTTTTTATATTTTGGTCGATTTGTTTTCTTGATATTTGGCATGGAAGTTACTAGTAACCCAAGATGATCCTAGGAACTCGATCATTTGCTTCAAAATGGTGGCCGATCTACCTTATAAGCTTATGTTTAGGTTCAATATCCTTGAATTTGGATGTATTATACTTGCCCTACACACTATCGTGTTTAGATATAAATATATATGGTATTAATACAAATATTCAACTGTAGCTCGCCCACGATTTGATAGCGGGGGCGAAATTATGCGGCACCAGTTTGAAACGTTTGTTTTTTTTTTAAGCCTCTGTTTTTTTTCTTAGCCTCCGATTTAATTTACATATATATATATATATATATATATATATATATATATATATATATATATATATATATATATATATTTATTTATATATTCTCCTATACTACAAGATTACAATAACATATTGTAGTATATGTATAGATAGGCGTGCGCACGGAGGGTATCGCATGTGCACAGGTATATACTAATAAGTCAGTCTTGTTTAATTTTATTGCTAGTCTAGGTAATTATTTTTTCACTTTAGATTTAACAATCCGGTTTAAATGTATATGTCATAATAAACACCTAATTTATTTTTTTTTATTAACTATTTTTTATGGTTTATACATTAAAATGTAAACAAATTAATAACTGTACGTTAGATAAGAAAAACTAATTAACTATTATGCAAATTTTAGTTTAATTAAATGTTATTTCAATTTTTGCTAAAAGACGGGGAGGGGACGGAAACTCTTTAAATCGGGATAATTGATTGAAAATTAATATTGATAAATGATATGTGAAGTATTTAGATTCTATTAATGCAATTGGGTCCTTTTAATTTTCATGATTGCTGTGGCAATACCCTTGTAAACGGGAGCAATTGGCGAGGTATGACTCGAGGTAATTCTTACCTTTGACTCATATGAAATCATATTTTGCTTGACCGATGCCGCCAGTGACCATTTCGACATTGAATGGCGAAATGGTCACTACATAACTTCCAGAAAATAACATAAGAAATTGTACATAAAAATGGGAAGAGACAGGTTGTATATCAAGTCAAAGGTGTGATGACGTAAAAGGGTTTCGCCACTAGATGTCACTATAAGTCCATCAGAAGGGGCTGAGTTCAGCGATTTACCGTGAACTAAATACGTAGGAAATTAATTAATACATAATCCACTTGTTAACGGAGATAATATTTTTTTTCTACTAAATATTAATTTGGACCAGTCAACAGTAAGTTGACAACCACAGCAATATAGAGAGCAATAACATGTGAGGGATTCGGTAGGATAGTGCCCAGCAGTACTGGGTCTGGCTTCACTCAGCTACCTTAGTTAGTTTTTTTTCTCAGGGGAATTTAAAGTTTTTTTGTGGATAAGAGGGAGGGAATCATAAGAAGAAGGCCTAATCGCCTAAATGTCCATAATGACCAAATTGGGAGTAAATTCTAAGGATAAGCATACAAATATATTCTTGAAAATTATTAAAAATATTACATAGAATACAAACTTTATGTTCTTTAGTACATTTCGAGAGGGAGGGGAAATATACCTTAACAACCGTTCCTGCGTACGCAACTGTTCATGGGTATGCCGGCTAGAGCCCATATCCCTTATCAGTATGTTAATATGTCTGTGTAAGTTATTTTAAATTCGTATATAAAGAATCGTTATATGTTCGTCGTAGGTAGGTTATGTCATTATGTAGGGTTTTGTAAGCCATGTGCCGAGGAGCATTTCTTATGCGTCGTGATATTTTTGATCAGAAAGTTTGGAGTTTTCGTAAGTGGATCTTTTTGACTATAACAAATATCTGTGAAGAATATATCCATTTGTGCTTAAAACTTATTCGTGTGTTTATATTTAGATTCTGCCTGATTTTTAGTTTTGACGATTTGGAAAAAAGAGAGTATATTAATTACAGTCGTTTGTTTGGAGTTAATGAATCATAAATTGCTTCAACTTAAAGTAGAAGTCAATTAATTCTATTTTATATCTTTATGATTCTATTATAAATTACATTCCGGATTGTTGTTTGAATGATGTGTCAAAGTAATAAAATCGCCGAAAAGAAAAGAAAGAAAAAGGATACAAATTCTCAAAGCAATCTTTTAGGCCGGAGGATACAAATTGAAGATACAAAGGATGGCACCTACAAATTGACAACCATCGAATCTGTATCGTCAAGAAATAACAGACATCCTATCTTGTATAGAAGTGACAGGAATAATAATGTAAAGAATATATAAATGTGTGCTATTTTTTTTATTTTTAGTAAGTTATTCTATTTATTTATAAATATATTTGATATTTTTTTGTATTTTAAGAAATTTACATAAATAAAAGATGAGATATGAAATTTAAAAAAATAAAATGGCGCTATTAATTCTAAAATAACTAACTGATAAAATGAAATTGCTATTCTGTAAACCGTCATTGCCGCTGTGAACAAAAATCAGTAATGTGATTTTGATTTTATTATAAACAAGATTTTATCTCCTGCGTGCTGGTGAAAAGCAATCATTTGTTAAAAAATATTATCATGATTTAAACTCACCAAAAAAAGTCCTACTGTTATTGTTTATCGAATTTGCAACCAGTTACCCTGTCACTCTTCTAATACTGTCTTCACATAGGTGGTTACACAGTTATTTATCTATCATGTAGAAATTTTCATGATTATTTTTTAAAATTATATTTTATGAAATTGTTATGAATAAGTTTTTCGTCTTTACTGTAAAATAATATTTTTGATACATAGGAGGTTTCGTGGTGGAAATAACGATACATACTGTGAGCTGTCACTTGTATCAATTACACGCACTACAATAACGTGTCTTGGTGTTCGTTTCTGTCATTAAGATATTTTTCTTTTATTCAGGTAAAGTTAATACCTAACTTTTAGTATATTAAGGCTGGTTTACATTTTAATTTAAATTTTTTTATCAAAGCTTTGATGAAACACACTTTGAAAAACTTACTCGTGTAAACCAGCATTTATATAAGAATCTGATTACTTATTTTTAAAATACGAATGAATTGCAACCAAACACAGATTTGATTTTAAAAACCCATAAATATTAAATAGGGAAATTTTATAAAAATCAGAAGAATAATGAATCAGCATACTTTACCAGAAACATTTCAAAACCGGCGCCAAAAATATTAATAATAATTATGCGTCATTGTTAATAAATTAAATATATATTTTTTTTAAATGATAATAAACAACAGAATAAATTAGATTAAAAATTTTAAAAATGATAAATAATGGTATATAAAATGTTTAAAATTAACAAATCAAAACAAGTAGAGGAGGAATAAGATAATAGAACAGAAACAATTAGTAGATATTTAAAGGTTGTGTGACATCGAACAAGTGTTAATTATACCAAGTTTGTCCTCATTAAAAAAAAAATAATCAATTGACTGTCATAACGATAAAATAATTATAAAAAAGTAAAGATATAAAATAAGAAAATAAATAAATTAATATTATATATATATATATATATGAAGGCTCAGTATGTGGAAAGATACCAGGTAATAAATTAGAATGAATGTAATTACTTGTAAATGGTGAATATGTAGAAAATTTTAAATATTATATATTACACATTGTTGTTAGTTAGATGAGTCTGAGGATGAGATAACCTGGAAACGTTGATGTACAACATGAATAATGAAAGTAAATATCTAAGGAAGATATGGATCACAAAATAATATACATGTTTGTTCTGTAAGTACTACCAAATAAATAAATAATAAAAATAATAACAAATAAAGAAAAACAGTTTTTAAAAAATACATTTATTGGAATTTGAAAATATATTGTTGAAACTATTGATTTATAACCTTCTGGGAAACTATATTCCCTGTTCAAATTGTTAATTGTTAATAACCATTTATTAAATCAGGACCTTTAAAATCTTAATATATTCTAATCCCCAAACTGTTGCAGATAATGGAATTAGCAGTAAATTAGGTGAGAGGTCGGAGAGATTGATTAACGTTGGGAGGAGGCACCGGGGAATGCAAATCGCCCGGATTAAGGGAAGGCTCTGAAATATAGCGCCTCCCCATTGGGTCAGTGTCTATCTTATCTCTCTTCCGATTGGCTAATATAACGGCGACAGCTCCGCCCACCGGCCAATTGCCTCCCTTGTAACTTATATTGTCTAGGGCATTTAGGCTATTCATTGGGGGTGAACCCTTTCACAGGAATTGATATTAAGATTAATATCTTCTGTCTGAGGTTGTCTTTTTTATTATAAAAGGCAATACTTTTCAGGGGAATTTTGAAAATAGTCAAGCAGGCAATGATTTATCTTTTGCACTTTTCTCACAGCTTTATTAAAAATTTAACTACCCCCATATTAGAAAGGCTAAAATTATTACAAAAAAGGTTGTATTTTGGTGATGGGAACCGCCTGCCTCATGCTGCTCAGATGTGTCTAGAATACAGCTCTTCTTCATACTGTGGTGTTTATAAAGCGAAGTATTTTTTTTGGAAAATGCGTCAGCGCCATTTAGCAAACTTTATAGGAAGCATATGAAACGTTTTTTCTTCAAATTGAAATATATTTTTTTCAAATTTCATTCTTTATTGTTAACAGTAGGTGTTTATTAAGGTGGCAATACTTTTATAATTATAATATATTTGCAAGGCTTCTAACTCTGGTCAGGGTCAGAGTGATGACTGAGAGTCATCACTATTTAGTGCTTACGTCATCAATAGTCGATTTTTAGACCATTACCAATTTTGTTTTTAGTGAGCGGGCATCGATAGAGATGGTATGTACGTTCCATAATAAATCGAAACCTTAATTTCGAATTTTTGGCGCTTAAGCCTTTTTCAGAAAACGACGTTGAAATGTTATTTAATTTCCTCTTATTGTAAAATAGTTACTAATTAAAATAAATCTATAAAAGTAGGTATTTATCAAAACCTTTCAATATAACAATGCAGGGATTCCCAGGCAGTGGAACGCGTACCACTGGTGGTATGCAAGGGTGTTCCAGATGGTACCCGAATAAGCAAACAAAACTCATGAATAAAATCTTTTTAACACGTTCTATGAGGGATAATAATTTTTTTTAAATTATTATTGAAGATATCATAAGAATATACAAGATCTAAAAGAAAAATGATTCAGGATGGTTACCATAGTAAAGGCGAAATCACTCCGTGTTAAAGAGGACTTAAGAATCAAGTCGAGCTCCATCAAAGTGGACATTGATGCTTTGATTGTAAATAAAGAACATACTTCCAACTGAAAAATATTTTCCAAATCTCTTATTTTTGATTCGTACACTTTTATCTGTAGGATTATGGTGTTGTTAATCTTACTGTTGATGTTGTTATGTAATATCAATTTCATTTTTGATTTTGGAACTTTGAATTTTACTTTCAATTTATTATTTATTTATAGCACATTTACTTTAATAATGCATTGTTATGTTTGTTTAAAATACTTTTGCCAATCAGCTTGTATTTTTTTAAGAATACTAATCTTTAATACTAATATCATAAGATCAAATTATCTGAAAAAAGTATGTGGCACGTAATGACAAAGTCAAGTAACCCCTTATAATAATAATAGGAACCTCTTATAATGGTTTATGACTGACCATGACGCCTTCAAGAGTAGCACTAAAGATACCGGTAATACTTGTAAGTTGTGCTGGTATTGTATGGCACAGTATTGAAGGCGCTTGTTACACGGAATAATTCAATGCTGACTTACTCAATACGACCTTCGGACTACCGACAGTAACATACTTTATCAAACGGACGCATATCAAATTGTTAGATTGCTTCCAGCACACGTCGAACCGACTATTCCCGATTTTGGGCCCAACTGGATAACCACAAAGGTGGTAGTCCAGGGTAGGGAATTCTTTTTACTTCCTTGTACGTAGTAAAGGAAGTATTGTAATTGCGAAAATTTTCGGTTTTCAGATTTTAACGGAAATATCCATTTTGGCCATTCCTGAATCCATTTTGACTAGTTTCTTCGTGTCGTCTGTACTTACGTTCGTACGTATCTCGCATAACTCAAAAACGGTCAGCCGTAGAAAGTTAAAATTTTGTATTTAGGGTTAATATATAATCGAGTTGTGAACCTCTCTTTTTGGTCACTGCGTGATTACCGGAAGTGGTACTTTACTTGAAGGTCATTACTGATTTTCATAAAAAATTATATTAAAATATAATGCAAAACTTCTCAAATTTGGTATTTAAGATACTTGCATACTAATATAAATATTATAGTATATTTTGGTCAAAATTGGCAAACCAGTAAAGTGGTACTTTACTTAAAGATCACATTAGACTTTCATCAAAAAATTGTAGTAAATTATAATGTAAAACACGTCAAATTTGTTAAATTATACTTTTATATCAATATGAGTAATATAATATATTTTAGTTGAAATTGAAGATCCGAAAGGAGTACTTTACTTGAAGGTCATAAGAAACTTACATCAAAAGATACATCGACATTTATTACATAGTTGATATGGTTCGGTGATAAAGGTTATAAATGCGATATTTTTTTCACTCTAATCAAACAATTTTATTATTTGTTTCAAGTTAAATACTTTTTTTTATTATTGAAAATATAATAAGAATAGACTTTAGAATAGAATTTGTGAGCTGATCAAATCTGCAGCAGGAGAATAAGATATAAGTTAAGCGGTTTCTTCAACTTAAAATGTTGAATCCGTTGATTTCCAATGCTTTATCTAGTGACATAGACAGTTCTAATGTTGTCAAGGAACACGAAGAAATCTCTTGGGAACTTGTTACCTACTGAAAGAAAACGACAAATAATAACGCAATAAGACCTCAAGAAACAAGAGCTTGTGTGTGTGTCTGTATGTGTCAATAGATAGACGTCGCGACGCCGAGTGTCGTTTTTGAGATACTGCTATCTTCGGAAACTAGTAACCAAATTCAGGATCACTTTTTGAGCCACCGATTTATAGTTTAATAGTCGTACAAGGAAGTCATGGGTGTCCACATCAGATATTTTTCAAATTAACACTCATCTAAAACTTCGTGAGTGTCTGCATTATAGCGTAATCAACATCTTTATTATCTAAAAAATTCTCGGAATGGGACCATTTCGTAATACATGACTCGAAATCGGAAAACACTTCAATTTAATGATGTACTAACAAGTTATGAATAACCCTTTGCTTTCAACTTGAATCGCAAGATAGTTTAATTTTTTTTAAATTGAAAAAAAGGTGGCCTACAAAAATGTTGGGGCGTTTGGCGCGACCTCTATCCCCAAATGTCAAAATATCGATGGTATGAAAATTTATCTATAACGAGCTGATTTTCTCGCTACTGTTTAATAAACACAAGTTGCTGGCTTACGATTTTCATGGGCAGTATTTTCAGACCAATGTCCTAAACATGTCAATTTTATGATAACCATTATACTGATTAGCACTTGTCGGCCTCGAAGTACAAATTGGGGATCTATTTTTTGATTAATTATGTAGTGGCATTCAAAATTTAGACATACAAAAATGAGACGGTAGAAGGTCTTTTTTTTTTTTTGGTAATTCGGTTACATCTCAGAAACTATGGGTCCTAGCGATAAGATTATTCTATACAAAATTAAAACTGACAAAATTTGCTGCAACATTGATTTCATTTATTTTTTCTCTATCTCGCATATTTTTCGAGATATCCTCGGTTATGTATCGCTATAAATATCGAAAGTTAAGGAAAGACTGGTTTATTGGTAAAAAAAAATTATATTGACTTATGTCAATTAATAGACATTTTTTCGTCTTGTTCCGAATTTATTTTAATATAATTCTTAAAACATTTGAGTATTATAACCGATTCTAAACTACTATTTTATTAAATATATCCCTTAATATTTATATATATATATATATATATATATATATATATATATAAGTTAAGTCCTGGAGACCAACAATATTCATGTTAATCCTAACGAGCTTCCATGTAAATAAGCCTAAGCTATATATGTAGGATTACTGGAGCAATAAAGTCAGTTATTACCTTGAAGTCGTTGCGCTTATTACTAAACCCTTTCTTTTTTTTGATCTTTTTCTCTCGAGAAACGCTAAGTGGTGCCGAAACCCGGGAGAACGAGCGTGCGGGAAACCGGTGAGCGGTAACCCGAGTATTTTTTTTTGTAGTGTGAGAAGCGCTTTGTTTTTTTTTTATTTTATTTTTAAAGGTCGTGTCGAGACATGGCGACCGACGGAATATTGAAGCCGGCAGTGCTGCAGGTTCCAGCCGAAGCCCCGGCGGTACCCAGAGCAGATGTTCCCACGTTGCCTAGGGAAACCTTGGCGGAAGCCCACGCAAATACTTTAGCATGGATGAAGGTAAGGGCGGTGACGGCACAGGGCTTACGGAAGGCGATCTCAGACCTTGAAAGGTTCAATGGAGAAATTGGAGAATTGAACCATTTCCTTAAAGGTGGCGATCGTATAATGAACAGAATAGAGGTTACGACATCGGAGAATGTGTTAGACCCCAGAGACGCGGATTTATTGAGGGCAGAGTTAGTGTGTCGCGTAAAGCGGCATGTATTAAACTTCATTCAGGCGGATGAAGAAACTCCCTGGCACATCATCAAGGAGAGATTGAAGAAGGCCTATGGAGGAGGCAGGTGGACACCCGAAGAAGACCTCGTCCAGCTGTTTCGAGAAGGTAAACACCCGCGGCAGAGCAATGGTAAATACGCGGGCGAGTTGCTGGTGAAGTTTAATAGGATCACCGAGAAAATGCGCGAGACGGCGGGCGCCGCAGAAGTGGAATTCAAAATGTCATTTGTATCCACCTTGCTGAAAATACAGTTGGCGAGAGAAATAGGAAAGAAGGAAGGACTACCCAGGGAAAAGAATTTTATAGAATGCGCCCAGGAAATGATGGACGCTAGCGCAAGGGATGAGGAAGTCCGGCCAGAGCCAGAAGAGATAGGGTGGAATCGGGTCTCGTATCGAAGACCAAGACCCGCACCGGCAGTCTGGAGGAAGAAGGAGACGGAATTGCATAGGAGAGAGAAGACAGGGAATGATAGGCAGAGGCCAAACATGAGAAAACGAGGTGAGCAGAGTAGAAGAGAAGAACGGCGATGCCATGGTTGCGGAAAGCCGGGACACCTGGTTGCTCAGTGCCCTCGCACGGAGTGCTTTGAGTGCGGCACAGAAGGGCACATTGCCAGGCATTGTCCTTATATGTACTCTCGCAGGGAGAAGCAGAGGGTGGAACCCATGGAGGTGAACGCCCAGAGAATTTTACGGAGACATAGGGCGACCCCAGTGTCGACAGAGATTTCGGAGACAGATGAAGAAGGACCGGCGAGCAGTGAAGGCGAAGGAGACAGGAGTAATCACAGGAGTGGACGACTACGAATGAAGACAGGGAGGAGGCAGCTGGCGGAGGACTGAGGGGAGTGTCGGCAGAGAGGCGACCGCATAATAGTGAACTGCAGTGTGAGAGGAGAATGCGGCGGTTTGCCTATTATCCAGGTGGAGCGAGGAGTCAGGTGCCTTGTAGATACTGGGAGCTCCGGCACAATCCTGAGTCGGAAGGCGGTGGAGAAGTTGGCGGTTCGAAAAGGGACACTCCAGGTACAGGTATGTTCATGTAAATTAACTACTCTGGGTGGCCCTTGTACAGTAGAGGGGGAGGTGATGATGGAACTGGGGGCGTGGTTTAGAACAGGGACCAAAGTAAGAGTTCACGTAGTGGAGAATATGTTGCGTGGTTATGATGGGATAATCGGGTGCGATATTTTAAATCGATTAGGAATGCGCGCGCGAAATAAGGATGGTAGATGGTCCATTAAGATAGGGGGTAAGACGTACAAATGTCACGGGAGGGTGAGAGACGCAATGGTGTGTGTGGGCGCGGTGAACCAGGCGGAGGATTGGAGGGTACGAATCAGGCGGGACTTTGACGATATTTTTCACAAAGAGGGCGAGCGGTTAGGCGCGACGGGAGAAACCGTGCACGAAATACCGTTGAAGGAAGCGCGTGCGACATATGTGAAGGAAAGGCGATACCCGCAGGCGTTGAGGCAGCACATAAGGGAAGAGATAAAGAATCTTAAAGAGCAAGGAATCATTGTGGACAGCACATCACCGTACAATAGTCCACTTTGGGCGGTGAAGAAAAAGAGCGCACCTGGGGAAGAAAAGTATAGGGTTGTGATCGATTATAGGAGGCTGAATGAAAACACGGTAGACGAGAAGTACCCCATTCCGCGATTCGAGGACATCATAGATAGGTTGAGCGGGGCAACAGTGTTCAGCACCCTAGATTTGAAGGCGGGGTACCATCAGATTAAGATGCACCCGAGAGATCAATCCAAAACGGCGTTCACGTTCGAAAGAGGACATTATGAGTTTACTAGAATGCCGTTCGGACTCAAAAACGCTCCCATTACCTTTCAGAAATTAATGGATGAGTTCCTCCGAGGAGTGGATGAAGACGTGTGTCAGGTCTATATGGACGATCTCTTGGTGTTTAGCAAGACTGAGAAGCAGCATAGGGAAGACCTCAAGAGTGTGTTCAACAGGATACGGAAATTTGGCCTGAAGCTCTCCGCTGAAAAGTCACTGCTAGGAAAAGAGGAGATTACTTTCTTAGGACACACCATTACGAAGGAAGGAGTGAAACCAGATAAGAGCAAGGTCGACGCAATTTCCAGAATGGCGGTACCGAGAGATGTAAAGGGGATACGTCGTCTGTTAGGCTCGTTGAATTACTACCGACGTTTTGTCCCGGAAATGGCGGAATATCTGGTCCCTATCAACAACCTATTGAAAAAAGGACAGAAAATTTTTGTTACCCCAGAGATGGAGAATAACATCCGCAAATGTATGGCGCGGCTGCAAGAGGAACCAGTACTTGCCTTCCCGGACTTTGAGAAGACCTTCATGCTCACGACAGATGCCAGCGAGTACGCACTGGGAGCGGTTTTGTCACAGGATGGGGAAAAAGGAGATCGTCCTGTTGCTTATGCTAGTCGGCGCCTCACGGAAGCCGAGACTAGATATAGTGCATTAGAGCGCGAACTGTTAGGAATAGTGTGGGCAATAGACCATTTCCGACCCTACGTATTTGGAAGGAAGTTCACGGTGCATACGGATCACAGACCTCTGCAGTGGGTGGGCAAAATGAAGGAATCATCCGCTCGAATAACTAGGTGGAAGGAGTTCTTGGGACAGTACAACCTAGAAATCAAGTACAAACCCGGCAAAGAGAATGTGGTAGCCGATTGGCTGTCCCGGGCCATAATGGTAAACGCGGTGGACGAGGCGGGAGAGGGATCGTCACGGGACATTAGGCAATTTCTACAGGAATGGACTCCAGAGGGAGAAGGGGAACAGAGTACTGATAGTAGCGAGCAAGAGGATGAGAACCAGGTCGAAGAAATATCAGCGGGAGACAGGCCGATCGAGATGACGCAACTCGAGGAGATCATTAATGACAAGCGACGCCAGGTCATTTGGAAAACCAGGACCTCTGGACTTCTCAAAATGGAGTTCTCCAAATATGGCAATTGTGACATCATCACCATCTGGTCACAACCCGGAGTCAATGACGAAAATATTTGTCGGGTACTGAAAGATGCTTCCAAGCCGGGAAGAACATCCCACTTATATATCGGAAATGCCACCGTGTGGGAGAAAGTGCAGCGGTTATGGCGGTTAGAAAGATTGGGTGTGGACCGCACCTTCATTCGATGTACCCTGATGGTAGAGACGATCCGAGAGAGCGAACGTCAGAAAGAAATTACCGTAGCATATCACCAGGGCAAAACAAATCATAGGGGAATCGCCGAAACTTTGCAAGCGCTTAAGCGGCGGTACTTCTGGTGGAATATGAAGAAGACTGTCAGGGAGGTCGTGGGGGCATGCGACGTTTGTCTATCCACTAAATATGACAGGCATCCTCCCAAAGGAGTACAAGAGGAGACGCCCACTGCAGAATCACCTTTGTCGGACCTGCAAATCGATACATTCTCCTGGAGGGGCTATAAGTGGGTCACGTTAATAGACTGCTTTAGTAAGGTAGCTGCGGCCCATCTCATAAATGAGAAATCGGCGGATGCAGTCCTATGGGCTCTTCGGGCATGGTTTAAGGTATACGGGGTACCCGATAGGATCGCCTCTGATGGTGGAATGGAGTTTGACAACGCCAAGATCAGGGCAGAAGCAAAGGAGCTGGACATCGTCTGGAGAATTAACACCCCGGGACACCCTAAGAGCAGAGGAGTCATCGAAAGATTACACAGTACTCTTAGCGACCATCTGCGTATTTATCAGCTGGATAAAGGGTTAGAGCCGGATGAGGCGATGGAAAAGGCGATCGCGGCGTATAACGAGTCCATTCACTCAGTTACCGGATTCTCTCCCTTTGAAATTATTTTCGGGCTGCGACAACGGCGGAGGGACATTAGAGCTACAACCGTTGAGGGCGAAATAAGAGATCAGGTAGTTACTAATCGGATATCGATCGCGAAGTTACGGGAGAAAGTGAAGGATAAGTTAGAACGGGAGAAGCGGAGTCGCGTAGCGAAAGAAAATCTCCGGGTCAAGGACGCCATGGGGAGGATCAAAATCGGTACCGTCGTGTATAGACAGCGGAGTTCCAACCGGGGGAAAGAATTGATTCGCTACGAAGGGCCATTCCGAGTGGTAGCAATTAGGGAACATAACCTTGTAACCATTGAGCACATTAAAGATCCCAGAAAACGTAGAAATGCTCATATTGAACAGCTTAAGCTTCCACTCGAGTAGTGTGACCATTCGTAACGGCCTGGAGTGTCCTGGTCGCCATACACAGAAGCATACATTTTGTTGTATTATTTTTGTTACTATGAATGTATATATAATGCGGATCTATGTTTTTACTATATGAAGTATCTATTTTCTATTTTGTAGTTATTTTTTCTCTCTTTTCTTTTTGTGTATAGTGTGTGTTCTATTTCTGTGTAAAACATGAGTGGTGCAGTGAATCGAAAGTTAAAAAGAGAATTTTGTTTGTAAATTCATTTTTTTTGTTTGTTTTGTTATAAGTATGGTTTAGCATTCTGTACGTTGGCTGTTGTTGGCCTTCCGGCCTTTGGTATCCCTCTTCTCCAAGTTTCCGAATTTTTTTTCGAAACTGGTAGGGGGGAGTTAAGTCCTGGAGACCAACAATATTCATGTTAATCCTAACGAGCTTCCATGTAAATAAGCCTAAGCTATATATGTAGGATTACTGGAGCAATAAAGTCAGTTATTACCTTGAAGTCGTTGCGCTTATTACTAAACCCTTTCTTTTTTTTGATCTTTTTCTCTCGAGAAACGCTAAGTTATATATATATATATATATATATATATATATATATAAATATATATATATATATATATATATATATATATATATATATATATATATATATATATATATATATAAAACATAAATAATATGTAAAATAGGCACTGGGTCCTGAATCTCATTTTGATATTTCTTAAACCCAGAGACCTTAGAGATATTTCCTAGAGAAAAAAAATCAGTGCTGGGTGCCTCCTTCCCTTCCTCACCTGCTACAGCGCGCCTCGGTATATTTTTGTTTCATATCATAAGCTTGTTGGGACACGACCCTATTGTTATGGTAAAAAATTTTAAATAAGGCTTATTTCCTAGCTCATTTTAATATTATTGTTAGTCTTTAATATCTTAAGACAAAAACTATTATTCACGACCATTTTATTATTCTTAATAATCAGATAAAATATTTTAAGATATGAAAATCTTGTTTGACGAAAATTTTTGGAAGATTCCAATCAAAAACTTTTAGTTACATTTAATAAATAATTAGTTGAAGTTTTTCTAAGGTAACATCAGGATTACAAAATTAAATAGGGTGTTAAATTATGCAATTTATTATTACTTACGAAATGATTTGTTTTTTTTTGTATTCCATATAATAATTAACTTTTCTTTTTTCTTTTTTTTAATTTTCATATTTTCGTTTACTACATCTGTTCAAGAAGAGTGACGGTCAGCAAATATAATGGTGACAAAAAATAGTCGTGCGGAAGAATAGTACTCTTTAAAAAAAAATTAAAAATATAAAACGTTGTGTATAAAAATATTCATAAAGATAGATAGAAACTTTTATTTTATTTATTTTGTTATGTACAGCATATTACATTATTTTGAGATTTATAATCGTATGCATACCTTGAACTTTCGTTCGTCTAGTGAGGCTCTCATATAATTTATATATTAACTCAGCAAATCTTTGCAATTTATATTTTTACAATTTATATGTTAAATTAACAAATGCCGTTAGTAAAAAGTAATGACAAACATAAAGTCATTCTTACTTATACACACAGTTAGTATTTTTTTTTTCATTGTAATCATTTATTCGAAATTAACATTGTCATAATTTCATATCTATACTTTATAGTACCATAGTTTTAAACTTTTATCGCTTGCGGTAGCAGCCTGGAACCCAATCTTAAATTTTATATATACAGTTCCTGATTTTACGCTGATAGTTTAGATTCGTATACCTAATACTGTTATATATACTGTTATATATATATATATATATATATATATATATATATATATATATATATATATATATAATATTTCATTTACAATAATTACCGGTCAGCTTTCAGAATATGATTTGAAAAAAAAATTATAAACAAGATCTATTATTATTATAATGATTCCAGTTTTTTTATTATTATTATTATTTTTATGAATTCAGTGTTATTTACAATTATTTTCATTATTATTCCGGTTGTTTTTTTTATAAGAATTAAAACTTACGGATCGGTATGACAGATCCGTATATCATACAAAAATTCGCCTATAGATAGCTTCCAACAATTCGTTTACTCCGGGAATTATTAAACACTTGTCAGTTATTGCTCTGCGACTGCGCACTGTTTGTACCCTCTGTTTTATTCGGAGGAACCCAAGGAGACGACCATCCTAGAAGACGCCGATCTACTGTGAGTCTCTTCTTGTGAATGGCTCTGTCAACGACATCAAGATATCTATCCTCCTTCATACCGATCTCCTTCGTGTGCAAGGAGCCTTACCGTTAGAGGCGATTCATTCATAGCCAACGTGTGGTCTGCACTTCAAGACTGGAGTGAAACCAATTGGCCTTTAAAACATGTATACAACTAGCAATTACATAAACCAGGATGATGTGAAACCTTTCTAATCTATTGCTTACATCAATTATTTGTTTAATTTAATTGTAAATATATAGTAACATTGTAAAGTATATAGACATTGATTTATTTCCATCTATCATTCTCTATCCTCCACTATATACAGATATAATGTTTATTAATAAGTAAAGAACTATATATTTATTTATTTTTTTAAATAGTATTTTAAATCCAAACAGTGTTGTTTAAGGAACAATTAAAACTACAACGATCGCTCATTGGTCGAAATTCGACAAGAAAAACAATATTATTTCATTGACTATGTTTTCTTCCTGCAGGCTTTAAAAGTTTTGTTTTTTTACTTAAAAATAAAATTTGAAAGCACTAATTAAAACTTCCAAAGAATAAAAAATTATATCAGTTTCGTGATTTGTTTATACTATTAAAACGAACAGATAGCATTATTTTTTTAATTTAGTTTAATTATCCGTAACAGCCAACATTTTTTAATTTCTTGATAGGACAAGAAACCAGTTAAAAAAAAAAAAAAATAGTTATATAAATGTTCGTAGGGATTTTTTTCTAGTAAATACAATATCAAGCAAAATGCAAATATATAAAATCACAACAAAATATATATTGTATAAAATCACAACCCATTGAAATAAGAAAATTGGCCGTGTCGAATCTTACAATCTCTATCAAATCCCGTTGGTAATAGCATATCGAAAATTTGACCCGATTGCAATGCTTTCCTAAAGTTGGAAATTATAAGCATGGCTTCACATTTCAATATGCTTTATTTTTGATAATAATGGTCCGATTTCGATAATTTTTTTCTTTTTTTTTTTGTGGGGAGTTTAATTACCTTTCAAATGATCATGTATACAAATGGCATACTTTTCGAGTTACGCGGAAATATAATATTCTCTTCGTTATATATGTTTTCCTGCGTTTTATATAGAATGTGTTATATGTATGAATAATTACAGAAATTTAAGGAGAAGACTTCGTGCAAGTTTCATTAACATTGTTAGAGCTGTTTTAGCACTACATTCCATTGAAAATATGCTCTAATAACGGTCTGATTTCAATGATTTTTTGTTTTGTGAATATATGCAGGATGTACCGTATCCTGGTTTACACATATATCTATCGAATGAGATATCTGTTTTGTCCCTACTATGCATATGGGAGAAGTAATCCAGACGATAAAAAAAATTCCTTTAATGTATAGTTTAATAACTATTTTTTGTTCAGTTGAAATACAGAAGAAGATGAAGCATGATTTGTGGAAAGCGAAACCTCTTTGGGTATACAGTCTTCTAATGCCCTCACTCAGCCTCCACTGGCTTTCAATACCAGTGACGCGACTGCGTGGGAAGCGCTGGGATCTCCTGGAATCCGAATTTACCATTCACATGTGAGGGGCTGAGCTTGGTTCGGAGTTCCCTTGGCAGATTGTAAATATTGAATGCGTTTAAGATGACTTCTTTTATTTTTATTATTACTTAACTTAATTTTTCTTTTCTTGGTTGTTTACTTATTTTACTATTATTTAAATTGCCGATCTATTAATTTTTACTAGTAATGTACATATTTTTCTTTTTTATATGGTATTTATCATTTTATCTCCTAATGTTTTTTTTTTCCATTTATCTTGTATACATGATATGAATGGATTCTCATAGCCCTGATACCTATTGCTCTTGAGTGTGTCAGCTTGTATTACTTTTCAAATAAAAATAAAAAATAAAATAAATAATAATAATATTACTTAGCTGATGTACGATCCCATCCATCTAACCCTAGATATTATTTCATACTCTAATGGATGGGTAATATCTCTACATGGAACCACAATTTTAATAAATACATAGTAAATAAATATATACTTTAGAAATAATGTTTATATACTCTGGTCTAAGTAATGTTAAGTAAATAGGTGAATGTTGCAAGAACTTTGTGATGTTGCCCAACGGTTTTAACTGAAACTTTTCAAAGTTTTCGATCATTTTCTCAAAGGCTCTCGCCATTTAAATGTGCGTCACGTAATTCATTTAGGTCACAGCTGCTTCGGATTAGTTTCGTGAAACAAAGTTGAAACTAAAAACAGTAATACATGTTATATATTACTGTTATATATATATATATATATATATATATATATATATATATATATATATATATATATATATATATATACTGTAACATATAAATGTTATAACATCTCCTCATTTTCCAAAAAGATGCCTGTATAAGCAAAAAAAGAAAAAAAAAATAATTTAAGGTGAACAATTTGATCAAAAGTTTATGATGTTTAAGTGGGCATTTATTTATAATTTTCATTTTTCTCACCTTTTTACTTTTTTTTTTGTTTTTCTTTTCTTCTTTTTCATTTTTTTTTAATACATATATATTTTTGTTAAGTGAAGAACTCATTTTTTGTTTACATATTTTTCTTGCTATTGATGTAAAAACTTATCTACTTTTATTATTGTGGTTTTTTGGCCAGATTTGGTTTACTTTATATTTGTTCAATTTTGTTATTCTGAAGGGACCTAGTCCCAGAATAAAGCAAATTTTCTATCTATCTATCTATAAAATAACGTTGGTCCGTGATTCTTCACTGTTCAAATCTGTCAAACAAATCCGTGATAAAGTTTCGGGCATTGTTGGTAAAATTAGGATTGATATAGGTTATTCTGTTTTGTATTTTTAGTTTATTATCTTCTTTCCGATATTTCGATCATGAGTTCCAGGGAACTTCTTCAGATAAGCTGATTAAGGTAAATTGGATTAAGTTTCAACCATTTTGTAACTAGGTCAAACAAGATTTGCTAAGAGTTGACTGGAACTGTTATTTTCTGGAGCTAATTACCGTGGTTATTTATTAAATAAATTTAATCAGAATTAGTAAGATGAAAGATAAAATAAATAGAATAACGAGAATCTTTTAATTTAAAAAAATGTAACAAATGTTTTAATTAACGGGCGAGTAAGAGTAATGGTTGCCCATGGCATCATCAGTTACCCTGGCAAAAAGACATCAATATCAAGCAAAAGCTCTTTCGGGGGAGTTTGCTATATAGGAGTTTTGGCTTAAGTCTTAACCCCGCTACACACATGAGAACTGCTCGGTGGACCACTTCTGCTGTGTGCAGAGAAGCCAACAATTGTTGGCGAACCGTTGTTCACATCTCTGTAGCGGGCTTTAAAAGAATACTGTAAATCAGAAATATATATTCCAGTACTAAGACCATCATTTTTGAAAACCCGATCTTGGATTAGAATTTTTTTCTAAAATCGGGTTTTTTTTTCCGTGAACATTTATTTATTTATTCATAGTCTCTTATTACGCTTCTGATTACATGACTCTCTGGAGATTCTCCTTTATCTGCTGATAAAGGAGGCCTATGTAAACATTTATTAATAATTATACAATCAAAAACCCGCTATTACTTGACAAAAATTTCTAGAAAGCTTTTTTTTTTTTTTTAGACATAGTTAATAAGACATTTTTGTTCGCCGCCTCCCTAACTATTGCCTGTTTTTTGTGGAACATTTCTTTTTTTATTCGCTTGTTCTTTGAGTTTATTCGTTGTCTTTGCTGTCATAACAAAAGTAATTACTGATAACTGTTCTTTTACACTTCAAACAAGTATCCTTTTTATGAAATACGATCATTTTAGTCCTAAATGTTAATCTAATTAATTTAATTAATTTTTGTTATGCTATTAATAAATATATAATAATTCGCGTAAATGTTATTTTTCTTATATAGATAATTTTATTTTTATATCTATCTAGTCAAATAGCTATTAAATATGACGAACGAATTATGTTCAATATCTGAGAAATATGATTACTAAAAAGACAAATACACTAAACTCTCACTAATCCGAATAAATTAAAACGAAGGGTGTTCAGATTAGAGCACAAACTAGAGTTTTTGCCAGAGGGAGCAAGCTTAATTTTACTGCCCCTCACCCTCCTCTAATGAAACTCAACAGTTTTATAACATTATTTTAGGAAATATATTATAGGGATAGATCGGATTAGGGATCGGTCTGGATTAGCGTGGTTCTGGATGGCGGGAGTCTAATTTACTCTTTTATTTAATTTTTGCTTTTAGTTTCTCAGTAGGGATCTTTTTATCTTTTTTTTTCTTAATATTTAATTTGTACTGTTATATGGATGTTGTGATATTTTTCTTCGATTTGTTGGAAATTTGGTGCCATATTTTCCGTTTCAAATATTATTTGGTATTATTTCATTATGTTGCTAGATCTTGAAATTTTTAATTAAAGTTTGAATATTTTTTTTAAAGAAGTTTTTTAGTACTTTTCTCTGTTCGTCTATTCAGTGTGAATCATCAGAAAATATTTAATCTAACAATTTAAAGTTAATTTAAGAATTGTTAAAGTTTAAGTGCGTTGAAAGGAATATAAATTAAAATAAAAATCTTAGTGTTTTTTTTATAGCAATGAAAATTAATGCAATGAGCAAAAAAATATAGCAAAGTAAAAAAAAAAAAGTTTTCATCTGCTAAGGTAACCCCCTATAATATTAACTCCCCTCCCAAAAAGCGAATTAATATTGGCGAACCTTCGCCAGCTGACGTTGGACAAAAAGCGATTGTTCCCTACAGCGATAACTCCCGGCCGATGGACATTGGTGACCAGGAGCCACCGTCACAAATCAGTTTAGTGGTTTTCACTGGATTATCTTCCTATTTCGATATATTGCGATCTCTAGGGTATATCCAATTCCTTCCTCTCTCTTTTTTTTTAATATGTATTTATTGTGGAATGTATTTATATTTACTATTTATTGCTATTTATTTACTATTTATTGCTATTTATTTACTATTTATTGCTATTTGCCTCTGTTTGTTTTAAGGATATTCGGGAATTGATTAAATTAATAAAACAAACATTTCGTTGTATTGCATTATAATGAAACGTTTCGACAAATATAATTAGAATGGGATCGTTTGAAATTATTAGTTCTTACTGATACCAATAGATGTAATGATATTAGTATTTCAGTTATATCAATTAACAACAGGAAATTTTAATTAATATATTAATTACACATATAGATAGAAAGATTTATTCAAAATTGATTTAAATTTTGTTTCTTAATAAAAAAAAATCTTTTATAAGCTATTATTGTCACGGCATAAAACAGTCTACTAAGAGTGACATCTAAAACATACATATATTTATTAGTGATTAGTGTCACTAATAAATATAGAAATTCCTGAAGACTTCCCTCTAAATTAAAATTAAAGATAAAGTGTATCAAATAAAAACAAATAAAATACAATGAACATAGCTTTTTTATGTAATTTATAAATGAAATTTAATTTGAATAAATATCTTATCGAATTGTATTACCACTAAAGATTCCATATACTTGAATTAGCATTAAAAATTAAAAAAATTTACTTGTTTTTAAGCAGAATAGTATTTTATATTATATTCATGAATAAAACACATCCGGTATCCATAATTAGATAAGTGGCAATGGAATAAACTGTTCCCAATTGGAAAATTAGGTTCTCCCTAAACGCAAAATTTGATGCTTTACAACTTTTATTCTATAATGTTTTATTTATAACAGCCATTTAAATCGTATATACACGTTTAGTACAGGAAAAAAAAAAGTCCAAATCGACCAAATAAACAAACAAAATTATCAAGCTTTAATTTCATATAAATTATGTCGATGTATCTTTTATGACTAAGACAGGGGTCTCAGTAATAAAATGAATTTATTTAAGCCAAACTAAATTTCTTAAAGTAAATTTTGTCTAATTTACGATGGAAAGTTACAATTGGAACTTAATTTCCTTGAATAGTTTTGAGTGATCGCTTCCTATTCTACAAAAAACGTGACATACATAAAAAAACAAAACACGAAACATAAATTTCCTGCTGTGCTTTGTGGAATCGGACTATGGGTCGATATCAACTATTTTGTTGCTCTTCAGGTCCTATTATCACCTCTTTAAATATTGCCCGTTACTTACGGAACACTAGGTATATTGTTCAGGCGCCAAATGTGATTTTTCTGTATTTTTTACCTAAAATCAGCAATAACTTCTAAACTGTTGACCGTATCCTCATTGGGAGAGGTCTCATATGATTGAGAAATAAAAAGACTACAAGAAACGAAGTCCTACACGACTTAATATGGAAAATTTATTTTGCGAATATCCCGTCCCCTATTACTACTAAGTTTGAAGCCTGCCAGTGTCCATTTAATGTGGAAAATAGGAGGAATACGTGAGAACCTTGTTTTTGACGGCCATATTCCTTTATGGTGCTCACTTGATGACGCACAATTTTATGTTTTTTAATTCTTAAAATAAGCAAATTCTAGGAACAACCGCTTTGAAGTTATAAATCAATAACTGAGTTCGAAAATGTATTGCTTTTTTTTTTATTCGGTATTTAATTTTTGTTTGACTGACTATTAGTGGATGTAATTACAGCAAATTTTGATATTTTTTTTTTTTGAAGCTAATAACAATTATATATGAGGAAATATTTTTGTTTGTCTAAAAGTAAATTGTATGCATCTAAAATAAATACGTTAATAAATATATAAATAAGTAATGTTTTATACCCTGTGTTTCTTGGTACTGGTTTATTACTCGAGTAGGAATCTAAAAAATTTCATTGAACTTGAGACCTTTATAGCTCGAAGTTGGTTGGTTATTTTGGACCTCCATACCTCGAAACTCAATTAGTCGAAAAAATGGATAACTCGATTTTTTCATCTTTCCCTTGAGATTCGAGCTATCGAGAGTTGACTGTATGTATTTAACTTATCTAAGAAATAAGTTTTCAGTTTAAATAGAGAGATTAGATCTATTTCTAGATAATTATAACAATTTAGTATTTCCATATTGCTTACTTCCATTTTCCATTTCTCTGATTTATAAAGTGCACCTGAGGGTAACCAGTAGAATTAGAGCTTATCAAGAAGCCTTAAGGAACTAATGTATCACACTGTCCTTAGGACTAATGTGCCATCTAGCAATTAAACTTGGGACTGCTATCAGCATGCATGGCATATTTGGAATATAAATTAAGTGGGTGCGGTAGACCCTTTTATTGGACCTGCTTTAAGCGGATCTAGCCAGAACAGGAGACTATATAATCCAGCCCAAGAAGGGTTGAGGTCGCATGCAAATTGGCCGATTTTTATCAATAGCTATGTACAGTGGATAATAGAATTATGGTTAAAAATTTTAAAACAAAAATCTGGTGCGCGCATCACAAAACTTTCCCTTACCACCGACTAATAATAATCCATTTAAAAAATTTTGTTTAAAGAGTTTCTACATAAACACTACTTGAAATATTCTCAGAAGCATGTCACGTCTTCTTTAAAAAAATGACAATAAAATAGTTTTTTAACGATTTCAGTTAAACCATTCTCAGCTCTATATATTTTTTGT
The DNA here is from genome assembly GCA_948150685.1 of Rhaphigaster nebulosa. Taxonomy (NCBI): domain Eukaryota; kingdom Metazoa; phylum Arthropoda; class Insecta; order Hemiptera; family Pentatomidae; genus Rhaphigaster; species Rhaphigaster nebulosa. Next base: position 10,356,146 of record OX411311.1, on the reverse strand, counting down.
TTGTCAAGCTAAAAATAAATTTTAAAATTTTTCATTTAGTTTCCGTGGGAATTCCTTTGAGTTTCCATTAAATAATATAATTACAGAGCGTATTGTAGAGAACATGATAGGGGACGTGGTAGGAGGTTTGGTCACATCAATCTGATGTAGTACACACTCGGCTTTCCATCTAGGGTCTATTCTTGAAGTACTTATAATACTGTATCATTCTTTATTTATTAGACATGTTTATTTTTTAGAGAATGTTATTTCCTTCCAAATGATTTTATACATTGTTAACCATAAAATGCATACTTTGTGAGATGTGCACAAACAATTTTTTCTTTTCGTTATAACTTTTTTCTCTGTATTTCCTCTGTGATGTATTACATATATGAAACGTAAAATTGCTTTAAGTGACTCAGGGGACCTTAAAGCGTATATTTCCGTTGAAAACTCCAATTCGGATTTTTTCACGATCGCAATGCTTCCCCTTACTATATATATTTCATATATGGGTAAGGGGAAACAAAAATCTATCAATGAATGATTAAAAAACGCGTTTCGTTATTAAGATTTTACACAAAATCTATAATTCATATTTAGAACTCTCCATCAAATATTTTATATCGGAATATATTTTTTTAATAAAAAAACCCAACAAAAAACAAAAGGAAAGTAATTCGATAAGGAAGGATGTATCAATGGAGGTAGATAATCGACTGGAAACGTGGTCAGTGATTTGTGACCGCTGCTTTTGGTCACAGCTCCAATCGTGACGGTCGAACGGCCAGAGTTATGAGCTCGAAGGGCCATTCCTTCTGTCAGATGTCAACTAGTAAAGGCCGGGAGATATTGGGACCTAGAGGGTGGAGTTAATTTGATCGAGTGTGACACCTTTACAAATGGGCCCCCCTTCCTATCAGTTCCCGTTACACCATCTAGAGTTACTGCAAAGCCCCCTCTCCCCCCTCCCCCCCCCCGGATCAGGGCTCATTCCGTGCCTCGATGAGATTTTGATCCTCCTTACAGCTCTATTGTTTCGGATATTGAATTTGGAAGTTCTACTGATATTTTTATAAAGATGCTTATTTTGGTTTATTATTTATCGTTGTTTCGAACCAGATTTTATAACTAGTTTCGAATTTTCAATAAAACAAATTTATAGAAATGACAAATAATTTATCAATCCCTAATTTGATTGATCCTTCTATATCATCATGCGGATGTCAACTGATAACTGTAAAGAATCGAATGCGAAAATAAAGCACTTTTCATATTCATTATCATTGAAATTTGCTCACAAATATGCCTTTCTGGGCGAATTACACTTTCGATTTTCAGCCATTATAACGAATATGAAAAATGTTTGTTTTTTCCTATTCCAAAATTTTTAGGTGACACGACAATATGTTAGTTAACTAAGATGATAATAACCCAGGAATAGAAAAAAAAAAGTGTACAACTACAACCCATGAAGGGCCTTTGGTTCAGTACTTGGTAAGGACCGTACTGATTCTAACAGTTGTGCAAGGAAATGATTTGGCCGTGATCACACTCAACCGCCAGGTTTTTACCCCACTTTATAGAAGCTGGATGAGCCCCGGGAGGGTCTCCCGATCCTCCAGGACCGATTCACGGCTGATAACAGAATAAATAATTACCTGCCACAGCCGGTCTCGAACCTTGGACCGGGAGCATAGCAACACAGTGCCTTACCACTGAGTTACTCCGCTCCCACATCCAGAAATAGACTGGGGCTAAAATCAGATCTCTCAGATTGCGTCCTACAATAGACATCTGAGATGCTCTTACGTTGCGTTGTAACGTGTTAAGCAAGGAAAATTATTCAAGGGACTAAAAAACAAATGAAGAAATTGAAAACAAAATATTAAAAAATAAATATATTTGTTTGTTAAATATTAAAACTACAAAGTTGTTAGTTGCTGATAGACTATTAATAAAACGTAAAATACTATTTATAAAAAGAAGCTATTCAGTCATGGTTATGTTTAAGACTTATAAAACAATTGTTCCGAAATATAAAATAAAATAACGGAAATTTAATATTGGCATAGTCTCAAGATTATACTTCCATTTCAATTAATGAAATTAGAAAATCTTCTTATTTCCTCATGATAATAAGGCACATAGGGCAGTCTTTTCTGTGACAGTGATTAATGGTCAATGCGCAATAGTTTATTTTTTTAAATAAATTTCCATGGTACTTTCTCAAATTGATAATTAAGAGAAAAATAGTAGAAACAAATTGTAAACATTTTAGATAAAATAAAATGAAGCAACGTGGTGAAAAAAATTATAAAGATGCCGAAAAGTGTTTTTTTTTTCACGTTAAAAATATCAAAATGATTTGCTTAAGAAAAATAAAAAAAAGTACGTAATAACGTTTAAGAATACAGAGAAAAACGAGTTTAAAACAATTAAAGTCGGTCAACAATGACTCTAAAAAAAAAAAAAAAATTAAAAACCGCGATATATGGCCATTTTTGGGCATTTTATAACAGGGCCTGTAAATAACGCAGACACTTGTTTTGGGAATTAAATTGTAGCTTTTGTTATTACATATCTATTATGAAAGTTGTATGCAAAAAAAAAATTTTCCCGGAAATTGAGAAAATGTAAAAACCGGTGATCTTGAAAATAAATTTGAACAAGGGCCCAAATCGTTCTAGAGCCATTTATCAAAGCGATATTTGTCCCCGTGGAGCTATTATACATTATGTATAATGTAATGTAACCAAGAATGTAAATTTAACAATAATGTAACAGAAAAACCAATTACTCACCGGTATTACTGGAAAAATCCTGACCCTCAAACCGTTACCTATGAACATCCTACCTACCTTTCGTTCATTGTTAGTTCAATGCGAGAAGAAACCAGAACAAACTTTTCTGGTTGATATAACCCATTTAAACCTTGGTGAGTACCAACATGTATTTGATTTCTTGTCTTAAATAAATTCATAATTCATAAATATTTTATAATACTGATTTATATTACATCTAATTTAATATGTATAATAATACCAAACTATATTTTGAATTGCTTATTTTTTAATTTTTTGTTTGTTTTTAGAACTGAAGATGAATGTATAACATTCAAAACTAGTTTTCAATAAAACAAATTTATAGAAGTGGGAAATAATTTATCAATCCTTAATTAGATTGATCCTTCTATACCATCATACGGATGTTAACTGAACCGGAGCTGGATACCATTTCAGGGGTTGAGGTACAATTCACTGTAAAAATTTCGAAACTAAAAAATCTCTCACGGCAGTCCGGTTGGAAACTGACTACTAAATTGGCTAAAGAGAGATATGGAAGATAAAGGAACCAAAATAGAGGCACCAAATTTAAATTAAAAATCGTAGAAAACCAAAAATCTTGCAGGATACGCTGCTAAATTGAGGGTTAACTATAAATGTTCTGCAGAATTAATTTTTATAGTTTATGTTACATAAGTACACGAAAGTTCTAAATACGTTTTAGTTAATATTAATGCTTCCTATTAAGGGACAAAATCCTTCCGTTCTTTGTTTTGGGGTCCTTTGAAATAATCTTGACACGCTCGATGAAATTTTCTTTGAAGATGCTTCTAAGAGCACTTGCTCCAATTTCGGACAACACAACTTTGAACAGGTGAGCAGTTTTTTCACCTCATTAACTCAAAGTTATCTCCGTCTTTTAGCTTGAATACATCTCATGTTTGTCATACCACATACCGGTGTATTTTAGTAATTGCTCATAGGAAACCGGATTTAAATAAATAAACGATAAAATTATTATTTTTATAGTAACTTAAAGTAAATAGAAGAATTAGTAAAAATTTTAAGAATTGTTTGAAAAAGGTAAAATCGAAAACCGATTCACTTTTAGATAGTATAAAAAATTTTAACAATATTTTTCAAATAATCACTCAATTCTTATACTAGAATTTGACAAAACGTTTAGGTGTAGTTTGGGCATTTGATGGTAGAAAATAAGCCTTACACTGAATATAAGTCACTCATAACACACGATTCCACGATATACTGAATTCCAAATGGTTATTTTATCTCTTTCACCAATCATATCAATGCCAACTTTTCGATACACTTTCCCTATTCGATGATCGAAGCAGCCATTTTTCATTTAATTGGCATAATTATTCAGAAAACAAAATAAATAAAATAGGCCACTGGAAATTAGAAATATTAAACAAACACTATTATTTTTGTTAATATACCAGTAGTTCTGTCTAGCCTTCTGTCCCCTCCTAGTGCATGTGTCAATAATTTAATTTAATCTTATTCTATTAGTTTGGTTGTTAATTTTTAATTATACAAAATATCAAATAGTATAACATTTCAGGATTCATGTTGATTTTTTTCAGAAATGAGAAAATAAAAATATTTGTATTGACTAGGTGTACTTAGGGAGGAGCGGCGTAGTTCAGTGGTAAGGCACTAAGTTGCAATGCTCCCGGTCCCGGGTTCGAGACCGGCTGTGGCAGATAATTATTTATACTGTTGCCAGCCATGAATCGACCCTGTGGGATCGGAAGACCCTCCTGGGGACCACCCAGCTTCTATAAAATGGGTACCCTTAATTGGGGGAAAAACCTGGCGGTTGAGCGTGATCTCGGCCAAATCACCTCCTTGCACAGCCGTTGGCCTAGAAACAGTACGGTCCTTACCAAGTACTGAACCCAAGACCCTTAATGGGTTGTAGTGGTAAAAGTTTTTTTTTTCTTTTTTTTTCCGTTGTACTTAGGTAAAAACTTTACGGAGAACATTTTGGGACGCATGCTTGGTTGTTATTTCAATAATCTTTTGTTATTGAAATAACAACCAATTTACGCATTATTGCACGCTATTGAAATAATGTAAAACAAATCAAAATGTTAAAAAAAGAAAATAATAATAATATATTTAAATGGTATATTTGACATGATAGCTGGGTGAAGTTATATTGAGGAAGAAGGCATTCCCCTCCTTGTGCGTAACCTCCTGACCTATACTCTTCCTTAAGTTGTTTTCCTATTTATTATTGTTATTATTTTTGTTCGTTGCAATTTTATGTTTAAATCCGCATACTTCAATAACGATAATTAATTATTGAAAAAATATTCCTCAGTATTTGTGTGATAATTAGCAAAATTTATCTTTTAGGAGGGTTTTATTTGTAAAAATGGATTAATTCTCTTTGATTTCGTTGAATTTAAATTTAATGGAAAAATGAAATAATATGAATTAAAACTAAATAAATGAAATAAATGAATAAAGAAAAAAACTGAATTAAAAACTACTGTTATCTTCTAAGTTATTACAACATTCCTATGTTATCCTGAATAATTTGGTATAATTATAAGTTTTTTACTCAATTTTCCTAGTTTTTATGGATTTAACCAACATTTAAAAAATTAGTAAAAGCTTTATTTCTTGTCTTCTGACTAAGCTTTATATATTCACGAATCATCGAATTTCTAACTCTTCTCAGTGATCTTGATAGAGTTGCTAGACCAGCATTTGTGGATTCAGCATCTGGACCGAAGCCAGGTAAGATGGGCTCATTACCTTAGCTGTATTCTGTCAGGGGAAAACTAATCAAAGTAGCCAATTATCCAGGCAAGGGCAGTCATTCTATTTATTTATAACTGGTTTGTCCAAGCTGTCTTCTACATAGAGCATAAATGGGTCAATTAAACTCGATGTAGAAGACTCTGAAAAAAAAATGGCAGGCAGATTTGTCAATGTAAAATTACAAAAAAAAAATCCTTGAACGACCCAACGATAATTACATTTTTAAAAATTTCCTCTTAAAAGATAGAATATTCAATTTCATCACTTGATTAATGCACATTTACTTTTTTTATTATATATTATTATTATATATTATATAATATATATTATATATTATAAATTATAACAATATCAATTATATTACCTTTTGCAATAATACTGACCTGGTGAACTCCTTAATAAGTAAAAACAAATCTTACAATTAAAAGCATCACCATAAAAATAGTTAATGTATGATATGATAACATTAAAACAATATCTATATCAAAGTAAGATATTTATTTAGGATATGATTAATGAAAGATCCAAAGTTGTAAGTCCCTCAGATAGTGGTAAATTACTATAAATATTTTTCCTTCACTACATTGAGCATTTTAGATAAATCTAACATACGGGTGATTCGCAGAAAAAGCTCCAAAAAAGTGAGTCGGTGAACTATATCAGTAAAATCTTTAAAAAAATCTTCAAAGTATTCAAGAAATCAAGCAAGATTCGAAAAAAAAAAAGAAAAATCCCGAATGGACTTGAAAAAAAAATAGATTTTACTACAAACTGTAAAATACTTTTTATGAACTGGCAATAACCCTACAAGGTATAGAAAGGCTCAACAATAAATAAATAAAATCTCAATTAACGTGTTAAAATTGAGAATGTAGGAAATTTTGTTTTGTATATTTTATGATCTGATATACTTGAAGAATTTCATTCAAAGAAATTTCATAAATTTCTAGCGATTTATTGACTACCGAAAGGGAACACTTATCTTGCCGAAAAAATTGTTTTAAATCGTTTGTAAATATGATTTTATTTACTCCATGTAAATAATTTTTAAAAAAATAAAGCACGGTAAAGCTTTAGATAAATTCTCAAACAATCCTTATTATTAAAATCATCAACATAAAAGTGGACGATAATATTAAAGAAAATATTCTATCAAGCTAAAATATATTGAAGCGAGGGCATAGAGACGGGAGAGAAGGATTTTTCCTTCTTTTTTTTTTCTGACAAATAAACATAGCTTTTTATATTTTCTTTATTATATTTTTTTTTTCAGAAATAAAGTTGTCAAGTGAGGTGGTATATATTTTAATTGTATTTATTTCGGAGCAATTTACTAGAAAATAAATTTTGAAGCGTAAGAAGTAATTCTAAAAACTAATGAGCATTAATATCGAAACACATCGAGAACCTGGTGGTGATAGTTTGGCATAGGAAAGATCCGAGGAAATATTGTCTACGGTTGGAGGGAAAGAGTATATGTAATATATATATATATATATATATATATATATATATATATATATATATATATATATATATATATATATAAATAAATAAATAAATTTATAATTATAAAAATAAAAATTAAAAAAAATTAAATAAATAAAAATTAAATTTATAATTATAAATAAATAAATAAATAAATTCTCCATGACGTTAGTTTCGATTCGGTTTTTGATGTTATGAGTCGTTTCTTCATCAATGGCCAAAAAACGTTGAAAAACCTATTTTTTGTTCCCTTTGCTTCAATTTATATGAATTTTTTCCCGCATTTTTTCTTTTTTTTTTGGCCTCGAAACTGAACAAGACTTCCTTTGATGGCCTATATCCATAATATTTGCTTTTTCTCAGTGTTATATTTTGCTATAAAACCCCAAAGGTTATCTTTTTTTGGAGGGACACCCTGTACACTTAATTTGAACTTTAGATTCGACTCTTTCAGAATGTTTTTAATGTTAAAGTTTTTCATTTGTGTTCTAATAGTATGACTTTGTTATGATCTTATATTAGCCTGTAATATTAAATATGCCTCCACAGAAATGAGCAGCTCCCGACCTGGGTCAGTGTTTCATACGATGAGGACCACCGTGGGCCAATAGCCACAAATTATACCGCCTCTGGGAGGCAGGATCAATGTAGAAGCATGGTAAGTAGCCGCTCCTAGCAGGATAGCAGCTTGGCCACGCTCCAGCGGGGGAGGGGAGGGCATTTGGCTCCTAGCAGTTCCTCCGTCTTCTTGAAAATAACTTTTTTTTCTGCTGTTTTCCTAACGTGTTTTGAGGGGGACCGGATCGTTTGTTAAACGCGCGAACGTCTTGGAATATATGGCTCTTGTACCGAAGATTTTTCTTGTGGCTGGATATTACTCTGCGGTTCGGATAAGGGAAGAGTGCTCTAAGGAAAAGATTAATTTCTCGAATCAAGCTTAGAAGAGTTCTCAAGAATTTTAAAGTTTACCAACATGACTTCATAAAATAATAATGAAATTATATTACATTAAAAAACATAATACCCAATTTGATTAAAAAATTAAATTAAATTATTGCAGTCGCCTATTTTAAAGAAGTATTAAATACTAAGTAAACATAGGTAAAGTAAGGCAAACATACATTATATAATATGATACAAAACAGTCATTTGAAAGCATATTAAATTTTCAATTGTGTTCTTAGCTCGGAGAAGAGCTAAATCGCCCCACAGTTGTACACAACGAATTTAATTCAAATTTTATGATTATTTTATTTTATATTTTATTATTTTTGTTAAATTTCTGCTTAGAAACGAAATTTGTAAAAATCAAGATCTTCTGTAAGATAAAATATGCGATATTGTTTCAGATATTCATCGTGTTGCAAAAATGTTACAACAGAAACTGCAACGGAAAAATAGAAAGGACCAGTGGTGGTTATTATAGTACAGGGATGCCCAACATTTTTATAGCGCGTGCCACAGCCAAGGGTTCACAATGTTGAGGCGTACCACAACTGTACTCCCTCCCTCTCCTGTACTCAGCCAGCTTCACAGTAATCATTTCTATATGGTCTAGGCGCTTGTTTTTTAATATATTTTTTCCCTTTTGTAATTTTTTAAAGCAATTCTAACTTGATGAAAAAAGTTTATGACTATTATTTATCCAATAACAATGTATGATAAGAGTATGTACAACCTACTTGCTACTCGTTAATTATCGCTAACTCGAAGTTATTTTAGCTTTTCAGAATATTATATTATTGAAAAATAACAAAATTAAGAATAAAATATTTAAAAAACCTACAACTGCGTGCCTATTCCGAATCCTTCCCTTCCCTCCTCCCCCTCCGCGTGCCTCATTGTGTTTTAGTATTGTGTCTAGTTTTGTAAAGAATATAATCACTTTTTTGTTGTAAAAATATATAAAATATTTAATTGAGATCGAGTAAACACAAACGAAACGCCTTCAATCAAACAGACACAACCCGCACATCTGGTGAGCCCCTATAATGAGCCGGGTTGGTGAGAGGGGAGTGGATTCGCTTTATAAGAGGTACTGCCTGCCATTTTCGCCTCATGTGCACACATAATTTGTGCACCAGCTCGGAGCTCGTGTGCAAAGTTTTTTTATAACAGCTAATTTAACGTAAACAAGTTAATTTTATTTCCAATTGATGTATTTGTTATTTAATTTCACTGTATCCATAAACTTCTTAAAAATAAATAAATTATCTCCATTTCCCAAAGAAAATTCTGTAAACAATTAGCCCTTTTGACGCCCACTAGTTATTTAGAAACTTACAGCTATAAAATGACTGAATCTGGATAGTAAAATCACAAAAACTGGAGACGTCTTTACTTGTAACGGCTATTTTACGTCGTATTTTTGGGTTGTTTTCTATGAAGATTGTTTTTGCGAACCCCCATTGCCACTAGCCAAGAGCTTCTACTGTAAAGGACATCTTAAAATATTTCTTCGGAGACCTCTCTTGAACGGAATCAATAATAACTACTTATTATATGTGATAATAACTAGGTCGAAGAATTGAAAGGTGAGAATATTAAGTATCATCCAAGATTTGAATTTCTTTGCTAATGACTATGGAATTATAAGAGGTCCAGAACATTAAACCTGAAAATAAATTTCTGATTTATTGAAGGACTGATTATATTCCTTGTATACTTTGCAAATGTTTTTATAGTCTCCTGCGGATCACTTGGAAACGTAATTAAGGATAATAGGACGGGGAGTAGTAGTTCAGTAGCTTGGCCATTAAAGGAAATATGTGATTGGCGAATGTCCATCCAATAAGAACTGGAGTTTGCTTAGCTCGAATACTCCCGTCGCTTCTTGGTCAGCTAACTTGTAAACCCACTTCGTTTTTTTATTTATTTATTTTTTTTGTCAATATGACTGATTAGAAGAGTTTGGAATCCGAATGTAAAATGATTCATAAGTATGTGACATTATTAAATAATATATTACTCAATAAGTGTTTCAAATTGTATATTATTGGTAAAACTAAAATATTTATTTTAATTAGCTAGAAAGCTTACTAGAACTTTACCCCCTAAGAGTGGATCAGTGTACCAAGAAAGTTACTGAATTTAAGGCTTTTCACAATGCGAGATAAATTTATTTTCATTTATACAGATAATTGTAATGGATTCGATATAATTGTTACTTTATTTTTAGCCGACTCCGGCAAAGCTACAAGGAGGGCAATGTGTTTAGCTTCACCCTTTGTAGGTATGTAACGATTTTTCGAGCGAAATGCATGACCGATTTTAAAGTTTGGTAACCCAAATTATTCAGTGAATTCCCGTGAATGTTTTGAAACATCGTATTTTTGGGTTTTTGTTGATGTTTCATATTACAATAATTTGTAGGTTCATGGTCATATGTTAATCAATTATAAACAGCCAATACAGTGGAGCGTCGATTATCCGAACGTTCGATTATCGGAAAGTTTTTTTTTTTTTTTTTTTGTGCGTAATTTTAATTAATTTGATCATGTAAATTACTTATTGGTATTGTTAAAATTATTGTTATTTTGAATAAAATTAAACGAAAAATAAAATTATTTTTCCCAGAACGTCTATAAAGGAAGCCATCCTTAATTATTTCTCAGAAACTGCTTCGTTAAATAGTATTTGTATCTTGCTCATAAGAGTGTGTGTGCGAGTACGTGAATTTCGATTATCCGAACTTTTGATTATCCGAACCACCACTGACAACATTAGTTCGGATAATCGACGCTCTACTGTACTTGAAAAACTAAAAACGATAAAATAAAATTTAAATTAATAAAAAATAATAACCCCCGACTAAAGAAATAACTTTTGTATCTTACAACCCTATTTGTCCTAAGGGATAGAATGTTCTTGGATATCTACTTAAGCGCATTGGTGAGTTGTTACTGAAGTTGGCGCCCATAATTATTGAATCTTGGTGTAGTAATCGGGTGCCTCAATATACTCACAATCGGTTTGAATATTCATGAGCGTCAACTTCACTAACAACCAAAAAGTGCATTCCGTCCCTTAGCACTAACTAGTGTTGTAAGATATGAAAGTTATTTCCGTAGACGGGGTTTTTATTACTTATTAAATTAAATTTCTAACTAATAATTTCGCGAGACGCGTTTAATTTCGACTGGTTATGAGTTCACTGTAATATATTTTCAGATTAATCAAATTCAGACATCGTAGTGTATATACATATTTACATATACCGCGCATAATTTTATTCCGATACTATAATATCAAAGCTATATTGCACTTGACATATTGGGTTTCATTAGAGCATCCAATGGAACATCGTTGCCTTTGTCACTGACGACGCTGACAATTATCGCGCGGTAGAGTGAATGCGGTAAATAGAAGCACATTGATATCGGCTGTGGTCCAGCGGCCATATCTCCCAGCGACTGTTCGGCTGTGGTCCAGCGGCCATATCTCCCAGCGACTGTTCGGCTGTGGTCCAGCGGCCATATCTCCCAGCGACTGTTCGGCTGTGGTCCAGCGGCCATATCTCCCAGCGACTGTTCGGCTGTGGTCCAGCGGCCATATCTCCCAGCGACTGTTCGGCTGTGGTCCAGCGGCCATATCTCCCAGCGACTGTTCGGCTGTGGTCCAGCGGCCATATCTCCCAGCGACTGTTCGGCTGTGGTCCAGCGGCCATATCTCCCAGCGACTGTTCGGCTGTGGTCCAGCGGCCATATCTCCCAGCGACTGTTCGGCTGTGGTCCAGCGGCCATATCTCCCAGCGACTGTTCGGCTGTGGTCCAGCGGCCATATCTCCCAGCGACTGTTCGGCTGTGGTCCAGCCGCCATATCTCCCAGCGACTGTTCGGCTGTGGTCCAGCGGCCATATCTCCCAGCGACTGTTCGGCTGTGGTCCAGCGGCCATATCTCCCAGCGACTGTTCGGCTGTGGTCCAGCGGCCATATCTCCCAGCGACTGTTCGGCTGTGGTCCAGCCGCCATATCTCCCAGCGACTGTTCGGCTGTGGTCCAGCGGCCATATCTCCCAGCGACTGTTCGGCTGTGGTCCAGCGGCCATATCTCCCAGCGACTGTTCGGCTGTGGTCCAGCGGCCATATCTCCCAGCGACTGTTCGGCTGTGGTCCAGCGGCCATATCTCCCAGCGACTGTTCGGCTGTGGTCCAGCCGCCATATCTCCCAGCGACTGTTCGGCTGTGGTCCAGCGGCCATATCTCCCAGCGACTGTTCGGCTGTGGTCCAGCGGCCATATCTCCCAGCGACTGTTCGGCTGTGGTCCAGCGGCCATATCTCCCAGCGACTGTTCGGCTGTGGTCCAGCCGCCATATCTCCCAGCGACTGTTCGGCTGTGGTCCAGCGGCCATATCTCCCAGCGACTGTTCGGCTGTGGTCCAGCCGCCATATCTCCCAGCGACTGTTCGGCTGTGGTCCAGCGGCCATATCTCCCAGCGACTGTTCGGCTGTGGTCCAGCGGCCATATCTCCCAGCGACTGTTCGGCTGTGGTCCAGCCGCCATATCTCCCAGCGACTGTTCGGCTGTGGTCCAGCGGCCATATCTCCCAGCGACTGTTCGGCTGTGGTCCAGCGGCCATATCTCCCAGCGACTGTTCGGCTGTGGTCCAGCGGCCATATCTCCCAGCGACTGTTCGGCTGTGGTCCAGCCGCCATATCTCCCAGCGACTGTTCGGCTGTGGTCCAGTGGCCATATCTCCCAGCGACTGTTCGGCTGTGGTCCAGCGGCCATATCTCCCAGCGACTGTTCGGCTGTGGTCCAGCGGCCATATCTCCCAGCGACTGTTCGGCTGTGGTCCAGCCGCCATATCTCCCAGCGACTGTTCGGCTGTGGTCCAGCGGCCATATCTCCCAGCGACTGTTCGGCTGTGGTCCAGCCGCCATATCTCCCAGCGACTGTTCGGCTGTGGTCCAGCGGCCATATCTCCCAGCGACTGTTCGGCTGTGGTCCAGCGGCCATATCTCCCAGCGACAACGCGGCTATTGATGTTTTCACGCATTTCTGTTGTTCAGTTAGGGTCGCTTCAACCTATGTGGATTACCTTTGAAAGTTCAATGAAAGTTGGATGTTGTTTCTAATTGCAAAGAACAACTTTCATTTCCATCAGGCTATACTTAATTAATTAAAAAATTCTATATTAAATAAGAATCCTGTATTCTTTGTCAGATGTGAACCTTCTTCACCGAAAAGTTCAAATGCGAAATCATGTTTCAAGCCAGAAATAAAAACTTTGGATGAATATTCTTTTCAATTTCCTCAATCTTTGTCAGTGTATATTTCAAAATGTGTACATTGGATTGATGAAAAAATAATGCAGTTTTTCGCCTTTGCTGTGTTTTTAAACCAATTATACATATAACTTATATACTTATATTATAAATTTAATTATACATAAAACATATCCGATTTCCTTTTATATCATAATAAACATTATTTTATATCCTCACTTTCATCCAAAATTTAAAAAGATATAATCATTTTGTTCAGTCTGTTCAAAACCCTTGAAAAGAAAATACCTAAGAGCGCTTATTGTCGAATTTATTTTTATGAATTTAAATTAGAGCGCAGTTCTGCGAAAACTGCTCGTAATATCAAGGAAGTGTGGGTGGGATTGGTGACTATTAACGAGGGCATGATGCAGCGTTGGTTCCCTGACTTGCAAGCCGGAAAAAAAGATATGGTCACAGTATGTGGTGGTATACTGTCGTTATTATATATTACAGCTTTCTAAATCGTGGCGAGACTATCACTGCCGACAAGTACTGTCGAAGATTTTATGTCTTGCAACGTCTTCTTCTTCCCAATTGAATTCTTCTTTAGCACTCGGATATCTTTTTACTATCATACAACTTTCAAAGCCAGAGTGATACTGAAAATGATTTTCATGAGTTCATTTTTTCCAAAGATCCAATTTTTTTTTTCTGCTTGCATAAATAGCTTGTTGTAAGTTGGCAAAAGTGTATAGATTCTAATGGAAATTATTTTGATTAAATACATATTGTTAAACTAAGGATATGATATATTTTCAAATTGGAGTGAGTTTTGGTTGACCGTAAATACAATTAAGGAATAAGTTGGTCGGGGGTTGCTGCGATCAATTATAAACACATTAATAAGTAAGCCAGGCACAAAATAAATGTCTTAGTTATTAATGTATTAGTCTTTAATCGCACTCTCCGATCAACTTCTTCCTATAGATATATTTTCAATAAATATCAAAACTCTGGTATATTTCTTTTATCTAAATTCGCTTTTCAACCAATAATTTTTATATCCAAATATATTTTTGATATATATATATATATATATATATATATATATATATATATATATATATATATATATATATATATATATATATATATATATACATACACATATATATACACACACACACAAATTTATAATCTTGGATGGAATTGATTATATATATTTACAAGATATTGTTATGTAATTGCTGTGACTACTTTTAATTTTTTTTACTTAATAAGTATTCAGCTACTGATGGGAGGAAATAACAGTTAAAAAAGAACAGATTGCATATCTGCCAGTAGCTTAGCCAGGATTTCGTTTGAGGGGTCTAAGGGTCTAAAAAAAAAAAGGGGATGTCAGGGGGCCCTCTCTCTTTAGAATGTTTTCTATGCCTAGATATATTATTTGTAATATAACATTCAAATAGGTTTATACAATTGTCTGGTTACGCCACTGCAGTTCTTTTCTTTTCCCGTTTTTGCATATATAGTTCTATTAAACTCAGGCCTTTCTACAGACCGAGGGATGGTAAGATAAATGCTGTACTGACTGACCTAAGGCGGCGCGAACGACCGCCGAAGAGGTGGGCTGGGGTGTGGGGCTAGGGGTCGGGTCCTCGATGAAGAGGAAGCTGGCGTTGAAGCCTGTCCCGTCGAGTCGGTCGTTGGACCGGAAGGTCACCCTGAAGAATTTACGCTCTGACTCCACCTCGAACGGCGTCAGTTGGCCGCACTGCCTCGTATATTTCCGGTCAAGGCCCATGAAGTTGGAGAACTCGACGTAGTCACTAGCAGAGCCCGCGTCGCACCTGAAACAGTAAGTTATTACTTGAGACATGTCAGGCTATGAACTGCATTTGCTAATGTATGAAGTACCATATACTTAGATTTAATCTGGAATAATTTATTAATCACCATTTAAAGATTATTTAAAGATTAATTAATTAATAGTTTATTATTGGATGATTCAAAGCCTCTCAAATATCAGTTTCGCCACTTGAAGCATCATCTAAGTTCAACCAGCATTATCAAGCATCAACCAGGTTTATAAGAAAAGTATATATATATATATATATATATATATATATATATATATATATATATATATATATATATATATATATTTATATATTTATATTAGCCATAATCGTGTTCTTGGGGTTATGAAACGGACAGCACCACCATCTCTCTCCGATGACCTTCCATATAGTCAGCGAAAATAAGACTAAAACAATACCTACTTTAATGAAAAAACAATTTTTTTTTTGTACTTACTGTTCAATATAATATATTCTATCATATTAATGTATTAACATAAATTCAATAATTTCCTGTTACACGGTTTCATTTCCCTTTAGATTTTTTATCAAGTACGGCTGTTTTAAGCAAAAAGAATTCACAACCAAGAGAGCAACTGTAGGAAGCTAATAGATAATATATTCCGCTGGCGGGGGACAGTTTGCTCGGAAGCGACTATACTGAAAGAGGCCTCTCTGGCCTCTCTACCTTCGTTCAGAGAACAATAAGACTCCCTGAGCCAGAAGGAAGGACTGAGGGAGAGTGAGTACCTCAAGACATATTCTCCAGGATCTATTCAGTAAGGACCTCTTTATTGCTAGCCAGGGATTACAGAGATGGTTCAATCAGCCACGTCACCTCCTTCTTCTTCCGAGGCAGCTCTTCCGTCTAGTAATGTTGTTCTACTAGTAATATTACTGTTGAAGATTTTTTTTTTCTTCTTACATTCATATCCTCCCTCAGTATAGTAATAACGACAGTTATAAAATTATTTTCAATGAAGGAAGAAATATTTTTTTACACTAAAATAAAAACAAAATTACCATCAGAATACTTGAAGGATGAATAAGTACAATAGATGCTCCTAGTCCATTCCATTCTCAGATTAAATTTGAGACAGGAATTCTGCTGCAGTGCTGCCACTCTCTCATATTAAAACAACACGGCTTTTCTCGACTAGTGGACCGGAAACAAGACACCCTGTACATGCCCCGTGTATAGAGAGAGTTGAAAACACGCCTGCATTTGCATGAGGAAGCGCGAACACTTCTGAACTTGTTCTTTGTGCTCCATGTCTGCCTAGATATATATTAATGACGAAACCATCATATTTATGCCTAAATGTTACTTGAATGGCACGCATAATGGCGAAATGAAAATGGTGTAAGCTATTTTTTCCCAATCCACATTCTTTGTTTAATTAATCGGAAATTAATCCTCTTTTAATTGTATTTTTTTCATTCAGGCTTCCGCTACCAAGTTTACGCCGAGTTGAGGCGGCTTTATCTAGTTTTCCGACGGCAAAACTGACTATCTATCTTTTTTTTTTCCGATCCTTCAGAACTCCTTACATTCTTAATTTGCTCACCCTGTGTTCCTCTGTCTTCTCTTTAAACCTGAGATTCCAACTCTCAAAATTGTGTATTCCTTCTCTCATAGAACTGCTTTTAAAAAAAAAAAATCATTTATCGTTCATGCTACCTAGTTTTGAATTTTCTTACGTAACACCATTCGCAAAACCTAATCCTTAACTTCATTCAAACTTCATTTTTTTCTCTGCCTCCTAAGCTTTCTTCCGCAAGTTTGTAAGAGTTGAAGTTATATGTGTATATCGATGTTTATTTTATTAGTTTAATACTTCATAGTTATTTTTTTAATGTTTTTATTAAGAAATAATACAAGCTACCACACTCAAGGGCAATAGGTATTAGGGCTGTAAGAAACCATTCATATATATATATATACAAAGTGAACAAATAATAATAATAAAAAACAAAATAAAAAATAATAATAATGAAAAATAAATAAATACATTGAATAAATAAAATTAAAATAATAGTAATAAAACAAAAATTAACGAAATGACAAAAATAAATTACAATAATTGAAAAAAATATGTACATTAGAATGGATCGATAGAAAATTATAATTATAATAAGCGATTTTTTTTTTAAATGTTGATAATTATATAAACGTTCATTCTAAGAACTTTATTATGTAGCTCCAACAATTAACTTCCAATGAACCTTTTAGATTGTTTTATTCTTCATTTTCGCAGAAACCTATTTGTGGATGAATATTGTTCACAACTTATTTGTGAATATGAAATGAAGAAAGTCACTTTCTATGAAAGACAAGGTGGAAGTGAAAAACGATCAAGAAAAAGGAGGATCGGTTCGTAATTTAGCGACCTGATTCAAAATGGATAATTAAAAACAAAAATTAAATTTCGATCGAGTGTGTCGCTTTATTAGAAGTGGACCGAGAGAAGTAATCGTGCATATACCTATGTACGTGTACAATATGTACAGAATTCTATAGCTTAATTTTTGCGTTCTTTTTAAATATACCGCTTCTTAACGGACATCTCCATATAACGGACAAAATCATCTTTTCCATAAATGTCCGTTCTATAGAAGTTTCACTTGATTTATATAAAGAGTTATATAGTTACAGTTGACTATAAACCAGACAAATAATACTGGTACTGTACATTTTTTATTCTTCTAAGGGGACTAGAAGTTCCAGAATAAAATTTTTCATTTCCTTTCATCCTTTCTGCTTAATACAGGAAAATACTTTCCTGGTTCTAATTTAAAACTTCAAGGCAAGGGCCAGATCTTTATGAACATGTGAAATCAAGTTAAAATTACATTTAAGCTAATTCTTAGAGAAACAGTTTAAAAATTAAAATTTAATTCACTTGTACGATATGAACGAATCAAGTTTGTGAAACTGCATCGCATACGAAAAAATATCTGATGTATTCATTTACACGACTTTTCTTACCATTCTGCATGCAAAATCAAATTAACTTCTTTTTTTTTAATGTTAGCTTTGTAGAAAATGCAATTATCTTTCATATGAGCATCAATACCATAATGTTCCAGAAGATGCATGGATTTCGAGTTAGTTATTATCATCCATTTTAGATGATTTTTTTGTTTCTGTACGAAATATTTAATTAACTTTAAAGTGATTAAATAGAATTTTTCCTAAAATGTATATATTTTTTTTTTTTATACACTGATTATAACTTTCGTCCTGTTTTCTCTCGGAGATGTGTCGATTTCAGGCAATTTTTTTTCAAAATCCTTAGAACCAATGGGGCGCTACATCCAAAAGAAAAACAGGTTTTTCGGGTATTGCGCAGCCACAATTGCGCACACGGCGTTCCATCTTGTACCAGTCTCCTGCGCCTGTCTTTACCATACAAAACAAAAATGAAGCAACGGAATCTATCTATCCATTCGCCAATTAGTCCAGGCACTGACACACACAGAACCACAAATCAACAGCCGAAATTGTATTCAGGGGTCTGAAAGATCTGTTGAAAACCGGATACCGGAAATTTGACCCGATTACAATACATGCCATCTATACCTAGCCAATTCTGATGGTGGTAAGGAAATTAATAAAATAAATTCATTTTAAAAATAATTTTCAGCGTAAAATTACAGTTTTAAACAGTAATAAAAAATAATATTTATATATTTTTTATTATATTCTCAGTTCATTATTATCTGATGGTGTATAATAAATTGTATATCATAAATATTAATCCGTAAAACGTGGAGCCAATAACGTAAATAATTACGGCCCATGAACCCTAAGTCAAATGGGTGGGCATCAAGTTGAAGATTTCACTGCTTATTCCGGGCCGGGAGACTTCGCCAAGCCACTTAGCGAGCTCATTTTTCTACTGAGACTTATCTTGGCTATATATTTTAAGTGGGTACCGACCCCATCTGCGGCTGGCCTTATGAGCCCATCTACATGTGAACTGCCCATTTACAGAGCTGATAAGGTGGCAATTTTATAGACTCACTTCCGCAGCTGGAATAACCGACATCTCATATTTCTGATGTTGGAGAATATAGATGGCGCTTTCCAAGCCCAATTTATTTGTGTTAAATATTTCATCTCCTTTGAGCATATGGTTAAATGAAAATTTTGTTTTGAGAGCTAGTCATTTTTTTTTCTTTTATATTGGGTGATGTGGGGTAAGTGCGTTTTCCGTTTAAGTGCGTAATTGTATCGTTAAATCCAAACCCTCAACTGGTAAGAGCTGTTGTTTACGGATAATGAAGCCTAAATAAACACTGATGTATCAGAAATGAGCCACGAAAGTTCGCTAAAGGTAGACTTTCGCTGGTACTGCCCGCGGTAGCGGCCGGCAAAGTTTGCGGTTACTACTGTGACTGAATAGGTAGGGACATATTTTGCTGACAGGAGTCAGCACCGACCCTGGCAGGAGTCATACTGCCTCAGACGCGTCGGTTCCCGCTTGCCATTTAAAACAATGTCGTTTAATAAAAAAGGATTCAGCGATTATGACCACGAACGTCTAGTAGAGTTCGTTAACCAGTTTCAGGTACTTTATGACCACAAACATAAGGTATATAGGAATGTGATAGTAAAAAATAATGTGTGGAAAAACATATTATTTTATTTTTATACTCACACAGTATTATTATTATTGTATTAATAAACAATAAATAAATTTCGACAGACGAACTTTGTTCATTGCCTAAAATACCTTTTAAAAAACAAATTTCTGGTAATATTTAATAATATAACAATATATATGTTGTGCATATATAGTTGCACATCTGTAAATACTTGTAAATAAACGTATTCATTTATCTATAATTTGTATGTATCTAAATAAGATATAATTTTAAAGGATATACTTTATAGTTATAACAATATGGTTTGATTTTAAATATAGGAGAGGTTATAACGTTATAGGTTATGCACGAGTGGGCTGTTGCAGTGGGCAGTTACAGCGAAGCAGTAACAGTCAGCGCAACCGCGGGCAGTATCAGCGAAAGTCTACTTTAAGGTCTATCGTATTGCTATAATGAATTATAAAAATATTAGTTTCAACCTGTTTATAAAGTGTGTTTTGTGGTCGTGAACGGAACATACAGAAGCTAATCTTCAAAATACTTTGCGATTTGCATTTCTCTACAGACAGTTTTCTATTTTTTAAGCGCTTGTCCGCAGTCACCGAGCAGAATATCATAATAGGGGCAAGCGCAGACCTCTGTTGTGTGACAAGTGTGCGTCGATCACAATTAATCTAACTATCCTGTTTTGTCGTGGCAATTACTAATTAACGAATTAAAACAAAAGTTTTTTTTTTCAATACATTTATTCTATTATATTCCACATCCCACTTTCATAACTCAATGAAGATTGTAAAACGTGAATCTCAGACAAGCTTTAACTTTATTCGGTGATTACACTAGTATAAAAATCCTCCGGAAACCGAATTATTTAGTACTTTAGTAACCACTCCTGCTTGAATAATGAGTCTTCAAAATACCTTGTACGCAGTTGCCCCTTAAGGCAGTGGAGAGTGCGTACTAAGTGCTAGTCAATTAAATTATCAATCTCATCAAAATGGACGTGGTTGAAACGTAGGCTTGAATGTAATGCTTAAACATAATCGTCTAAGGAACATTTTAAAAAAAGAAGGATAAATCTGGCTATCTTAAAAAAACAAAAACATTCCTGTATAATCGAACTTTGTAAAATTTAGTGCGCACTTGCCTCACTTCATCCTTATACATACAGCTATACAATAAAAATTCAAAAGGACAATTTCTGAGGACTCACTTCAAGTCTGGCTTTAGCAACTAGCAAGAAGCTCAGGATTGATATCAACCCAAAGGAACATCTGTTTTCGGAAATAGGAAAGAGGTAAAACACAGAATAAACTATATACCATTCTTCACCAGGTACCGTAAGTGGGTGTGGCACTACATCACCGCTGTTTGGCCAAAGGAAAAATAATTTTGCTCCCTTTTTAATAACAGATGTCCCTTTAAGAGGAATCCAGTTGAGTTCTTCTTGAACTCACATGATATTACCGTCTATATAACAACAGCAAGGTGATTTTGATATTAAATTTCAATCTAAAACACCCTTCTCCCCCCCCCCTCCCCCTCCAAAAAAAAAAATAATCTAAAAATCAGAATAACCCAACTTATGCATTTATTCTTTTTTTTTTTGTGTGTGTTCTAATCCTCTCTCTAGTAATGTCATTAAACCTCAACCGAAACTTAATTAGTTAAAAAGATCTCCTAAAAAGGATTGCATTTTTATGATTTTGCAGCACGTTAATTAATTACCTCAAGTATCGAAGATATCCACATTTCTTTTATATTTTTTTTTAATGATTTGCAAATTATATTATACGATAAACTTTTGCTAACATTCTTCTCAAAATTCATTTTCCTGCTGCTTTGTGACTTCTAACATACTGACCCCTAACAGCTGTTATAATGAATATGTGTATAAATGTACACACACATATATATAATATACTAATGGCAGTGAGTTTTGGTGTTTATGCTATTTTTTATAAGAATTTGTATTTGTATAAGCAAAGAAAATTTGTTTGGTCGAATCAATGTTTCTTGAAATAATCTCTAGCATTCTCTTGTCCTTTCAATAATATTAACAAATTTTCATAACTGACTTTCCTCGATACTTCATCTTCCATTTTGTAAACTAGGACATCCAACAGTAGTTCATAACGCTCAAGCAATGTAAGCATCCCCAAATGCAAAATCTCGTTTAATCTGTCAAACTCTGAACCAACTCGTATGTAACTTAGCAGAACGGGGCCGACGGTCCTTGTCCCCCTAGAACTTGAGGAGTCTACAACTTTGAAGTTGAGCTTATCTTAGTAAGTCTTCGCCACAAGACGGTCCTCTCGATATGTCTTCTGGTATCTTCTGTCTGATGAAGATATCTTCATTACGTTAATCTCCATAGCTATGTACGAGAATGATTACATTTTCTATACTACAAATGTGTTTATAATCTAGTTCTGTAAATATCTCTTCAATAAGAAAATATTTATTTGGTTAAGTTTAGTTGTTACCACCGTGTCCGGTCAGGCAACACTTTAGTGATAAATATTTATAAGATAAAATAATATGAATAAATATATTGCAATAGTGATAAAAAAAAATGTGATGTGGACAACACATGACTTCCTTGTAGGCATACACAGTACCGCTTCCGGTTTTCCAATTTAGACCAAAATCTAGTATGTTATTTAAATCAATATATAAGTTATAAATAGTAAATTTGAGAAGTTTTGCATAGTATTTTAATATAATTTTTGATGAAAATCAATTATGACCTTCAAGTAAAGTACCACTTCCGGTGATCAAGCAGTAACCAAAAAGGGAGGTTCACAACTAGATTTTACAGCAATCCTAAATAAAAAATTTCAACTTTCTACGGCTAACCGTTTTCTAATGGTAACGTACGTAAAATGGGTATTTCCGTTGAAATCTGAAAACCGAAAATTTTCGCGATTACAATACTTCCTTTATTTCGTAGAATGAAGTAAAAATGGTTTGTATAAAACTTGTATTTTTACGATTAGAAAAAAAAAACTGAAATCAGTTCCAACTGAAGCAATTTCTTGCTAGGCTCAAGAACCTTTCTCTTTGGCTGAAGCTTATGCATAAGATGCATTCTTATGACCAAGAATTTGTCTAAATCAACATTTTATCGTTTGGAATAGGTCCTGATTGGTAAGTGAAAAAATTGTAAAAGAAACTTCACTCCAGAAGCTAAAGACAAAGTTCATGACGAGATTAAAATAAAAGAAATCATTGAATTACAGCATTCAAATTTCTTCGGGAAATGAGATATTTAATAAAATTGTACCAACAATGCCAATATCACCTTAGGCAATTGACTAATTTATTTATAATAATTATTATTATTATTACTAATGATTTTATAAATACTCAAATTATATCGATGCATTATAACAGAAAACCCTTACAATGTAATGAGATTACAGTAGAAAGAAAAATAAATGAGTTATGAAAGAAACATAATAAAGGAGGCGAAGTGAGTTTCGAAAAAATAAAATAAAATAAAATGTGACTTAAACTTCTGAGAGTTATGAATGCTTTAGGATTCTATCAGGTTCATTCAATAAACACAGATTACAAATAAAAAATAATATTTCATTTTTTAAGCAAGAAATATATCTACAAAAAATAAAAATAAAATCTACAAATTAACGCGCACTACCAAAACAAAAGCTACAATTATTATTTACAAATCTACTATTTACAAAAGGGCATGCCAGGTATAATAAAGAAAATAAAAATACACTACTCGCGTATGCAACCTACGGGTGAGCTCTCTATTAACAGACCTTTGTATAGTGGTTACTAATAATTTCGTTATATATAAATAGCAACACTATATTAGCTTGGAAAAAACAATGTACTTGCGACGAAAGATTTCCTAAGAGAAATAACCTGATCTCAGCCCCAAATAGGTAGGCTATGAAAGTAAGTAGGACCCGCTAAGTTGTAGGACGGTGTCATGAGAAGGTAACGACCATATCAAATGTAAAGATTAATTATGAATGGTTCATGTTTACATAATAATGAGTACCCAATGACATTCCTCCTGGCTTGTTATATTTTTTCTTTGTCATTCAAGAAGACCTTTATCCAACTCTAGTAGTGTATGGGGGATGCCTGTAATTGCAGGTATAGGTGTTTGTGCAATGTATTGATGTAGACATAGCATAGTGCCCGTGTAATAATTCGAAGCGCTTTGGATTAAAATATTTCTTAAAAAACAAAAAAAAAACACGTATTATTTAGAAGTTCAATTTATAACTTTCTACATTACTACTATTTAAAGTGATATCTAGTCATACAACGATTTGAAAACAGCATTTGTGAATATTACTACTGATATAATTTTAATCTACGGTCATTAATGTGGGCTGTCGCCATTGCCGGAGAACATTAAAATAAACAAGGACAGTTTTATTATTGCAGTCTATCTCCCTTCCCTTCCCTCCTTCCCCTCCTCCCCAAAGAGGTCGTTAGGGTTACTTATGTTACAGAAATAATGGGGAGCCATTAAGTGAAACAAAATAAGAAGGTAGCGGACCTCCACTACCAACATCAGGGCGAAATTTACATAACAAGCGGAACCAAACTCGAAGAAGTCTCATTAAAAGTTAAGTTTAAGCTCAATGTGTCCGAAGATAATAAGGTTTTACTATTTAACTGCCCGAGTCCGGCGGTAAACTTACTTTCCGACTTTTAGGAAAGTCGTGATTGCGGATGGGGAGGGAGATTATTTGTTTGCAAAGGGACATAAATTGTTATTTTTTGGACTTACAATTGTTATTTATTGGACTATTTCTGAAAACTAATTTACAAGTACACGTTCAGTTTGTTAGTGATAATAATTTTAGAACTACTGGTAGTTAGAAAACTTTTTTAATGTAAGCTAACTCATCTCTATATAAAAAATGTTTAACTATTTTCGGAATATCTCAGAAAATATCAATAAAACACTTTTTATGATGTGTTTGTTTACTTTAAAAATTGTACGTCTGCTGCGATTCAACACTACTTAAAAATTTCAATACATCTTTCATACTAGTATAGAAAATGTAGAAGACTTTTCTTCTAACTTCCTTTTACGAAGTAAACGAAGAATTGTAATCGCGAAAATTTTCGGTTTTCAGATTTCAACGGAAATATCCATTCTGGTCATCCCTGAATCCATTTTGACTAGTTTCATCGTGGCGTCTGTACGTACGTACGTTCGTACGTACGTTTGTATCATGCATAACTCAAAAACAGTTAGCTGTAGAAAGTTAAAATTTTGTATTTCGGGTTGTTATAAAATCTAGTTGTGAACCTTCCTTTTTGGTTGCTGCGTGAAAGTGGTACTTTACTTGAAGGTCATAATTGATTTCCATCAAAAATTATATTAAAATACTATGCAAAACTTCTCAAATTTAGTATTTATAACTTATATATTGATTTAAATAACATACTAGATTTTGGTCTAAATTGGAAAACCGGAAGCGGTACTTTACTTGAAGGTCATATTAGACTTTCGTCAAAAATTATATAAAAATATAATGTATAATTTCTCGATTTTGGTAAATAGGACTTTTACATCGATATGAATGTATTTACTATATTTTGGTTAAAATTTGTGAGCCGAAAAGATTACTTTACTTGAAGGTCATAATAAGCTTACATCAAAAATTATATTTAAATTAAATACATAAATCATTTGTTTCGGTAATAACGCTTACAAACGCCATTTTCGTTTCCAATCCAATTAAACATTTTTATTACTTGTTTTAAGTGTAAAATGCTGGTTTTCCATCCCATTGGTGTGGGTGTGTGTGTGTCAATAGATGGATGTCGCGACACCGTCGTTATGGATGTCGTTTTTGAGATACTGCAATCTTCGGAAACTAATAACCAAATTCAGGATCACTTTTTGAGCCACCAATTTATAGTTTAATAGGCGAACAAGGAAGTCATGTGTTGTCCTCATCAGATATTTTTTTCATAGGCCCTTATGAAAATCACATACAAAAGTGTATGTATGCAGATTTATTTCTTCATTTTTTTTTTATTGAGGTTTAACGTCCTTTCCTGTCCTTTTAAGACAAACAGAACGGGTTATCCTACAGGTTACCGATCTATTCTAACCAGAGTGGGAAGGTCGAGATTCATAACGTGGGGCCGTCACGAAATCAATTTCAACTCGCCCAGGCGGGACCCGAACCGGCGCCGTAGCAGTCTCGAGGTTGCTAAGGTGTCTTAAGACTCTCGGCCACCATGGCCTCTTTTTTATAGCATTCCTTTTGTTATAACAGTGTTACATTCTAAGGTATTATTTGAAGTTTTGATTAATATTACTTTTTTTTTACTTTACTCCTTTATATTAAAAGTAACGAAATAAAAAATTACGAGTTTCTTAATGTAAATTTGTTTAGTAGATAATAGCTGAACATATCTACCTATTGGGGTCCTACCCCCTTGGTTGATGATTATTAAGTTCATCCCTGGTGATTTATGAAACACAAGCGTTTTTTATATATTCGGATTAAGTACAAGGGAGTTTTGGCTGCAGTAAATTTCTAATAATTTTAATTTTTTATTGGCACTGTGCCACGTAGAGCTGAGCATAATAATGTCGTCTGCTAAAAGCAACACAATTGAAAATCGATTGGTATTCCAGTGGTACCGTTATTTTCCAAGAAGGATATTATGTCTGCAATAAAACAGCCGTAGAGGATTGGGCTTAAGCTTTCTCCTTGCAATAAGCCAGAACTGAGGTGAATTTCATCTGAGAGCTCATGACCAATAATAATGCACATTGAAGCATTGTCATACATTGGTTGATGATTATTAAAGAGGTTATAACCTTGGTTTTTCATTTATTGAGAGTTAGCTACTAGTGATTATTCATTAAATATTTTATTGCTAGTTGGAGACCTTAAAATAAGACTTGATTTCATCAATTCAGGTAAGCCTTCTTTAATTTTAATTACGTTTTGCATCTAAAAGACTTATTTTGTATTAATAAAGATATCATTATTTCAGAGAAACTTGATTTGAACTTCTCCAACCTAACCGTAAGGCAAACTTTCACACACACACACACACACACACACACACACACACACACATATATATATATATATATATATATATATATATATATATATATATATATATATATATATATAACTTAACGAGTCCGGGTTAGAAAACTTAAAAAAAAGGAAAGGTTTTTAAATAATAACGCAACAAGAGCTGGTTAATAACTGACTTTATTCACCAAGTAATCCTACTTATATACTCTTAGGGAGTTGTTTATATTCCTAGTAGGATTAAGTTCTATTATTAGCTAGGTCTGGCTCTTAACTCCCCCCTCCGAGTTTCGGATACATCCGGAAACTCAAAAAGAACAAAAAAAAAATCACCAAACTAGTTAAGTCATAGAACTGACTCCTGTACAATACGGATACTCCCTAAGTACAAGTTAAGCAATACATAGTACAAAAAATAATAATAATAATACATTAAAAAAAAATACAAAACACAACTTTGAAATATGTACAGTCCTAATACAAAGACACAATACGCTCTGTGACTACAATGAAAAGGAAAAAATATACAAACTTCGATATATATACCGCCAAAATACAACTACTCATTGAATACAATACTACAAAAAAAAAACAACTGATTACACGCAGTTGTCTCCCGCCCGTATAGACGAAGACGCTCCAGATCCCAATGTATCACCTAAAGGAAATTTAAGTCGTTCTATATGAACGGTTCGCCTCTTTTTGGGCTCTCCCACGGTTTCGATGGTCATAATGATGCTCCCGGATAACGACTACGCGGAATGGACCCTCGCCGTGTCTCCTTTCCCCTATTAGACCCAATGCGGCGATATACGATCGACCCTATTTTGATGTCCCCCAGACGGTCCCTAACCTTCACATTTTCCCGCGCTACCCTGGTTCGTTTCTCTTTAATAATACGCTGACGCACTTTTCTCCATAACCCTCGGACATGTATCTGGTTCGTAATGATGCCGCGTTCCTCTGGTGAGTCCCCCGCCGTTCCCGCATAGTCCCTTCCGGGTCCGCGCAGCCCAAACAAAACCTCGAATGGTGAAAAACCAGTTGCCGAATGGATCGAGTGGTTACAAGCCGCTATCGCCTTACGCATCGCTATGTCCGGCGCCAACCCCTTATCGACCTGGTAGACCCTGATTGATCGCTTAGAGTGCTGTGTAAGCGCTCAATTCCTCCCCGACTCTTCGGATGACCCGGCGTGTTAAAATGCCATGTGACCTCGAAGGTTTTCATTTCGTCGCTCACCGCCGTATTATCAAATTCCCTCCCTTTATCGGATGTGATACGGTCCGGTACCCCGTAAAACATAAACCATGTGTGCAGAGCCTCCAAAATCGCTTCCGCCGCTTTCGCCTGAATAGGATGCGCCATGGCGATTTTACTAAACACATCAATGATCGTCATCCACTGAAACTCTCGCCATGTAAACGTGTCAACCTGCAATTCGCGCAGCGGCTTATCCTCTGTAGGTGTCTCCTCCTGTACTGCCCGGGGTGGATGACGGTCATACTTAGTAGACATGCAGACCTCGCAAGACCCAATAACATTCTGTATCGTCTGCTTCATGCATACCCAATAATATTTCCTTTTCAAGGCCCGTAGGGTCTCACTGACTCTCCGATGATTGGTTTTGCCTTGATGATATGCAGTGGTCAATTCGACTTGGCGATCCGCTTCCCTAACTGTTTCCACCAGTCTCCTACAGCTGACAAAAACGCGATCCAGCATTTGCTCCGTTTTCCACACCTGCTTCATCTTTTCCCAAATCGTCGCGTTGCCCACATATACATGATGCGTGCGCCCAGGGACCGAAGCATCCTTCAACTCCTGACAGACTCTATCGACGCGAACTCCCGGTGGCGATGAAATGACATTGATACGCGACCGACCATATCGGAGATATTCAATAGATAGTAAGCCCGCGGTTTTGGTTTTCCAAATGATCTGTCTTGGTTTATCATTAATGATCTCGTCGATCTCCTCCATCTCCGCCGGTCTCTCCCCTGACGAACTCTCTGTACCCGACGATGCCCCTTCCTTTCCTACTCCCGTAGCAGCCGGCGTCCCTTCACCATTCGGCGACCAGTCCTGCAGAAATTGCTGAATGTCGCGGGATGGCCCTGCGGTAGCATCCTCGATGGCATTAACCGTGATTGCTCTCTACAGCCAGTCCGCGACCACGTTCTCTTTGCCGGGTTTATAAACAATATCCATAGAATATTGACTTAGGAGCTCTTTCCATCGTGACACACGTGCAGACGATTCCTTTAGTTTGCCCACCCACTGCAACGGACGGTGGTCCGTCTGAACCCGAAAACGGTTCCCAAATAAGTACGGGCGAAAATGCTCGATTGCCCACACGACCCCGAGGAGTTCCCGTTCCAACGCACTGTATCTCGCTTCGGCGTCGGTCAATCTTCTGCTGGCGTATGCGACAGGACGATCCCCACCTCCGCTCTCCTGAGACAACACCGCACCTAATGCATATTCGCTGGCATCGGTAGTCACCGTGAACTGCTTGGTGAAATCTGGAAACACGAGGACCGGTTCCTCCTTTAACCGCGCCATACATCTCAAAATGTTGTTTTCCATATTGGGCGTAACGATCAGACGCGCCCCCTTTTTTAACAAACTATTAATGGGCACCAAGTATTGCGCCATATCTGGGACAAACCGCCTATAGTAATTAAAGGTCCCCAGAAGCCGGCGAATTCCTTTGATATCGCAGAGAATGGCCATCTTGCCTCGACTTTGGCAACGTCCGGACGAACCCCTTCCTTCGATATGGTATGGCCTAAAAAATTTATTTTACCCTTTCCCAAAATCGACTTGTCTGGGGATAACCGCAATCCAAATTCGCGAACCCTCTCGAACACCTGTCGCAAATGATGAACGTGCTCGTCCTCGGACTTACTGAAAACAAGTAGATCATCCATATAAATTTGGCAGATCCCCTCGTTGATGCCCCTGAGGAATTCGTCCATTAAGAGCTGGAAGGTGAGGGGAGCATTCTTCAGCCCGAAGGGCATCCGCGTAAATTCAAAATGTCCCCGCTCGAACGTAAACGCGGTCTTAGCTTGATCCCGCGGATGAAATTTGATTTGATGGTATCCAGCTTTTAAATCTAATGTGCTGAACACCGTTGCCCCACTCAATCTATCTATGATATCATCGAATCGCGGGATGGGGTACGCCTCATCAACAGTATTACTCTTTAATTGCCGAAAATCTACCACTACGCGATATTTTTCCGTAGTTTCCCCCGGTGCTGGTTTCTTCTTAACTGCCCATAAGGGGCTATTATATGGGGAGGAGCTGTTTACAATGATCCCCTGTTGCTGCAATTCCTCTAACTCCTCAGTGACGCCGCAGTGCTTGGGGGTACCGCTTTTCCTTCACATATGTCACCCGATCATGTTTGAGGGGAACTTCGTGCACCGTTCTCCCCGTGGTTCCTAGCACGTCCCCTTCCTTATAAAAGATGTCATGAAACTCCCGCATAAGCGACCGTCTCCAATCCTCGACCTTGCTAACTGCCCCGAACCTGGTATCCTTGACAGCCCGGTGACACACGTATGTTTTACGCCCGAGTTTAACATGCCACCTCTCTTTTTCGTTTCTCACCTTGGCGCCTACCCTTTCTAAAAGATCGCACCCGACTATCACCTGGTATTCCCTCGGCACGCTCTCTACCACATGTACTCGTAATCTGCAGCCGCATTTTCGAACCTGAAGCGCCTTCCCTGTACCGAATAAGTTCTCTACAGCAGTTCTTGACAACAGGGTGCTCGAGCTCCCCGTGTCCACTAGGCACTTCACCCCACTCTGAATCTCAATTATAGGCAACCAACATTTGAGCTTACCTTCAATGGTGTTACACGTGAAAGCTCGGTCGCCTCTCTGCAGATACCCTCCTCATGCTGTAGCCTGAGTCTTCCTTCCTGCCACCACCTGCCGCTGTCCTCGCGCCTGTGTCGCTCGACGTCGTTGCCACTCCTGGCCGCTCCGACTATCCTCGCCGCTGCTGCTCCCTGGCTCCTCCTCAGTCTCTGATGAAAGTCCTGTCGATTCTAAGGACGCTCCCGCTTGCCTGGAAATTATTTTTCTTCCACGCACCTCCTGCGCGTTGACTTCCATGGGCTCGCCATGAGACACCTCTTTCCGACGATAAATGTACGGACACTGCCGGGCTATGTGCCCTTCCGTACCACATTCGAAACATTTGGTCCGGGGGCATTGTGTCACCAGATGTCCTGGTTTACCACATTCATGGCACCTCCTCTCGTCCTTCCTACCATGTTTCCTCTCCATTACCGGTCTCCTGTCCCGGTTCGTAGGTCTTTCCCGCCGGTAGCTCTCTGCCTCTCTCTTTCTACTTGCTTCAAACCGCGGCCGATTTCTACTCATCTCCGGCCTTCGGAACGGGACTCTGGTCCAGCCTACCTCTATTTCTCCGCTATACTTCGCCTCCTCGTCCCTGGCGCTGGCATCCACCATATCTTGTGCACATTCCAGAAAGCTCTTTTCTTGGGGCAGGCCGCCTTTCCTTCCTGTATCGCGAGCCAATTGCACCTTCAGGATGGTGGCCAAGAATGCCATCCTTGCCTCCGCCTGCTCCGCACTCATGGTCTCTCTCAGCTTCTCAGTGATTTTGTTAAATCGTGCCAATAGTATACCCGCATATTGGCCGCTGCTCTGGTGAGGCTTCCGCATTTCTCTAAACATATGCAGCATGTCCTCTTCCGGGGCCCACCGACCCCCTCCAAATGCCTTCTTCAGCCGAGCCTTTACAGTGTCCCACGGCGTGTCCTCATCTGCCTGAATCAGGTTCAGCACACTCCTTTTCACTCGACACACCAAAGCCGCTCTCAATGCCGCAACTCCTCTAGCCTCAATCAAATCTTCCGCGGCCATTGAGTCAATTAGGGATATGATCCTGTTACCTCCTTTCAGAAAGTGGTTCAGTTCTCCCATTTTCCCACTGAACTTATCTAGCTCGCCTATCGTGTACCTGATATCCTGGGCCGAACCTGGTTGCTCTCTTCAATTTTAGCCGCTCTATGGCATTCGCTTCTGCCGCGGCAAGATTTGCGTGTGCCTGCGCCAGCGTGGATGTAGGCTGAGGCGGAACGTCATTAGGTAACGTCAGCGTAGGCGCCCGAAGAATTCCTTGTTGTCCGGCCTCCTGCATTTCTCCGTTCATACTTGCCCGGTAACAAAAAAAAATCTTCCGCTACGAATGCTCCGCTCCGTTCCCGGGTTTCGGCACCACTTAACGAATCCGGGTTAGAAAACTTAAAAAAAAGGAAAGGTTTTTAAATAATAACGCAACAAGAGCTGGTTAATAACTGACTTTATTCACCAAGTAATCCTACTTATATGTAAGTTGTTTATATTCCTAGTAGGATTAAGTTCTATTATTAGCTAGGTCTGGCTCTTAATTTATATATATATATATATATATATATATATATATATATATATATATATATATATATATTTTAAATTTTATTTCAAAGCCTCGTGGAATGTGGTGCTGGGATCTGTTTGCCTCCGTGAAGCCAATCGAAATCACTTCCTTCTTGGCCGTATTTTGGCTTACTTCCACTTGAAGTTTCGCCATGATTAATAATCAGTTATGATGACAGTTATGTAGGGATGAGTGGATTATTAATTATCCCTGAATTAAAATGATCCTTTTATAGGATGAATTTTTGAATTCTGTTACATACCTTTACTTAACATCGCTAGTCAGCATTATGCTATCAAAGCAACATTCATAAAAAGACAATAAAATTCGGAAGACAAGCTAATCTTGCTGCAGTTGCTTTATCAGTGAAGCCCCCTTAATCACCCTGTTATCTGGACCTTGCAAAAGGTCAAACCCCTCGTCCATCCTCACAAAATGTGGTTTATTGTCCATTATCCGGCTCTCTGCCCTCGCTGCGTCATAAACTTCGGCATCCAGAGAATAATATCTGTTTATTGCTGACCCTCTTCCTTTGTCATTTTTACTCTCTTCTCTTTAAAGCTGCATAAAACTTCTAAACAGGACCTTCGCAAAAGGAAAAGCGTGAATTATAGCCAGAGAGATAGTCATTGGGTTAGCATCAGAAGAGATGAAAATATAACACATGTTGAAAAGAAATTAAAATTATAATATTCCCAATGAATAAAGCTAATTGATATAAATACTAAAAATAATATTTTTTTATTTATAAATTACTGTTTGTCATATTTAAGGCCTTGGATAGACGACCTAGTGTTCATTCGGCATTTGTAGATTTGAAGTCAGTACTTGATTCACTGCCTAGATTAGAAATTTGTCTTACTCTTCGGAACAATACGATCCAAGTACAGTTATCCTTCCAATTTAATAAGTAGAACAATTATAAGGCTTTATATCCCCCTACCAGGCCCAACTATAGAAAATGATATATCTCATGTGGACAACATATGAATTCCTTGTACGCCTATTAACCTATAAATTGGTGGCTCAAACAGTGATCCTGAATTTGGTTGCTAGTTTCCGAAGATTGCGAAATTTCAAATATGACATTCGGCGAAATCCATCTATTGACACACAGTATGTATACACACACATACTCTTGTTTCTGGAGGTCTCATTCCGTTATTATAAGTCGTTTTCTTTCAGTAGATAACTAGTTTCCGAGAGATTTCTACGTGTTCCGCGACAACATTAGAACTTTCAATGCCACTAGATAAAGCTTTGGAAATCTACAGTTTTGACATTTCAAGCGGAAGAACCCACTTAACATATATCTTATTCTCCTGCTTGATTTGTTCATCTCACAAATGTGGAGGAAAATAAGTATTTTACACTCAATTTTAACACTTAAAACTAGTAATAAAAATGTTTCATTGGAGTGGAAACAAAATCGCATTTGTAACCTTTTTTACCGAAACATATGATTTCTGTATTTAATTTTAATATAATTTTTGATGTAAGTTTATTAAAAAATTACAGACAGACATTCACTGTGTAAATATGGCCTTATTAAATCTTCTAGTCACCGTTTTGAAAGTCGTCGGTGTGGTTACAGTTTACTACAGTTAGTACTCCATTTGATGATGTAAAAGTACTAAATAGCTCGGCTATCCACGTGAGTGCTTTCTGTCCGTTCTATTTATTTAAAATTGATTAATAAAATGAAAAGTAAATTTATACTAACCTTGATATCGAAGAAATATGACGAGTTTAAAAATAATCGATATGCGACCCCCCTATCTTTAAATCGATACTATTTTCGAAAAGTTCTCCTCCGATAACATAATGATGGACCTCAATATCGAACAAATTCAAAACGAAAAAATATTCCTTAAAGAGTACTACTTGTAATATGATATAAACGAGTACCTTTTTTAAGCGAATAACGCTGCATATGAGTACTTTTAGAAAATATTCAGAATAGCCCGAGTATAGAAAGTATTCATTAATTTTTCCGTTGAAAAGTCCTCAAATCATGAAAAGTAACAGAGTGATGCCCATCTTTATTGTGTAGTAATTTACTTAAAACTAATTAATAAAATGAAAAGTAAATTTTAACCTTTTAAATTACTAACCTTGATATCGAAGAAATCTGAAGAGTTTAAAAATAATCGATAAGGGAGCCAGCGATCTTTAAATCGATACTATTTTCGAAAAGTACCCCTCTGATGACATAATGATTGACCTCAATATCGAAGAAATTAATAATGAAAAACTATTTCTTAGAGTAGGGGAGACCGGGTCTAGTTGATACAGGGTCAAGTTGATACAGGCCGAAATTCTTCCTAATGTGCAAACGCAAACAAGTGGTGACTGGCTTGATTGGACAAGTGATTGATACTTGCTAACCACACGTGATTATTTGGAGGAGGTTGCTTCGCTCTGTAAGTTGTGAACGAAACACTGTTTTTCATCGTCAAAAGTAAATTTTTACTACTGTTTTTCAATTATTATTGAAAGTTTATTTGTTCGTGAATTGTGTTATCGATGACATCACGTTGTTATCTGCTACAAAGGTAAGAATTTCACCTTTTTAACATTTTTCTAACTGTTGCCGGTTTCATGTATTTTAGAGTTTAGTATAATGACGAGGTTTGGGTTAAGTTGATACGCTTCACTTGGGTCAAGTTGATACGGCGTACTATTCTAGACTTCAGAGAGAGGAAGAAATCTATCAAGCCAGAAAAACACAAGCTAAGTTATTTAAATCATTTAGGGGTAAACTACGCAAAGACACAGGCAAACCAAGAAAAGAAGTTAAAGATAAAAAAAAGAGAGAAACGAAGAAAAATCAAGAAAAAGAAGTATCGGACACTGATGAAGACGGAGGGTCTTTTTGTTTGATGTGCTTCAAGAGTTATTCTTCATCCAAATCTGGCCAAGACTGGATACAGTGTATTTCCTGGAAGAAGTGGAGACACATCGCCTGTGCAGAGAACAACCCCTTTTACACTTGTATTAACTGTCAATTAGACCCAAATTTCTCTTCAGAGTCGGAGTAATCGGTCACAATAAATGGTTGTTATAGCTTTCGTTTTTCCCAAAATGTTGTAGATTTTAAAGTATCTTTTATTGTTACAATAAAAATTGTTCATATTTCTGTTTTGCTTATTATTTTATTAATTCCTGACACCGTATTAGCTTCCTCAAAGGCGTATCAACTTGACCCAGAGCGGGTTAAGTTGATACATCTTGCAAAGTTGTTAAAGCTTTTTTTTTGACGAGATAAATTTAATTTTATAAAAAATTTAAATATCGCAAGTTATAGCCAAATAGTTATAGTTACGAATTACACCAACTTTATTTCAAAATGATGACAGGAAAAAATTACATAAATCAGGAAGTAAAAAGTGTATCAACTAGACCCGGTCTCCCTTACTATTTGTATTAAGATATAAACGAGTACCTTTTGTACTTGAATAACGTTTTATGTGTGTACTTTTAGAAAATGCTCAGAATGATTCGAGTTTAGAAAGAACTCATTACTTTTTTCGTTGAAAAATCCTAGTAATGACTAGTGAGTCATATGTGATATAGAATAGTGAGTCTACTATCTTTCATAATACTTTTGACTGAAACTACTGAATTTGTCCAATTTTCAGGAGGGTTTTCTTAGTTCGACCCAGTAGGCCCATATAGGTTGTAGTTGAAAACATTTGTTCATTTGTCTTTAGTCTGATGTGGGATCTCCATGTCAGTCATATTTTATATATTTAATCTGACACTTATATTTTGTGGAGTTAAGAATGATAGCCATAACTCCATCCTAAACCTAATTACAAAAGAATAATTAATTTTATGCTCCTGGAAATTAATCTCATAATGACGATATAAAAGTATTAATTAATATTTTGAATCATAATAACATTAATTAACCACAATAGGTTTGCCCTTATTTTAAAAATGTTGTCTCAGTATTTTTTAATCCATTAAGAAAATTCACGTCAAATATTTTCTTTGTGGACAGAAGGAGGGAAAATGGTGGATAATTATTGTGGAATTTAAAACTTTCTTTTCATTATTTTAAAATTATTCCAGATAAAAGCTTTTTTACAGAGATTCAATTACTTTCCTGCTTTTGTTAGATTATTAAACATCGTACAACACTTTTTACTTAAAATAATTATAATATTATAGGTAATTTTCCTTTCTAATGGCTTATAAAAAATATAGAGCCCGTTTGTATTATTTAGAGATTTAAACCGAATTTTACGCTTTTTTACAATTTTCTCATTATCGGCTCTAGCGATTTTAATGAAACTTGACTAATTTCTTCTTCTTAAAGCCATTTAACTTTTAATATATTTTGTATATCACCGAGAAAGTGCAGAGAAAAAAGTTATAGCAAAAAGAATTTTTTATTTGCGCATTACTCAAAAAGTTTGAATTTTATGCTGAGTTATGTATACACTGATATGAAAGGTAATTCAATTCTATAAAATACAAAAAAAGAATCATCAAAATCGAACCAAAATTAGCAAAGATACAACGTATCTTATGAGGACTAAAACACTTTAGATGTATAACCGAGCGCATCCGAAAAGAAACGGATGCGACCGAACCTCCTCCCACTAATCCGCCAACCTGCTGTCAACAATACGCTCTGTAATAATGTATTGTAAGAATACAAAAATAGTTAATTTAGGTAAATTTCTACTTTTATATTATTTAATGGAAGGAAAATGTTTCCATGGAAACTAAACCCAAACATTTGACATTCGTATGATGGTATTGAAGGATCAATCTAATTAGGGATTGATAAATTATTTGCCATTTCTATAATTTTGTTTTTATTGAAAACTAGTTTGGAATGTTATACATTCATCTTCATTTCTAAAAACACGCAAAAATTCAAAAATAAGTTATTCAAAACACAGTTTGGTATTATTACACATATTAAATTAAATGTAATATAAATTAGTATTTTAAAATATTTATGAATTATGAACTTAATTAAGACAAGAAATGAAATACATGTTGGTACTTACCAAGGTTTAAGCAGATTGAATTTTTGTGTGTTTTTAGAATTGAAGATGAATGTATAACATTCGAAACTAGTTTTCAATAAAAACAAAATTGTAGAAGTGGAAAATAATTTATCAATCCCTAACTAAACCGAAACTTTTAAAATATATTTTAAGCTTGACAAACCTAAAATATATAGGTGGTGTACAGAATTGTTGTACTAAAATTGTTTGAAATTTTTTTATTGTATTTATGTGAGCGAAGATGTGAATGCTGCTGAGTTTATTTCAATGTTTACGTGAATTTTTGTAAATTATGTTAAAATGATAATTACTTTAGGGCTTTAAGGGAAAGTTGTGTGATGCGCGCATCTCACCAGATTTTTATAAATGAATTCCTAGTTGGATACATAAATTTTCTTGAATGTAGCGTAACAATTACTGCTAATAAATTATTTTTTAACACTACTATCTATAATTTTACCAGTAGAAGTATGCTAAATTTTTCATTATTATTTTTTGGCAAAGGTCTCTATGAAGAATTAAAGTTTTCATTAAATTCTGTTTCAACAAACAGCGGGCGATCGTAAAAAAATGGGACCAATGTTTCTGTTCTGTCCACCGCAGCGACGGAACGTGTCGTTTTGCAGATAGCGTTTTAGAGTTGCTTGTTGTTGACGTAAAGCCAATATGCATTCCGTTCATTGTTAACGACAGCTACGCACGTTTAGAATAACGTTGTTTGAAGGGGCTCCGGTTTATCTTATTGTCATTCTGCCGTGCTAAGCAAAAAAGGGACGACTGAGAAAATTTTTGAAGTTCTGATATCTCCTTTTTGTTCCTTCAATAATCATTCTTATTTAAATCTTTATTCATATCATACTATTATATAAAAGGAAAACCCGTTTTTCCTTTGTAAGCGCTGACCGCGAAAACTACTGAAGCAATATTGGGCATTTTCCGTTTCGAGTACCGCAGTTATTAACAGATGATTTATAAGGTCACTAGTATAACATATGATGCTATTTAAGGTTATTAATAATGCATACAATGACCAACAAAAATAACTACTACATATTATTACGGTAGTATAGATCCCTTTTCCGGCTCTCAGGAGCGATGGATTTTGATGGATGAGGTATCAAATGAAAGGGAATTTCATGGAGAAGTGACGAATTCCAAATTTGTTTCTTAAATTCTTTCTAGGGCTTAAATAAAAGTGATGGAAACGTATTGGCCCAGCGTTTTAAAGCTCAAAAACTATGCCATCTTGCGTACGTGCCGTTGTCATGACGACTTTATATCAATTTGAGTGAGTCTGTTTAGAAAAACTTTTAATGAGTGGGAAATTATATGTTGTTTCTCATGTCCAACCCTAAAGGGCACTGCTAAATATGAATACTATACATAGAAAATGATAGTTTAACTGTTAAACTGAATTGATATTTTCCAGAGGAGCAAGCTAATTACTTATTAAGTATAAACTATTACTTAAATATAGTCATTATAAACTATGTAGCTTCACCAAATGTTAGTGTTAAATAAACTTTCTTGGTAATATTATATTGTTTAGGTATATGAATAAACATGTTTCACTAATATCGCTTACAGTTCAAAGGTATTAGGAAGAAGATAAATAGATATTTAATGGGAGAGGTCTCGCTCGGTATACTAGTAAACATTTATTTACATTGTTAAACCATAAGATAAATATGAAATATAAAAAGCTTTATTGATGGAGAATTTAACCTGAAGATTTGGATCTATAAAGCTTTTTATATTGCATATTTATTTTATAATTTAACAATGTAAAATATCTGATGTGGGCAACACATGACTTCCTTTGTACGCCTATTAAATTATAAATCCGTGCCTCAAAAAGTGATACTGAATTTGGTTACTAGTTTCCGAGATTGCAGTAAAAACGTAAAAACTCTGCGTCCCGTCATCCATCTATTGACAAACACACACAAAAACACACTGGAGGTCTCATTCCGTTATTATATTTCGTTTTCCTGCAGTAGGTAACTAGTTTCCAAGATATTTCTTCATCTTCCGTGAAAACAATAAAACTGTCAATATCACTGGATAAAGCATTAGAAATGGACAGTTTCGACATTTTAAACGGAAAAACCAACATAACTAATATCTTATTCTCATTCTGCATACTTGTTGATCTCACTAATGGGGGGAAAACTTGTATTTTGCACTCAATTTTAATACTTATTACAAGTAATAAAAATGTTTAATTGTATTGGAAATCAAATTGCGTTTGTAACCATTATTACCGAACCATATGATTCATCTTTTAAATTAAATATAATTTTTGATGTAAACTTATTATGACCTTCAAGTAAAGTACCCTTTTCGGCTCATGAATCTTAACCAAAATCTTGTAAATACATTTATATCGATATAAAAGTCCTATTTAGCAAATTTGAGATGTTTTACATTATATTTTAATGTAATTTTTGATGAAAATCTAATATGACCAAGTAAAGTACCGCTTACGGTTTTCCAATTTAGACCAAAATCTAGTATGCTATTTAAATCTATATATAAATTATAAATACTAAATTTGAGAAGTTTTTCATAGTATTTTAATAGCATTTTTGATGGTAATCAATTATGACCTTCAAGTAAAGTACCACTTCCGGTGATCAAGCAGTAATCAAAAAGGGAGGTTCACAACTAGATTTTAGGACAATCCTAAATACAAAATTTCAACTTTCTACGGCTAACCGTTTTTGAGTTATGCGAAATACGAACGTAGGTACGAACGTACGTACGTACAGACGCCACGACGAAACTAGTCAAAATGGATTCAGGGATGGTCAAAATGGATATTTCCGTCGAAATCTGAAAACCGAAAATTTTCGCGATTACAATACTTCCTTTACTTCGTACAAGGAAGTAAAAAATGCCATTGCATGCATTTTTAATAACCTAAACTTTAACAACATATATTATACTAGTGATCACATAAATCACCGGTTAGTAACTGCGGTACTCGAAACGGAAAAAGACCCCCAATATTTACTAAATTTTGACTAGATCATCTCCATGGTCCATCTCCATGGTTAACGGAAAATTCAGGTTCAGCAATTCTGAACCTTAGTGTCATTTTCCCTTCCATCCTAATTGAACATGATAGCTCTCCTTGATTCCATTAAACATGCTGGCCATATATGAAAGTTATTTTTCTTATGGAAAGGCAATTGGGCTTATACCAAGCTCTGCTGGTTTATATATATATATATATATATATATATATATATATATATATATATATATATATATATATATATATATATATATATATAAGGTATATATTATATTGTATTGTATTATATATTATATTGCATATAAGGTAAATGGCAAGCAAGAATCCTTGAAAACTGGTAAGAAAAATATCCGAAATGAGCCTTGGTCGTTCCGAGAACCGTTCTTCCGACTCCCTTTCACATCAAGGTGGGATCGATGGAAAACTTTGTTAAAGTTATGGACCACGAAAGAGAAGCTTTCAAGTACATGAGGAGGAAATTCTCAGAATAACTGATAATAAGGCGGAATCTTCGTTGGACCTCAAATTCGTGATTTTTTTCAAAATAAAATAATGAAGCGAAAAGAAAAGGCAGCTTGGAAGCGTTCAAAGGTGTTGTGCATGGATTCCTTGGCAACAGGTGAGCCAATAACTATTTTTAGTTGGTCAATGAACTGTTCGAAAAATACCACATGTCTCTAAAATATATTTTCTCCACTCCCACTTGGATTTTTTTCAGAAAATTGTGGAGCTGTAATTGATGAGTGTAGGGAGAGATTCCATCAGAACATTTCTTCAATGGAGTAGAGGTATCAGGGCCGTCGGAATGAATCAATTCTTGCTGGACTGTCTACAAAGGTGGTCTGGAGTTGATGGACAAGAGGAAGGCCAAAAGGAAGTGCTCTCATGAAGTCACCACTTGATCCTGCAGCAGAAACTATTCTTTGAAGTGGAGTGCCACATTTATTCACAAATAGAGGCAAAATTGATAATTATTTTATACAAGGATTGTGATGCAAGACTTTTTCCATTTCCCAAGGAAAATTGTGAACAGGCCATAAGTATGTGTATAACGTATCTTGAAAACAGAAGCCAAGAAAAAAATTGCACTGTCATTTTCGTTTTTCTCGACCCAAAATTAGTTAGAATCAGCTCATTATGGTTAGGAACTACGATTGTCAACATAACAACTCGTAAGTATTAAACCATTTTGGAGTTAGTTTGGTTTACCGTAGATATAATTAAGAAAGAAGTTGGTCGGGGTGTGCGGTCAAAGACCAAGATACTAATAAGTACGAATTATTTATTTTGTGCCAACGTTTCGGCCTTAGTCTTAGGCGCTCGGCTGTACGCCTCTCTGCTCCGATGATGGCCTAAAACATAGGCCACAAATCTCACAAATGGGGAGGAAAACCAATATTTTACACTAAATTTTAAGACTTAAAACAAGTAATAAATATGTTTAATTTATAT
The DNA here is from genome assembly GCA_948150685.1 of Rhaphigaster nebulosa. Taxonomy (NCBI): domain Eukaryota; kingdom Metazoa; phylum Arthropoda; class Insecta; order Hemiptera; family Pentatomidae; genus Rhaphigaster; species Rhaphigaster nebulosa. The sequence continues at coordinate 10,314,365 of OX411311.1, read as the reverse complement.
TTTTTTCCTTCACTCATTCATTCAATATTTCCTTTACTTCGCACAAGGAAGTAAAAAAAACTACCGATACACGAGGAAGTACACTTGTAAGTACACTTCTCCGAACGGGCACTGGTGCATATGTGGTACCAGCTTATTATTTCCTAGTAAATTTTATTTTTTCAACAAAACACCAGAACTAAATATTAGATACTTAAAATAATAAATATAAAGGAAACAAATTTTTCTGCAATGCTCAATAGTTTCGCCTAAGGTGCTAATAAAGGTGTGTGTGATTTTGTGGAATGTGGTTTTATGATACATTTACTCGAGAATCTTATTTGAGTCCTCATTATTATTTTTTTAAAAGGGGGTGCAAATAAGATAATTTATGGCAATAAATGAAGGAGAAAACAGATTATAGTTACATTATACCCTTAGAAAACATGCTAAAGGTACGAGAGCTTCCTAGGACTAACTAAATCGACCTAGCTACGGAGTATGCAGAAGAGAGCCGCCGACAGCGATAACGATAGGCCCATACTAACACAGCCAAATCCCATCCTGGATATAAGCTAAGCTTCCTCCAATTCCCAGCCCCATATTATAAAATTCTCTATTGAGATATAGTACCTGGCAAGCATCCACCTCTCCATATAATGGCTTCCTCGCTATTTTTCCTCAAACTTTTAGTCGAGAGAGCGAGGGTGGCTTTTTCCACGATTTTTCTGAGAATATCCGCTTTCCCGCAGATTCTTCCAATAAGACCGGATTCACCGCATTTCCCCACTTTTAAAGTTGAGAGGTTCTTTTTGGAAATGATGAAATCGTGGAATATTTCAAAATTAAATCTGTGACAATCATGCAAAAATAGGTATGCTGAGTTGCAGAATAAATTATTTTTTTATAGTAATATGAATTTTTGAGCTGAAAAAATGTCAAATCAACACAAATTTAAATAAAATAAAATAGTAAGAGAAAGCGGGTCTGGTTAGCACAAGGGGCAGGTAGGCCTATTGCTGTTTACTCTCACTAGCAACGGTTCTGGAATGCCATATTCTCACCATGTTACGTCCATTTTTACAGGTACTTATTATTTACAAAGTTTTCAGTGTCTTGTTAGTGGTTTACGAAAGTTTGTTTTTCAGCTTGATAAGTAAATTTTCTTTTTCTTCGACAGAATTCGCCTGTCTAGCGATTCTTCACTTCTTTGTCACACATATCTTCTCTTTTTCATTATGATTATTGTACTATAAAACTCCTCGATTTTTGCTTCCTGGAGCTTGCCGACTTGTTTTGAAAATTTTGTTTTTCCGGGGATATTTCCGCAATCTGTGCAAAAACATATTTGCAATGTGAATATTAATTTGATATTATTGTAAATAAAAATACTTCGATTAAAAGACTTGAAGAAAAATATAATAAAATTACAATAAAAACATGGAGAAATGGCCATCCTAAAACGTAAATAAAAAAAATGAATTTGTTTTATTTTTGCACCATATTTCCATGGTTCCGTTATAATATTTTCCAAAACAGAGCCTTCTCCTATAAACCTCTTATGAAAGGTTTTCCAAACAGTGTTGACCAACACCGGTGTGGAGGTTGGTTGGCACACCTTGACTTTTTGACTTTGAGAACTCAGCACTTCACTGAAGCATTGAAAAAATACGATAGCATAGCCTTGTTGACGTAGTATTCAGAGAGACCGTGAAAAGTGTTGGTTTTTCACATGTCGATTATTGTTAACATGAAAAATTAAAACGTGAAAAATGTTGTAAACCAACCCAGGTCTCCCATATAAAATGGTACATATTTAAACGATTTGAATTTTTTTCTGATTTCGGTGACTTTTTCCGTTGTTATGTAGATTTATAACTAGAGTTTAAGCAATATAAATCTACCATCTGCCAAAACAAAGTGGTGGAGGATCAAATCCGTTCTTCATAGAAAAATGGCCAGATCAATCTTGGCCAAACTTCTTATTGTTCTTATTTAGAACCGATGAAAGTTGTTTAGCAACATTAAACTGTTCAACGTAATCTTAAACGATGAACTAAAATTTTATTTAAAAAAAAAAATTGATCAATATGAATAATAAATATCCTTTGGGGAGGAGGGGTCTGTCGTTGGAGGAGGGGTCTGTCGTTGGAGGAGGGGTCTGTCGTTACGCAGTTTAGACCTTCCTACGCTTGCTACAGCCGTACGAGCACGTGATGGAGACTAGCAACACAACACGAGAGGGAGGCTTTGTTTATTAAGACTTTGTAAGCATAGGCTCACCGGCTGTGGTAGATAATTATTTATTCTGTTTTCAACCGTGGATCGACCCTGTGGGATCCCTCTTAATTGAGGGACAACCCAGACTATTGAGCGTGATCTCGGCCGAATCACCTCCTTGCAAAACCGACTTAGAAACAGTAGGGTCCTTACCAAGTACTGAACCAGAGACCTTCACGAGTTTTAGTGTTACAGGTTTTTTTTTTAAGCATAAGTTCGGTTAATTTTACTTCATCTTTATGTTTAGTGCAGGATCATGGCTCGCTGTACTTAGCCTTCTTCAGGATCAGAGGATGCAACAGTTTGTTTTTCAATACCCCAGGAAAACAGAAACCCAACATAGTTTATCAGGTGGCAATCTAGAACCACATTTAAAAACCTTTTAACTACAAAATTTAAATAATAATACAGTTATGCGATAATTAATACATTATTTATAACTATTTACAACAAAAATCAATATTCTTTTAAATAAAAATCTAAGAACGTTCATTTAACTGATAAAAGCACTGATGGTGTTTCTCAAGTAATCATTTCTCAAAAGTAACATTCCTTACAGACGATCAACCATCTGGTAAGTATCTAGTATCTAATGAGTACTGAATTACGGGATTTTTATCATGATCTTGATACTTTAGATAGTTATCTAATAAGAGACGACTATTTCATGACTTGTGCATACCGTTGGACGCCAATAAAATATTTTCGTTATTATCAGAAAAATGAAAATTACGTTGACTTTATGGGGTCAAGTTATTCTATCTGTAACTAATCCTTTGCAATACGAGAGAGGGGCAAATTTCCTCACTTGAGTCGTTATATATGTTTTACTGTAAGCGTAAAAGAAAATTTGTGGCCATCCTTAGCGATTGGTAATGTAAAAAACTTTTAAACAAATGTAAATAGTAATTTCGGTTATTTCTCTTATTTATCGTTATTATATTTAATTTCTTATTTATTTTTTAATTTATTAGCCAGCACATTCACTGGTTGTCTCATCGAGAGATGTGAATTTAAAAAATAAATAAGCAGTAGAAATAATATCTATTTTGTTGGTGAACTCATTTTTTATCTTGTTTAAATCAATCCTTTCATCTTATAGTTCTTTTTTTGTTTTAATTATTTAACTTAGAAATGATCAATCCTATATTACTGACAAATTGAATCATGATTTAACGTTATTGGGAATGCGGAAGAGAGCAAAAGATGCATACCGTTCATAATACGATAAGCATACGGTGTTGTTTTAAGAACCTTAGCGCACGGCGGAGGGTGAATATATTAAATAATATATAGATATATATAAAACTACATGTAAGATATTATATATTAGCATATTTTGACGGGTTTCTTGGTCAAGTGCACTAACTCACTACTTACATTAACTATTTTCTATATGCAGTCTTAATATGTATTAATATTGGACAATATTATGGTTATGTAATTTAAACAGACCAGGTGCGAACAAAAGAAATAAGGGACGAGCAGGTAGAGAAGGGTAACTGACAGGCGATGACAGATGTCACCACATAAGTGATAAGGGATAAGTTAATTTAGAAACCCTATCGAGAAGTTAACAATGTAACAAACCAAAAAGCTAGGATACCTAATCAATTTTAAGAACTGGTCCCCTTAGGCTCGGCTGACCTCGAGAAAAAAGTGGAGACCGCCTGGAAAAGGTATGATTAAATTATACGAATTGGATAATGGTTCGCAGATACCGACTGTCAGGACAAGGGGTGGAGCCATCCGATGAAATCCCAGAATTTCCTCCCTCTATAAAACTAGTCGACCGATGAACATCGTTTTCGACCCCCTCTTAGGCAGAACAAGAGAGAAAGGGGATAGAAGCAAAGAGGTGAAAAAGAGGAACTTCTGAACTGACCGAGGCTGAGGGAGGACGAGCTCCTCTGAACCCTGACCTTGCATGATGCAAGGCTACAACCATCGCCTTCAAGCCTTCGCCTGAGGAACCATCAACACCAATTAGTACAGATAAGAGATTTATGTTAAAACAATTAATGGCTAAGTCTAGGCTGAATCATTCCATGGTTAACTTTTTATTGTAATAGTTTGTTATTTTAATTTTGAAGAATAAGGATAAATGTTAGCAAGGAGGTTGTTCTTTAGTAACCATGCCCATATTTAATTTGAATATATTTCATTAAGATTGCAGTAACTTTAATTAACATTAGTATTAAACTTAAAGGTAGGAACATTATCTTGGTTAATTATTAAATAATGGTAAACACAAACCAGGCCCTTGGAAAGGTATCCAATTTAGAGGACAAGGTAAGAAATTCAAAAGTATTCATAAGCTTACTTAATTTTGGGATAATCATCCTCAATGATTGCCCAATGGCATCCCTATATATATAGACTAATGTATTAGCAGCTAGATAGATATCAAGCTCAACTCAACCTAGATAAAACATAGCAGTCTAGACCGAACATTGAATGTTTTAGAGGTTAGTAAAGTATATACATATCTATGTAGTTTTTGTAATATGCAGTTCTTTAGATATTTTTAAATATTATGAAGATTATTACTGTTCGTTTGCGCTTTTATATAAAAGAAAATATTCGCAAACAGATTGTCTGAACATCTCTGACATAAGGATAATCTAAACACCTAGAACAATTGTGTATAAAGATTAGGAACGAATAATGAAGTAAAGGAACCTCCATCTTTACTCTGCTCATGGAATTTATTATTACGATCTATATCCTTAAATTTTTATAACGATAAAAGAAACTTAGACGCTCACAAATTCTCCTCCTTGCCGATTAAACTGGGAGTTTGTAAAAAAATATTTCCGGAAAGGCTAAAAAATATTTGTAGCAGTAGTAGTAAACACATTAATTTAGTCTGATAGTGACTTCAGAAATATTAATAAAGATAAAGGGAACATAATTTAGAGAGAGAGAAAAACATTGGAAAACGTAGGTTATAAATATGGAAAAGTTTTCTCGCTTTTGTTCGGGTTACTTTAAAAGTCTTAATGTAATTTTGATATTTTTTTTTCCTGATTTGGTTTAACAGGAAAGTACGGAACGAATACTTTTTTTTTGTTCTGAACTTTTATTTTATAGCACTAAAATATATTTAAAAGTCAATAATACTAATTAAGTACTTAGTATACCCTATTGCCAAAGGCTGCACTATTTCTGTAACAATTCTGAATGTTATACATTTCATGATAAACACTCTAAAATTTTATTGCTGGCTTGAATTCTTTTTATGGCATTTAACGAGTTTATATTATGTTTAGTGCCAGTTTTGATGTATGCTTTTCTTAAATTTATGACAGGCATATTATATATATATATATATATATATATATATATATATATATATATATATATATATATATATATATATATATATAGGCATAGATATATTATTATTATAATATATCATATTATTATATCATTATCATATATCACCTACTACTAGATTTTGAAATATGTATTGTATATGGTGTATACATTATATTATATTATATACTATATTTGGTGGGTGCTTATCACGATCGGTTTTGATATAAGGTGCATCTTTGAGGTTTATGGTATTTGCGGTATTCTTTTTTTTTCAGTATTCTTTAGCTTTTTTTTATGCATTTTATATTGCTCATTGCCAAAAATTGAAACAGAGAAATGTTTAAAAAAAAAAAGAAGTTATATACTAGAGAAATTAATCAAAACTGCCAAAGTACATCATCATTATAATATTTAACAAAATAATAACAAATATGACTATCCAATTATGAATTAAATTTGAGATTTTAGAGGTCTCATAAAATTTTTTGATGATACTTATACTGTATAAGTTTTTTTTTTTTTAAATCAAAATTTATTGGCACACTTTATAACTTTTAAAAGTTATAAACATTTGTTAAAAAAGTTATGTTTTTAATTTATTTTTAAGTAAGAATTATTGAGCGATTTACGTCATGATTCGTCCTGCATTGTTAATAATTTGGTTCTCAGGCCACTGTGCAGCTGATATTTTATGCAAATCGTCGAATTCTCTGAAGTTAATAATGGGATAGGGAATATATACATATTTTGATTATTACATATTTTCGAAAATTCATTCAAAATATTTAATAATTATTTATTAATTTATTCTCACTTAATTTTCTTAATATATGATCATTATTACTCATTTCTTATACATGGCCCTACGTGTTTGAATTAAATATATCCTTATAAACAAATTTACAGAAACAATCAGAAGGAAAAACAATACAACACAATTCTGAGTTTATAAAAATATTTAAAATTCATAAAATTATAGTAAAAATTCGCGAAAAAATAATCTAAAGGGGTTCTTCTGAAGCTTCTAATTATATGAAGCTATGACTGGCTCCACCATTTGCATTCGTAATTGGCAGAACGAATTTAACTGGAGTGTCTGACTTTGGAACTTCATCACCCCCTCCCCACCCCCCCCCCATGAATAAATCACATCGCGAAGAACTGGTTAATGATTCAGTACATCTTACGCATCACCGAAAATTGAAATAGAGGAAGTGTTTCAAAAAGTTATATACCAGAGAAATTAATCAAAATCACAAAAGGATGAAATTTAACAATGCTTAACATCATCGTTATAATATTTAACAAAATATCCAATTACCATTAAAATTTGAAACTTTATAGGTTTCTCCTAAAAGTTTTTGATACTTCTTCTTCTTTTAATAAAAATTTATTGGCATACTTTTGAAAGTTATAAATACTTGTTAAAAAAGGTATGTAATTTTTTTTATCTTTTAACTATATATTCGCACCTGTCTAAAAAAATAGTGACAATAAGCAAATGATTTGGATATACGAGATATATGGCATGGTAGGCATGAAGAAGGATAGTATCCAGAACCGCCTCTTCCCGGTCTTGAATTAGTCCTTTAATTCAGGAAAGGAGATCTCTCATCCGGTTTCTTTTCAGCCTTCTCTTTATGGACATGTCAGCCGTCTTATAGTCTATCGGTCTGTTGTTATGTCCCTGAAGGTTATTATGGAAACGGTAATAAAGGGTACGTATGAGTTGGTCCGTAAATCTGTGAGGCGTAAGTCCATATGGGTTTAAGCAGGTATGTGTATGTATCGAGTTTCTGCCTGATTTTTAGTTTTGATAATTTGGAAAAAAAAGAGTACAGTAATTTCAGACGTTTTTTTAAAGTCTTTATTTTCGTTTTGATGTGTGGGCGATATAATTTGGTGGTCGCCGATATAAAATGGTGAACACGTGTATCGTAGAAGTGTGAAATTTACATTTTATTATTTGTCATGATTTAACCGCATTTTTCAAAACGAGTGCCAATTTTGTAAGTGAAATAAGTGATTTTGTAAAGTCAGTGAGGCTAGTCTGGGGTCGTGGTGTATTGTTAAAATTGTTGTACCATCAGCGTAGGTATCAGCCAGTGTCTCGGAGTTGGTAGGTGTATCATGTATATATATATATATATATATATATATATATATATATATATATATATATATATATATATATATAATGTACAGTATTGGAGCTAGTATTGATCCTTGCGGTACTCCTGTCAAGACTGATCGAATGTCTGGTCGAATGAAAGACGAGAATAAGATAGTAGGTGTGAGGTAGAATGGTCTTGAGTTTAAAGAGAAGACTCTGGTGCCAGACTTTATCAAATGCCCGGAAACATCTAGAAATACGCCAGTTGCGTATTGTTTTTCCTCTGGTGCTCCAGCGATATAGTCAGTAACTCGGTGTAATTGGGGTATTGTTGAATATAATGTGCGAAAATGGAATTGATGGTCAGGAAATATATTTTGGTCAGTCAGTCTTTTGTACATCAATTTTTCGAAGAGTTTAGAGCATGTTGGAAGGAGACTGATAAGGTATGTTTTTTTAATTTATTTTTTTAAGAAATAATTGAGTTAATTATTTAATTTATATTTAATTAATTACTTTAAAGTTTTATAAGAAAATTTGATTTATTTTCATGATTTATAATTTGCACTCTACTTATTTCCACAAAAAACTTACGTTCCAGTAAAATTAAAATTCTGAAGTTTCCTTTTTAAAATAAAACAAAAACAAATAAATAAACTGTCATGGCAAGTCTCAATTTCAATAAGGAGAGATAAAAATTATGCCTCAAAAGATGGCTGGTAGGTTGGGAGGGGGATGGCTCAGTTTTAAAAATGTTTTACAGAGAAGATGCCCTGGCAAAGTTCAGATGGCAGGTCCAGTGTCGGAAACTTTCGTAATAAAATAAAAAAGTTTAGCAAAGCAGAAAGTATTTTCGTTGAGCGAATATTTTGATATAATAACAGTTCACCCTCTGCTTGTTGACAACAAACTTTTAACTGTATATTTTTCGTGTATTCATTTTGTTATACCAAAATTAATTAATTACTGTATCTCTTTAGAGATGAAATGGTTGGACACATGTCGACTTTTTTCAATCTAGAATCACCCCTCTCCCTCCCCCTCCTCCCAAAAAAATGATCAAAATCGGAGACAAACACACGGTGCACTCTCTCTATCAATTAAATTAAGTTTAATTAGGGATTGATAAATTATTTGCCACTTCTATAAATTTGTTTTATTGAAAACTAGTTTCGAATGTTTTACATTCATCTTCAGTTCTAAAATCACACAAAAAATTCAAAAATAAGCAATTCAAAATATAGTTTGATATTATTATACATATTAAATTAGATATATCAATAAAATATCAATCAGTATTATAAAACATTTATGAATTATGAATTTAATTAAGACAAGAAATCAAATACATGTTGGTACTCACCAAGGTTTAAATGGATTATATCAAACAGAAAAGTTTGTTTTTAAGACTGAGGATGAATGTATAACATTCGAAACTAGTTTTCAATAAAACAAAATTATAGAAGTGGCAAATAATTTATCAATCCCTAATCAGTTTTTTGTTTTTCTTAAAAAATCACGTGTTTGGCACATTGCAGGTTTCACGGGGGTAATGACGATATATTGTTAAACTAAAAAAGTTTTAAGAATTCGATAAGTGTAAGCGCCGAGTAGAAATTAGAAAGAATTAGAAATTTATCCCAATTATAATATCCAACATGGATTTGATATCTGTAATACATTTTGACTTTTATTTATTCCTGGAGGCTAACCTTTGAAAGGGACATATTTTTTCTCCCTTTGTTTTTTTTTTAGTGTTATTGAGAATTTTAAATAACTGCTAAAGCAGACCTGAATAAACCAAGAGATGTTTTTGTTCAATGATGTTCCAGATACAATATAGCTATTCGTATTATACAGACAGAGTTGTATTTAAAGAGACGAATAAACGAGAGGTTTCTTCAATAATCCAATGATAGTCCCTATAAAGGGAATGGTATGCCAGCTCCCTTTCATAATTCATAAATTCATCCTCAGTTCTGAAAAAACACAAAAAATTCAAAATATAGTTGGTATTATTATACATATTAAATTATATACATCAGCATTATAAAACATTTTTGAATTATGAATTTAATTAAGACAAGAAATCAAATACATGTTGGTACTCACCAAGGTTTAAATGGGTTATATCAAACAGAAAAGTTTGTACGGGTTCCTTCTCGCATTGTTAGTACAATGCGAGAAGGAAGCAGTACAAACTTTTCTGTTTGATATAATCCATTTAAACCTTGGTGAGTACCAACATGTATTTGATTTCTTGTCTTAATTAAATTCATAATTCAAAAATGTTTTATAATGCTGATGTATATAATTTAATATGTATAATAATACCAAACTATATATTGAATTGCTTATTTTTGAATTTTTTGTGTGTTTTTAGAACTGAGGTTGAATGTATAACATTCGAAACTAGTTTTCAATAAAACAAATTTATAGAAGTGGCAAATAATTTATCAATCCGTAATTTATTGAATTTTTTTGTAAATTCAATTTCATTTTCAATCATTAATTCTAACCAGTTAGATATTTACTCCTGATTTACTTTCTATTAGCATAATTGTATCTTTCTATTTTACCATTTCAATACCATTATTCTATATATTTTTATGACTCTTATTTTTATCGTAACTTGTCTTTGTATATAATAAATTCGTTGTAAAAGAATTATTCGTTTCGCAACAATCGTATAGAAATGTAAGATTAAGAATTTACATATCCACCACATTTCTATATTGGCGCTTAAGGTAAGGGAAATATTGCCCAGGTCGGAACGATACCTATTCACCGCGACCTATAATGACTTGCATTCAGTAATTATAACTGAAGTGATATTATCGCGGCGACTGAAGTTGGATTGGAAATTCGCTTGGCTGAATCGAATCACTGATTGGTTTATCAGAGTAGGACCAACGTATAAACCTAGGGTGCACTGAGATATACCGACTTGATCAAATTGACTTATGCATTAGCTGACATTTCTCAGCACCGTCGGAGCTATTCTCAGCGTATAACAGGTAGCACTTCGTTTTACACTTATTATTATATCGTTTTATACATACATCTGATTCGGATTGGATTACTTGGATCGGACTTGAACAGTTTATTTACAAAATAGGTACCATTAAACTTATATTGATATGTACTCACGGGTGGACACCTTCGACGTCGAAGTCGTGGAACTGTATCCTGATCCTCTGACCGTCGTGGCCGTGGAAGAAGTAATGGCATTCGGTGTTCCTGGGGTAGAGGCCTGGGTAGTTGGGGCTCTGGAAGTGGCCCGAGGACCGCGAGCCTGCCCGGTATCTGAACCCGCAGGGATAGTCCTCTGCCTGCTCTCCGCTCTTGATCCCAAAGTCTGCAACAGAGACAAAAGTATCTGTTAGATATTATATCTGAGTGTAATGAAAAGTAATATATATATATATATATATACATATATATATATATATATATATATATATATATATATATATATATATATATATATATATATATATATATATATATATATATATGACGGGACGGCTTAAAGAAGTCGTGTGATATTGCATCAGATATTTTTATTTTGTATTATAGTTTTATTGAAATTAATATAGTATTAAAAACTTCAAATGCATCTCGTGAAAAATCGTTACTTTCAAGTTATTGCATTGTTACAGCAAACAAGGGAAATGTTGTTTCCCGCAGTGGTTATAAATATTAAACTTCATCAGGCCCTTTATTAAGTAAATACAAATGGAGAAATGTTTTATATTTCGATGGAATAGCTAGCGGAGTGGGGTAGAGAGAATTTCATAACTGTACTGCTTCACTTTCCCAATTGAATAATAAAAGATTCAATAAATGTAGCCTCGGAGGGTGGAGTCGATAGTCAATATTTGTTAAAGGAACTAAAGACCGAAAGAAGTCTTCAGCCATAAAAAAACCTTTTACTTTTTCTTTTTAAATTTGATTTTCATCGTTTAAATCTGGTTTTTATTTTATTTTCATATATCATTGGAAAGATTTTTTATGTTTGTTTATTTATATTATCCGTCATAATTCATCAACTATCTGAATCTGAAATGACAAATTAAAAACGGTATTATTTAGAAATTTTCTAGTGTAGAAGGTTTAGCATAATAAAATCCTTAGGTAACTCTGGTTATGTACATCATTTAGAACTGCTAAACCTTCACAGCCTTTCTGTATTGCGGGCACTGTATAGCCTGCCCCGTATCATGAAGAAAATTCAAGGACACATGATTATGAATATTCAGAATACCTGCAGACAACTTTATTGAGGGGGCCCATGAATAAATAAGTCTGTAAAAATAATAAATAAATGTTATGTTGTCTTTTTCCCCAGTGATTACATTACATTAATTTAAATAATATTATATATATATATATATATATATATAAATATGTATTTCTGTAAATTAGACAATTGTTCTGAAGATGATGGAATATTCCGAAACGTTGAAAATAATAATGCAAAAATTTTTTTTATAATAGAAATGATACAAAATTAACTCAAATATTCTAATCACGTTATAAATACTGTACAAGAAATTTTTTTTAGATAGTCTGAACCTAATAAAATATAAAGCACCTAATAAGATTTTAATTGCGTGTCTTAACGATGAAATTTATTCTTAAATCTTGAGTTTTTAATTTTTTTTTTTTTTTAAGTTAAACATTTTCTACTGATCTAATAAATTTCAATTTGATGTCATGAAGGTAATTTATATATTATAAACCGTAATATTCACACATAAAAGAAGTCCCTCCCTCCCCCCCCCCCAGTCTATATAAGCATTATTCGTTTATATAATTCTCGGAAACATGAATAAACTTTTAATTTAAATGACAGAGATAATGCACATTGTGTCTGTCGCCGATTTTGATAATTTATTTGGGTAATTCTACATTAAAAATAGTCAACATTTGTCCTAACCACTTCGTCCAAAGTACCCTAGGAGAAAGAAGATAAAACACCGTGAAACTACTTTATTTTATATCTCCAGTTTGAAAAATGATATTGACATTGTTTTTCCAGTAAAATATTTTGATGGAAATTGGCGAAGGACACACAACTTGCTCTCCCCTTGTGAGTGTCAATGAGTTAAGTTTGATTAATATTTTAATACTATTTCTTCTTATGTTGTTTAAACTCGGTTTAAACGATCTGATAAGTCGCATGAATGTTTGAATTTTCGACTCACAAGGGGAGGGCACAGTTAATGGGTCACCAATTTCAACCAAATTTTTTTAGGTGATTCTACATCCAAAGATACTGAACACGTGTTTCGGTGTTAGTTCCGATGGACCCTAGGAGCCGAGGAAAAAAAAAAATAAAACATGCTGAAACTGCCTTATTTTTTTATCTCGAGTTTGAAAAATGATATCGAAAAAATGATTGCTTTTTGGTCAAATAAATTAAATAGAAATTTTATTTGAAAATTTATGGTCGAGTTTAAGGTGTTATAAGTACTACAAAAACATTATTTGTGATCCATAAATAGTAAATTTTAGGATTCTCCAATTTTTTAAATATAATAATTGAGTTTTCTAGCGATTTCAAGGTTATATTGAATTATATATCATGAAAACATTATTCCTCTACGAAATGAAGTATATTAACATACTTTTTTTATTTAAAACTGATCAGATGTGGTTTTAGTATTCTGAAAAACCCCTATATTCAAATTTTTGGTCGAATCTAAAAATAAATAGGTTTAGAGGAATAGTATTTTCGTGACATATAATTCAATAGAACCTTGAAATCGCTAGAAAACTTAATTATTAAATTTAAAAAATTGGATAATCCTAAAATTTACTATTTATGGATCACAAATAATGTTTTTGCAGTACTTATAACAACTTAAACCCGACCTTAAATTTTAAAATAAAATTTCTATTTACTTTATTAAATTTATTTGACCATATAGCAACCATTTTTTAAAGTTTGTATTTATTCTTTAGTATACACTGAAAAATAAATGTTTTAGTGGAAAAAACACGTCGATATAATTTTTCAAACACGAGATAAAAAATAATGAAGTTTCACCTTGTTTTATTTTTTTTCTCGACTCCTAGCGTCCATTGGAACGAACGCCGACACACATGTACAATATTTTTGGGTGTAGAATCACCACAAAAACTTCGGTTGAAATTGGTAACCCATTGAATGTACCCTTCCCTTGTCAGCGACAGAACAGTCCCCTCCCCCTTCCCCGCCCCCTCTCCAAGAACTAAGGACCGAAGGAACCAATGATGTTGAAGAGTTTCGAGTTCGACCTCAGAAAGTTCCCTAACGACTTGTCCGAAGAGCAGTCGTGAATACTAAGATCTGAAGAGACATTAAGAACTTAGTTCTCACTTCGAGGACGGGAGGATGCAGTGTTGGTCCTTAAGCGCATGCACTTATGCGCCGATTTGCGCTGTCGACAAAACTATCAGCAAGACAAAAAATAAAATGAACTAAATTGAAATATGTTTATTTGAATTCATTCAATGTTATTTTTTCACCGAAACGGATAAATCAATAAGAATCGATGTTTCGAAAAGCGGGGAATAAAAATTCGTATACATTGGCGAGACACAAAAATCAGACAGACACAAATTAACTATTTTAATTAGAACAAACATATTAAAAAAAGTTCGCAATCTTATTTGTTTGAACCAGGAGAGGATTTACATCGTGATACAGAAAATGATTTTTTTTTTTTAATTTATAACAAACTTCAATATTTTTAAGTACATTTTTAAAATTCGAAATTTTTTTTTTTTAATATATTGAATATTTATTATTATTATAGATGTTTTTCCCGTATTGAGCTGGCAAGAGTCAAAAAATGAGAACTAAAACCAGAAACAGTAGTACCCCGTTTATCCGGAATAACGTGGCTAGAACTATTTCAAATAATGCGAAATTAAGATTAAGAAAATGTGTTTGATCAATAATTAAAACATTGTAAGTATCATACTATTATATAAAAAGGACAGCCCGTTTTTCGTTTGTAAAGTCTAACCGTGAAAACCACTGAACCAATCATTTAACAAAATTTTAACTATATCAGCTTGATGGTTCCTAAATGGTTTAGCAATAATAAAATTTACCAATATCCATGCGATTTTGCTGGGCAAAAGTCGAAAATTCACATCTATATATAATTCATTTGGGCACGGAAGAAATATAAACATTAAAAAATAATTGATTTTCGTTCGAATACATTTTAAAAATTGCTTAAATTATTAAATAAACTGAGTATTTAAAAGATAATTGTATTCCCTATAGAACGAAAAAAAAAGAATCATTGAAATATAACTATTATTAGGATTATTATTAGCAAATATACAACGCATTGAACTTTGTAGTCACGTTTTTATTTTCGTACCGTTTCAGGCCGGAGGAACTGCAAAACATAAGCGCTCTGCTAGGGTAAGATAAATATTGTAATCGCCACATATTTTCGATTTGCAGTTTTCAACAGTTCTTCGCTTTGCAGAGCCTCTCTAAAAAAACAAAACAACAATAGCCAACCATTGCCGGGTCAGCTAGTTTGTAGATGGTATTTATTGAAGAAGTAGGCAAACAAATTTGTTAGTTTTTTTGTTAAGAAGCAGTAGTTCCTTTTACCAAGCATATCACCATTTTTCACTTAATGCATCACACAAAACCAAAACAAAAAAACACTTCGTTGAGTCATAATAAAATATATTATAATATATAATAATAATAATATCATATAAATCTGGTGTGTCCATTCAAACGACTTTTCTTACCGCTTTGGATGGAAAATCCTACAGAAAAATTGCTTGCTATAATTCTTCGATAATATTGGTCCGATAAGAATATTTTCATTATATATATTTTTTGTTTTTGTAAATTTAGCTTCGTAGACTATTTAATTATCTTTCAAATGACCTTCTAGTATGTCTAATGAGATGTGTATTTTTCGAAATTATTAGAAAAAAACTTTCAAAAAGTAACCAGGTTTCCATGGGAACATGCACAGAAGAGAAACACTTTATAATCAAAAAGCACCTCGTTGCATTGAGTTGCGATATACACAGCATACTAATATCATAATACATCTTACAACTTTTAAATTATAGGACGCATAATGTTTAATAAAAGTATTTTTTTTTTTTTTTCGGTTGGCTCTATAGACCTTGTAGATCTTTGGCCGCGCGATGTGGTATTCTTACAGACATTTATTGCTTGCGGGAGCACAGACAGCCTGGAGGGGGTCACCCAACCTCACGTTGCTGCGAACCATAGTTTCCATGGTGCAGCGGCAAGCTGCCCATTGCTCCATAACCGGTCCCTTTGGGGCCAATTCGGCAGTGTCCTTCCCACCGACTTACTCGGGTTCAAGGACAGTGACAAATCGGTCTAGATCCACGGATTATGGCTATTCGGAGTCAGCAGGCGCACGAGGACCTATATTTCTTTCCCCGAGACAGACCGTCCATGGACCAAACCTCCGGGCGGCTATTTTATGTCCTGGAAAACCACAACGCGATTCACAATTAAGATACACGGGGTAGGGTCATCACTCCTACGCCCGGTCTGTGTGAGTGGCCTCCAGTAGGCTGACGGGCCTCACATACCTGGGGGGAGGGGGATAGTGGCAGACCACGCGGATTTTCCCTGGTAGGCGGTCACCCAAATCTGGGCGGTCACCCATCCAAGTACTAAACACGCTCGACGTTGCTTAACTTTGATTACCTATTGCAAGCGCCTTAGCCCGCTCGGCCACCCCGGCCCCCTTTAATAAAAGTATATATATATATATATATATATATATATATATATATATATATATATATATATATATATATATATATATATATATATATATATATATATACATACATATATACAGGGTTTTTTTTCTAGGGGTTTTCATTCAATTTTCTTTTAAATATTATAAACCTATTATATCAATATATAATTTATTAAAACGCATAACTTAAAAATTCTCTAATCAATAAAAAAAATATATGCTTACAATAAATGAATAAAATTTCGCACATTAATATAGAATATATTTAAAACCTAACATTAAATAAATATTTACAAATATAGAAACAAAAAAAACATATATACGTGTCCAACCATTTAACCTTTCATGACTCTAGAACTTTATTGGATACCATGCATAACATAGTTACAAAATCCAGTACGCTGTATCTCTGTACTTGTGATGGTCTGATTTCGACGAGCACTTTTTGTTTATGTCTACAATTAGTTGTTTCAATTTTTATAACTTTCTTTCGATTTCTGCTTCTCATTCATACTTCCTTCTAAATAACAAACTTTTATACTTTGTAAGAGTTTCTTTGCAGATGTGTATATTTCAATGCCATATCCTTCAAATGTTTTATGCTAATAATTGAGAAATTGCTAATCTGATAAAAAAAAAAAAGAAAGATATTGTTGAATTAAAGCCTCATGTTGTCTATTTCCCCTTTTACAAAGTGCAGTAACACCACACAAAACCACAGAGAGAGAGAGAAAGGTGTAGCGAATAATGAAGCAGGTAAATACCCGAAGTGGGAGCACAATGAACAGATGACATTGGTATTTGGGTGGGGGTATTAATGTCCTCGTCCCCCCCCCCATTGTTCTCTGCCCGCTACCAAACCTCTCCCTTTGGGGATTTCATTAATGAGATCATTGTGGCCTCCTCCATGTTTATCCCGATTTTCATGTCAAAAGTTAATCTCTTCAGTACATTATTTCGAAATTTTAGATTTGTTCCCTGGAAATATCCCTTTTCTCAATGACGATGAATTTCGTGTAAAAATCTTCAGATACAATGTTAATTTTACCATGGTAATACATTAGAGGCAATAATTACTGAAGGATATTAAAATATATATATATATATATATATATTTATAAAGATGACAGCGAGGACATATTTAAGAAGTATTATAAAGAGATGAAGAAATTCCCTCTTGAGGTGGACTTTCAATTCATTCAAGAATATCCAGGGGACTGATTTATTTTGTAATTTTCATTTATCTTGCTTGGATTTATTATATTTTCTCTTTTATAATTATTTGTTATTATTATTTTTTTTCTTTATGGTATACATTACCTTAATATTATAATTAACTAATCTATCTGATTAAAAATGTATTATAATAGGAAGTTTGTGCAAATTATTGTCATCCAAGGGCACAGATTAATTCCAGAATAAAAAGTGATAAGTTAGCAGGAAGTAGTGCGATGGCTTTTACATAGTTATAAAAGAAATTTAATGTAGTTTTGAAATACTAACTAGTTTTTTGCTAAAGTTAGTTAATTACGTATTTATTCTTACTTTTTAAGAAAAACATATAATTAATAATGTTTTTCAATGAACGATTTTTATCAAAAAAATTATAATAAATACTTTATTGACAAACTTTGACAAAAAACAAGTTAATATTTGGAAATTACATTAAATTTTCTTTGAAAATCATGTGCAGGTCATCGTGCTACTCTCCGCTATTTTTAAACTTTTTTTATTCTGCTGTTTGTTCAAATGATTGTCTTGCAATGGCATAGTTTATCTCTAAATAGCGAGCAGTAGCGCGATGGTTTTATGGTAGATGGTTTTAAAGAAAATGAATAAGAGAAACATGGAAACATGGGATGAATATTAATAAAATGTTCTGCCAGCGTGCCGTTCTCCCCTGAATGATAGGTCACAAAAAAATGACCTAGAAATTCTCTGTTCGTCCCACTGAAGGATGAGGAAAGATATTTTTTCTTGTATACGAAGTTCCCTCATATATATACAAAATTTGGCTATAATAAATGGATTGATCTTTATTACTATCACTTCATTACTATCACTAAAATAGTCTATTATCTGGGACCGAAACCATGCCTAATTATTTTGTATTTTAAAGCCGAGTATTTGGTTTTGAAATCTGAAAGCAGTAGTGATTATTCCCACGGAACGGACTTTTTCCATTGATTTCACTCAACTAGTAAAAAAGCTTCTCATGTAAAAAAGCTTTCCCTGTTAGCTTTAGGCCCTTTGTTTTATTAAATATCCTAGGAAACAGTCCAGGGCACGATTTATTTTAATTTTTCATGATAATGATTATGACACACAGGAGCGTACGCAGAATGTTTTATTCTGGGAAGGGGGGTATTTAATAATAAGAAGGCAAGTAATTACCTAAACTATAATCGCCAAATTGGGAGTATGTGATAAGAATAAGCATAAAATAAAATTATCGTTAAAAATTACCCAAAATAATTATTACTTAAAATAAAAACTTTATTTTTTTCGTACGCTTTGGAGGTGATATAAACCACAATACTTCTCTGCGTAAGCCACTTACGACACAACTGCCATATACATTCTCAATAATTTTCTATTACTTCTACGACAAAATCGCGAGCATCCGACCTCAATTTTAACTAATGTAAGATATAGTATCATATTATATATATATTTTTTTATTGTTATATTCAAGGTAGATCTATTAATTCATATTATATATCTGGTTAATTTATGTTAAGTATTAGTTTTATATTTGATTAGCTAATATCATTTTATAAATATCATTTATATATTCTTTATAGAAGTCTTTGTTATTGTCAGATTCATAGTTCATTTGAAGTGCATATAATATTGCTGTTTTTTTTTTAATTTATCTGATTTTTCATCAGACATTTTTTTTATCTTTTTAAATTTAAAATTTTATTAATTACAAAATTACAATAAAAACTCTTACTTATTAATTAGAAAATTATTAATGAAAAGTACATTAATATTACAAATCATATTAAACTATATTTTGGTCAAATATTTGTATATATTGCTAAATAATACAGTTGACAATTTATTTTACCTTTTTAAATTATATAGTCTAAATAGATAATTAATTTGGCAAGTTTTCGATTAATTTTTTTTTATGTGAACTAATTTAGGGAGATCTCTTCTAAGATTTTTTTTATGGGCAAAATGGATTCTTTTAGAAAAAAATTGAAGCTTCGTCCGAAAAGTATACCACGAGAAACGTTGAAAAATGAGTTTATATTCTTTAAAAAATATTTAACGCTCTATATAAGTAAATCCTCAACATTTCATATTTTTAAAATAATCTGAAAATGAAATAAAACAGTTTGATTGAATGATTGTTCATATAGCACTAATAAAGCCCCGTATCTTTTAATTTTATGAAATGAGATCGGGCGTTTTCCACTCTGGTTTCTCAGAATTCAGGAGTACAGTCAGAGCAAAAATTTAATAGCTCGGCTCGGGATTTGCTACACACGGTAATTTCGACCGGTCGGAAATCAAATCAAGCACACCGGACCGCAGCAATTCAATTGAGCCCCCCTCCCTCCCCACACACGGTGAGTTTTGGACTGTTCGGGCTCGCTCATGTGTGGCGACATTAATTGCGGCGTTCCGAAGACCACCGAGCATGTCTTCGTTGCTAGCTCCGCCTAAGAGGCACTGATGCCAAGAAGCTGAGGGAAACAGAACGTGATGTTCTTATCGGAAGTGAGTTCGCTTATCTAATAATACCAGAAAACCATCTGTCCGTCCCCTCTATTTGTGAACGGTTGGAAACAGCAGAGTGCAGGAGCGTACGCATAATTTTTTCGGTAGAGGGACGGGGAATTTAAATTTTTTTTGGGGAGAGGGATTCAAGAAAAAGAAGACAAGTAATCGCATAAGTGTCTATAATCACCAAATTAGATCTATTATATATATATATATATATATATATATATATATATATATAAAATTTTGGAGACGGAGAGAATATAATCCCCTGATCCCGTCCCTGCTTACGCCATTGGCAATGGGTGCTGCTCACTTCAATCTGGGTAGAAGACCTGTTCTTCTAGGCCACCGAAAAACTAAGGTCAATGAAGCAGATTATGATGGCTCCGGAGAATAACAAGCATTATTTTGGATTTATTTGGATGTTTGCTGTTATGGATTGTATACGCATATTTTAACGTGATATGCCATTTCTGCCAAACCATTATAGCTGACAGGCAAGATAGAGGGCTGAAAAATATGGTTTATTCATGGCAATAAGATACTGGGATACATTTCATCCATACTAGTATAAGTTGAACGTAATAGAATAAAAAATACTCTTAAATTCTGACCTAAAGGAATCTGAATAAAGCAATCATGGTAAATTTGAAAGCATATCATATGAGATAGATGGAAATGATTTTGCACGCTGAATCCTAATTAATTTGAAATTCGCTTGTTTTCGGTGCCTTCTGGATTACAGTAAATTATTATAATAATGGTATAGCACATACCAACATCTCTTTTTAATTAACGAAATTAAATTCCTGATCGGTTGGTTGGATCTTGAATATTATTTCCGAGAATTGTATTTAATTATCTGCCTACCATATAGGAAAATGTTTTTATATAATTCAAACAGATTTTTAATTTTTTTTAAATGATAGTATTGTTGATAATCGATTAATGACGAAAATGTCGCTTGGTTTCCCCTTTCTCTCTCTCCCTCTTAGCTGGTAGTGTTCCTAATGGAAGTTAAATAAAATTAAAGTCATTTCCTCTCCTCTGATTTAAGTCCATCTCAGTTTTAATTTACAATCTCTTAATACATTGGATGCAATTTGTATATAATTTAAAATAATTAATTTATCAGGATTATTTATACATTGGATATCGTTTATTTCGACCCTGAAGGGGCTTGTCGGTTTTAGTCGTAATAGTCGGTGTTGGTTATAACCGATACCAACTCTGGAAGGGGAGAAAATTTCAAAGATGTAGAAAACAAATTGCCAAAAAAGGGCGTTATTTTAACTTAATTAAAATTATAAAATTTGCCTGATTTTTATATAGATTCATACGTCCATGATGAAAGGGACACCACTTCAAAAATGTTTTTCTGTTTGACCAAACATTAGACACAAATTAAGTTCGAGATAGAACCCCCTCGGCGTTTCTCGTAACACATGTTACTGTGTCTATTCCTTTGGCCTGGTATTTGAGGGAAAGTTGATGTTCGGGATAATTGTGGTCCAACTAATAAAATTTCTGACGTTATCAATTTTGAGTTTTGCCTCCTTTATTCTGCGTGTGCGATATGCAGAATAATTTTATACTATTTATCGAATAAAATCTCTCTATTATAGTACATATATCGAACATTTAAGAACATTAAACTTGTTTAAAAAAACAAAAAACAAACGCAGTGTTATTTTTTGTACTTGGAGTTCCAGAAATATTTGTTTCCGCAAGTTCTGTCAGATAATTTTTGAATTAAAAATTAAGTAATACATTAGGAATATAAATATTACAGCCACAAGCCAGGCAATTCTGTACAACCATTTCTATTCCTTTTTTAAAATCGATTTTGCGCTATGATTTATTTTAATATACAATCAATCAAAATTTGTTTTTTCATAGTTACATAACTTGAGTAGCTTCAATGTTAGCAGCAGAATTTGTACTCAATGATGAATAAACGCATTACGAGATAAAATACAAGCATTTATTGTTTTTGTTTTGAGGTGTTTTTTGAATCATTAGTGTACACAACCGAGGCTAATCTCTCGGGTCCAATGCCACTGAATAGTTTAGTTTGGATACGAACAATTTCAATATTTCAATATTAAATATTCAAAATTTGAATATTTTCGTGCTAAAGTCGTTATTTAGCCCAATGTACGTCGTTACAGCCGATAGTCCAATGTCAGATAAAAATCAAACCCCAGATAGGAGCCATGATAATTGTTATTTATCCTTCAATGATGAAGGATATTTTGTTGATATTTTCAATAGAGAAATTTTGTTCGATAAATAGTATAAAATATCCTTCAAGGTGAAGTCTTAGTGTAACCCAAATTAATCCGGGGCCGTCTTGTAAAGTATTGAATGACTAATATCAAGAGAAAAACATTTTGGACAGCTTCATGATGCCAAGTCCTACAAGAATAGGCTATAGCTGAAATATATATCTTAGTAATTACTGATTATTAGTTATTATTAATAGTTAATAGTATTTATTAGTAGTAGTTAGTAATTATTAATTAGTAATGATTCACTATGACGCCATCTTGAAAGCGTCGATCCGGTGTTTTACTCCGCTTTATTTGTCCGACAAATAGTTCAGGATATTTTCTGCCTTAAAGAGGAAACCCTGTTTGTTGGAAGGAAGAGAGAAAAAAAAACGCATTTAGTCAGTGATATTCTTGAATTAATTTTGTAAAATTTTAAACTCTAGTGCTATTTGCATGAAATATATTTACATCTTTATGTTTCATATTTATCATTTGACCTAATTTATCTCAACAATTTTGGTGAGGATTATTGAATAAAATTCCAGGAAATTTAAGTAAAAATTAATTTCCTACTTACTTCATCCAAAAGACTCACTTAGAAGAAAAATAATTGAATGTAAGGTTATGTCTGTTATTTTTTACAAATACGAAATACGAAGACCCAACACCAACACCCAACACCAACACCCAAATATCCATGTTGGTATGGGCTGGATTGTAAAGAGCTGTTTTAATTAAGTGTATTATTATAATGATCAATTTTTTTAAATTATGTTTGACGGTTAAACAAGAAGACGGTAAATCTGGGCACGGATAATCGAAGTTCCACAATACCATTCAAAGCGGGACATTTATGCATCCCACGGCAAATCCGAAAGCGGGATATCTGGTTACGTTAAGCATAGAAGATTTTTAATTTTCTTTGTGAACGACAAACATTTTCTCTGTATTAATTATTGATAAACAGGGAACGCAATTTCGTCCATTTGACATTTCGATTACAAAATTTGTAACCGACCAAGAAAAAAAAAAGACCACTGAGAATACACAGATCCTGAGGACCCATACCACATTATGGTAATGGTTCCTCTTTTAAAAGCGATATATTTTTCCGACTGAGAAAATATTAATGGGCAGAAGTTTTCCTTTGTGGGTAGGGCTCGTTGGGTATTCCTGTCCCAAAAAGGGAGCTGGCATACCATTCCCTTTATAGGGACTATCATTGGATTATTGAAGAAACCTCTCGTTTATTCGTCTCTTTAAATACGACTCTGTCTGTATAATACGAATAGCTATATTGTATCTGGAACATCATTGAACAAAAACATCTCTTGGTTTATTCAGGTCTGCTTTAGCAGTTATTTAAAATTCTCAATAACACTGAAAAAAAACAAAGGGAGAAAAAATACGTCCCTTTCAAAGGTTAGCCTCCAGGAATAAATAAAAGTCAAAATGTTAACAGATATCAAATCCATGTTGGATATTATAATTGGGATAAATTTCTAATTCTTTCTAATTTCTACTCGACGCTTACACTTATCGAATTCTTAAAACTTTTCTAGTTTAACAATATATCGTCATTATCCCCGTGAAACCTGCAATGTGCCAAACACGTGATTTTTTAAGAAAAACGAAAACCTGATTAGGGATTGATAAATTATTTGCCACTTCTATAATTTTGTTTTATTGAAAACTAGTTTCGAATGTTATACATTCATCCTCAGTCTTAAAAACAAATTTTTCTGTTTGATATAATCCATTTAAACCTTGGTGAGTACCAAAATATATTTGATTTCTTGTCTTAATTAAATTCATAATTCATAAATGTTTTATAATACTGCTTTATATTACATCTAATTTAATATGTATAATAATACCAGGCTATATTTTGAATTGCTTATTTTTGAATTTTTTGTGTGTTTTTATAACTGAAGATGAATGTATAACATTCGAAACTAGTTTTAAATAAAAAAAAATTATAGAAGTGGCAAATAATTTATCAATCCCTAATTTGATTGATCTTTCTATACCATCATGCGGATGTCAACTGAAAAACTAATTTATAAACAATGTTATAAAATATAATTTTATAAATTAATTAAAAACATTCAAACATGGTAGGTAAATAACTGTAAAATCTCTTATGTAAAGTCTTGGAAGTGTCTCGTGGGTGATTTCAAGCGCTGGAAGCGAATGCGATTCTTTTTGGCCAATTTAAATCATGTCACGAATTTTTTTGTTATCACTTGAACATAGAAGATAAAATCTTGTTTTCAATAAAATCAGATAACTGACTTTTGGTCGTATAGGAGGTTTGTATGAGGAGTTTTCAATCAAAAGTCAATACATTCACTTTTGGAAAATTATTATAAATAAATTATTACGGGGGTGTCTCATGGAGATAAGCGAAATTTTAATGGAAAATGTTGATTTGTAACACCTATTTGACAGAGGAAAATTTAAAATTGGAAATAAACTGAATAATGTTTGGTTGTAGAATATTAATTTATCACAAAAATCTTCGTTTTTTTAGAAGTGGATATATTAACATTTGATAGAAAGGTCCGCATATCACATGTATCATAGAATGAAAAAAATATATGTAAAAACTAAAATTGAAGGCTAATTTAACG
This sequence comes from Rhaphigaster nebulosa, assembly GCA_948150685.1. Classification (NCBI taxonomy): domain Eukaryota; kingdom Metazoa; phylum Arthropoda; class Insecta; order Hemiptera; family Pentatomidae; genus Rhaphigaster; species Rhaphigaster nebulosa. The sequence continues at coordinate 10,289,248 of OX411311.1, read as the reverse complement.
CTACCAAAGCACTTCATCAATGGGTTATATTTAAAAGTCATACACAAATAGTTATTAATAATAATTATTCAATCATTATTGCATTTGATTTTCAATATTAAGATTTAGTTTTACCAAGTTTGTGCTAAGTACAAATAAATTTTAAATAATGCTTGTATTTATTTATATTTAACTATAATGTCATAATTCAGGTAGTTTTTATAGTTTACTATGTCATCTGCAGCTATTTTTTTTTTAATTCATTTTTCGTATATTATTAATGAGATTATATTAGACTAAGTATAGGAAAATATGTAGAGAAGAAATTTCAATTTTACCCAAACTTACTATAATTACGTTCATAAAATTATTTTATCAACTCCATTTTAACATAAAAATTATTAAGTGGTAAAAATAACCACGCCAAAATCCGTTACCTCATTCAAAAGGAAAATGCGACTAACAAATAATTGAAGTGGATAGATAAATGATTTTATTCAAAGATAAGTAACGAGAATGTTCTTCATGATGAAGTGGAATTTGAATTGCATAAAGTATATGCTCGGATTATGGAGGCAGATAAATAAAAATTGTATTTTCTTTTGTTTTTGTCTTCACGTATTTGTCACCTTTTATTATTGTTTATTAACAATGCGATTAAAATATTTACAAGTTATAAGTGTTTCTGTGTGTTTTCTACACTAAACATGACGCCAATGGCGTAAAGAAAAATCATTTAAAAACTAAGGAAATCGGTATTTTAGTGCAAATAATTTTCTCCCTTACAATTTAAAATTAAAATCTTCAAATATTTTTATAATTAACCAAAAAACGGCTATTAGCTATAACTAGCCATTTTTTAAAAATGATTTTATAGATTCATCTCTGAAGTTTCAAAAAAAAAGCTGGTGCAGTGTGCCCATTACACGACTTTTTTTTTCTGAAAATCTATAACAGGTAAAATATTTTTCATGGAAAATCACAAAACGTCCGCTGAAGATAGAAAGAATGAAAGTACTGTACTATTTTTTTAATTTTTAATTATTTCTCGTATAGTGACTCTGTATCAGAATAGAATAGAATATAAATAGAAATTTTATTCTGGGAGAAGGTCCCTTAAGAATAAAAAGTATGTGCAAGTAAAAAGAAAACAGAAAAAAAAAAAGGTCTGGCCAAATAGTACATTAATAACAGTCAATTGATATTTACAATAATCTCAATTATAACACAAAGTAAAGAAGAAAATCTGGTGCGGTGCGCGCATCACACAACTTTCCCTTACCGCCCTACAATAATAATCTTTTTAATATAATTCTAAAGAGTTCACATAAACAATACTTGAAATAAACTCAGCAGCATTCAATTCTTCTCCCACTTAGGTATAATAAAATAGTTTTTAAAACAATTTTAGTACAACAATTCTGTACACTACCTCTATATTTTAACTTTGTCAAGTTGCAAATATATTTTTAAAATTGCTGGTTTAGTTTCTATGGAAACATTTTCTTTCCATTAAATAATGTGAAAGTAGAAATTATTAAGTTAATTTCCGTTTTTGTATTCTTAAATTACTTTGTTACAGAGCGAATTGTTTACAACAGATTGGCGGATTGGTGGGATGAGGTTCGGTCGCATCTATTTCCTTTCGGATGCGCTCGGTTATCCATCTATTTTATGCTCCTCATAAAACGCACTGTATCTTTGCTAATACTGGTCCGATTTTGATGATTTTTTTTTATTTTATTTTATTTTATTTTTTTTTTTTAGATACTTTAATAACCTTTCATATCATTCTGTACATAATTTACTATAAATTGCATACTTTTTAAGCCATGCGAAAATAAAATATTCTTTTCTTCATAACTTTTTTTCCTGCATTTTCTCGGTGATTTACTACAGAAATGAAAAGATAAAGGCCTTTATAAAGAATAATTTTGGCAAGATTCATCAAAATCGTTAGAGCCGTTTTCGAGAAAAATGTAAAAAAGTGTAAAATCCATGATATAATAGCAATATCCGGTTAGTCCGATACGCTGCATCTTTGCTATTATTGGTCCGATTTTGATGAATCTTTTATTGTTTTTTAAATAATTTAATTATCTTTCATACATGTCTATAGATGATTTACTATAAATTGCACGCTTTTGAAGTTATGCGTAAATAAAATATTCTTTTCATCATAACTTTTTTCCCTGCAATTCCTCGGTGATGTACCATATATATGAAAAGTTAAAGGTCTTTATGAAGAATAATTTAGGCAAGTTTAATCAAAATCGTTAGAGCCGTTTTCGAGAAAATTGTAAAAATGTGTAAAATCGATTATATAAAGTGGCACTTCCGGTTAGTCGATTTTGACGAAAATGTTGCTGTAACATCATATGCATGTGCTAACCTTAAATATGTAATTCAGTATCGTACAGCTTTCCGTTTTTGAGCTAGACTGATCACATACACACAGACACACAGACACACGGACACACAGACACACAGACCATTTTGCGAGATTTGGTCATTTGGACTCAGGGGACCTTAAAACATGTATTTCTGTTGAAAACTCGAATTCGAAAATTTTCACGATCGCAATACTTCCCCTTACTATATACTTCGTATATAGATAAGGGAAAGTAAAAAAAAGAGCATTCTTAGGGTTAAAAAAAAATAAAAATAAATATAATTGTACTGATAAAAAAATAAAAAATGAAAAGAAAATTAAAGTAATGAAACAATCCTGAGTTAAAACAATTACTCACAACTAAACAGGATTTAATGATTGAAGGATATAAAAATGATATAAATAATAATATGATTCACAGAGTTGATATACTAATATATAAAAATATTATACTGCATGTGCCGTGCATTATTTATGCACTACATGCATAAACTATAAGACATGCATTAATAACGAGTTAATGAACTCAGCTAACAGCGTCGTGTAAAGAATTTACTTTATTTACAATATAGTGTATCAGAGACTACATTCCAACAGAGAGCACATATTACTTATATTATATTGGCATCTGTCTTATCTTTATCACACAAACATACTGTTGTATTACAAACATACTGGATTCGCTCTATTCGCCTGCTGCTTGTTAATGCTAGACATACAGGTCCTTTTATGTGCCAGTCAAGTAGTGGGAATTGAAGAGGAGAAGGCTTCCAGACAAAGGAGTAGGCGTCGAAAAGGGCACAATGACAAATGCTACAGTAATAAACACGACCCTAAGGGCAAGTTGAACCTGAACCGGACAAAGCTTCTGACAAGTGTGATCTGACCCTCTGTATTCTCTACAGTTCTAGAAATAGATGCTGCTATTGACAAAGAGAGAATTTTATATTTTTTATAACCCTTTTTTTAGAAGTTATTTATAAAGGTTTCAATTATTTATAAAAACATATATTGTGCAAATAACATATGTATAAAGCTATAAATTCTATGCGACAACGTCGGAACTACTTTTGCATTGAACGCGCTTATTAAAGATAAAGTAAATAACCTTAAACTTTACCTAATTAATTAATATAAAAATAAACTCTAATTATAGTCATATATTTTTAAACCTTATTTGTTTATTTAATTACACTTTTAGGTGCATAAATTGTTTTAATTCATTTCCAATAATTTCTCATTTAAACTGTTTAGCTCCGGCTTTAAGGAATCTCGGTATTGACGTAGAATCCTTTTGCTGGATTCCAGATCTCCAGAGCCTAATATCAGAAGGGTGAGACTCGGAGGATTGATTGAGACATAGCGCGGGGAGGAAGTGGTGACACAGAAGAAGCCAGAGCCTGACAAACGGCCCGCGGACGAAGACTGATGGGTTGGCCTGAGGTCACTCATCAGCTCACAGCTCCGTCCTCAATCCTCTCCATTGGATTATAAAATATATCAAAAATATAAATCATTCTGACTGAAATGTCTACTAAAAAAATTAATGCAAAGAACCTCGAAAAATTAATTTCGACATTCCGTCACATAATTTTGATTCGGGCAAAATGGAGCGGTTAAAAAAAAAATCATCAGAATCTAAATTGGAGGCAATTTGCTCTTATTTAATATTAATAACTATACCCATACTATTATATATAACATTTCTACCTCAATTGTCACCTTTTCCATTTCAATTGCAACTTTTTCCATTTCAATTCTAACCCAACCGGACATGAATTAATTCAATATTATTTATTTTATTATTGAAAATAAATTATTTTAATTACAATAATGGCTTTTAAAATAATTTCGGCATATTCTTCCGACATTTTTTCGTTCATTAGATAATTTATATTTTGTGCTAATTTCAAGTAGTTAAAATTTTTGAATTAAAATTGTTGTTTATTTCTTTTTAAATATTTATTATTTTTTATTTATATGTGAGGGGTAGGGTAGATTTCATCGATTTGGTGATGGTTCATTAGATTTTGGAAATTGCTAATGACAAATTTACTACCGAAATTTTGTTCATCCAGGAACATTTCTACTTAATTATTAGTTTTCAAAATTCTTCGGTATAGGTATGGTTTACTAGATTTTCAAGGGCTCTATTTCCGAATTCACTATTGGATTTCCGATCGCGTATGCGCATTTCGATTTTTCATTGATATTGAAGGTTTATGTGATACAGGGATCGTTTATTAAGTTTTCGAAGGTTCTGATTCCGTTTTTATATTGAAATTGTTATCATGCATGTGCATTTCGAATTACTATTATAATATTATACGTTAATAAACGATCCCAGTAGCAATGAAAAGTCAATTGTAATAGTAATTCGAAATGCTCATCTTATATATAAAAATTAATGTGGGTTTGTTTGTTCGTATTTTATGCGCTGGCAAACCGTTCATCCGATTGCAATGAAACTTCATCAACTCATTGCTTGCACTTGCACAAAGGTAATAGGCAGGCTGGGTTTCTTCAAAATTCTTCGGTATAGGTATCGTTTACTAGGTTTTCGAGAGCCCTATTTCCGAATTCACTATTGGATTTCCGATCGCGCATGCTTATTTCGCTTTTCCGTTACTGATGAATTTTTCTATGATATAGGGATCGTTCATTAAGTTTTCGAAGGTTCTGATTCCGTTTTTTGTATTGAAATTTTTATCAAGTACTAGCTGGTACCCGGCGCGTTGCTGTCGCAGAAGAAATTAAGAAATAATGATAAAATAATAGAATGAAAAGGAAATAGAAATAAAGAATGATATTTATCGTCTTATCGATAATGAATATATTCATTGAAATAGAACTATATATAAAATAAATTATTTTAAAATAAAATTATTATTTTAAAATAAATATTTTAATGATATTTATTTTATTTTTTTGACTTTATTATTCAAGTGCTTCAGAACAAATAAATTTGTTGGCTCTGCGACTCGCGAACATACAACTGGCCATGTGAAAAATATGGATTTTCTAAATTTAATCCGCACACTTAAGCTATGGGCTTATAAGATTTCCAATCGGCCGCCATTTTGAAACAAACCATTTTGGTGACCTGTGAAATTGGTGCCGATTCCTTGTTATGCTGATTCCAAAACACCTTACATTTCCACCTTCTCTATCTTTATAAATGGCCAAGTTATGGGCTTATAAGATCTTTAATCGGCATTTAAACAGATTTGTTGGTCCTTTTATTTTTTTTTTTTTAATGCGTTGTTATGCTGATTCTAAAACATCTTACATTTCCTCTCCGTCTTTATAAATGGCCGAGTTATGGGCTTAGAAGATCTCTAATCGGCGGACGGCCGACGGACGGATTTTATTTTAATCACTTAAAGTATGATGTTTTCAAATAACGCCTAATTGCACATATAGAACATAAGGAAAGCGACCATTAATAATTTGAGCTTTTTAGACATTATCGTTTTGATACTGTGATTACTAAATCAGCCAGTGAAAGAGTGGTATATTTCGATTATACTGATAATTCAATTAGCTTCCTTTTAAATGACAACCTGTGTGTGTATATGAAATGTATAGTTTTCGAATTATTTAAAAACAAAAACAAATTAAAATTGATCGTGTTTCTATGGGAACCTGCGCTGAAAACATGGATACAATGTCCGATATGCTTTTATACATTGTTTTTATAATTTTAGTATTTTTGCTAATAATGGCCCAGCTTAAATGATTTTGTTTTGTATAGAACTTAATTATCTTTCAAATGAGTACCTCTGGTTTTCCAGAAGATGTATAGCTTTTGAGTTATTCTAAAAATTACCTTTTTCTTTGGCTTCAGAAATAATTTTTAACCACTTAGATTAACGATTTTTCTCAAACCCAGCCTGCCTATTACCGTTGTGCAAGTGCAAGCAATGAGTTGATGAAGTTTCATTGCAATCGGATGAACGGTTTGCCAGCGCATAAAATACGAACAAACAAACCCACATTAATTTTTATATATAAGAAGAGCATTTCGAATTACTATTACAATTGACTTTTCATTGCTACTGGGATCGTTTATTAACGTATAATATTATAATAGGAATTCGAAATGCACATGCATGATAACAATTTCAATATAAAAACGGAATCAGAACCTTCGAAAACTTAATAAACGATCCCTCAATATCAATGAAAAATCGAAATGCGCATACGCGATCGGAAATCCAATAGTGAATTCGGAAATAGAGCCCTTGAAAATCTAGTAAACCATACCTATACCGAAGAATTTTGAAAACTAATAATTAAGTAGAAATGTTCCTGGCTGAACAAAATTTCGGTAGTAAATTTGTCATTAGCAATTTCCAAAATCTAATGAACCATCACCAAATCAATGAAATCTACCCAACCACTCACCATATAAATAAAAAATAATAAATATTTAAAAATAAATAAACAACAATTTTATTTAAAAAGTTTAAACTGCTTGAAATTAACACAAAATATAAATTATCAAATAAACGAAAAAATGTCGGAAGAATATGCCGAAATTATTTTAAAAGCCATTATTGTAATTAAAATAATTTTTTTTCAATCATTAAATAAATAATATTGAATTAATTCATGTCCGGTTGGGTTAGAATTGAAATGGAAAATTATTAATGCCGAAATTATTTTAAAAGTCTTTATTGTAATTATTATCTTGTGCAACAACTCGTCACCAAGTCAGGGCCTCAATTATTAAAATAATTTATTTTCAATAATAGAATAAATAATATTGGATTAATTCATTTAATTGGGTTAGAATTGAAATGAAAAAAGTTATAAATGAAATGGAAAAGGTTACAATTGGATTGGAAAAGGTAATATTTGATTTGGAAAGGGCTAAAATTGAAAAGGAAATGGTTACATTTCAAATAGAAAAAGTTACAATTGAAATAGAAAAGGTGACAATTGACTTGGAAAAGGTTACAATTGAATTGGAAAAGGTTACAATTGAATTGGAAATGCTGTAAAACTGAAGAGTTTGTATGTTTGGACGTGCTGATTTCAGGAACTACCAGTCCCATTTGAAAAATTCATTTTTTTTTTTTATGTTAGATATACTGTGCTTTGGAAGATTTTAGGCTTTATAGCATAATGCTACGACCCATAGGAACGGAAAATTAACCATAAATAAGTTGCTGAGAGAAAACGTGTCCAACTTCGTTGTCATGACAACTTTATATCGGTGGAACAAACTTGACTACAAAAACTTTTTAATTTTGGTGTAGATGTAGTGATCACAGATGTAATTTAAGAAGTTGGTATAATGCATCTGTCTACTTATTTTTACTTGAACAGTAGAATCTCGAATTAAATATCGAGATATACATATTATCGAGATTTCCAATAATCGGTAGTAAAAAAAAAATAAATAAATAAAAAAAAAACGAGATAACAAAATTAGTACAATACTGTCTAAATATGTATGCTACGTACAAACGATATAGTTAGAACAACGAAACCTTAAAATATTAAATTTGAAAATATCGTTTATTCATTTGGTGCAATCTTTGAAGACGATTCTTGTTTAAGACCTTTCAACACAATAATTTCACTCGCATTAAAAAGTTTAACTTAAGGAGAAGTTGGTGGAGGGAGGGGAGGGGTTAGGGAAGGGGGGGGAGTGGAGGGCACTAACATACTAAGTCGAAATTGTTTTTTTTATTGTTTCCAACGTTTCGGTCATAGTTATAGGTCTTATTGATGATTAAAGAGGCAGATACTATCAGAGCTGTCTGTAATCGGTTTTTTATTTTTATTTTTATTATATATTATGGTAAGAAATATTACAATTGCCAGATGTAGGGTTGTCTAACCACAGTTTTCTCCCGATAAAACCCATAAGGGTTTGATTGTAAGAAAATTTAAAAATATAACATAAACAGAGTTTAACACTACAGTGACCCTGTCGGTGGGTGAATATTTCAGCAATATCTTAGGAAGTGTGAAAGTTTAAAATAACAATAATAATAAGCTACTGAATCGATAACCAATAAAGAAGCAATTTAAAAGTTCAACAGTTAAACCTAATTAGCCTCAGCCAGTGAAATTAAAGAAGACAATACAAAAAAAAAAAAAAAAAAAATGGGGACTGGAAATGGAAAAAGGGTTCGGTTTGAGGGTGGGATGATCCCATTAACGGAATAACTCATTTACTGGGAGCTCTTAGCTCAAAGTCGAGCTCTAACGAGATCCAACCTTCGTCCAGTGAGTTTTTCTTTCCAGAGGGAGAGGGAGAGGAGAGGTTTAAAAAGTGGTAAATGTCCTGCCATTTTTAATCGAGAGGTTCCCGCTTTTTTGATCGAATCTAAACATAATTTAGTCGAGTCTCTGTGGACGAAAGGAAAAAGTAAACTCAATACTAACTTTAGTTTAAACATTAGACGTAATAAATTATCGACCAGAATGATCAATAATGTATAAATGTATGTTTAAATATTACCTCGGCATTGGGTTCGAACGACTTCTATTTTTTGCAAAGAATTTCGCCAAAAAATTAACATGTGCTGAAACATACAGGATTCGAATCCTAATAAGTACCGTCAACCAGGGTGATTTTGCTTGACTTATTTAATTAAAATTTAAAAATCAGATGGACAAAGTAACTTCGCACTTAATCAGAAAAACGGGGTGTCTTTGTCAGCCTAGTTTTTTTTTTTAGCTGTAATCTTATATTAATTGTAATTATTCAAAAGGAATCGAACTGGAAGGATGACAGCGAAGAGGAAGACTGTGGAATAACTATTTCCTCTGAGTTCTCTCTCGGGTATACTAGTTAATTATATTAACGTATTACATTTAAACTGTTTCTCATAACTTAATTGTCTTCCTTTTTTCGAATTTCTGAAGTAAAATTTTAAATCAGGGGATAAAATGCATCGAATTGATTTTAATTGGCTTTCTGAAAATATATGAATATCATTTCTATGGTCACAGATTGCCGCAAAAAAGTTTTCATTTGCTCCATATGGCTGATAAAGTTTTAAAGGGCTGTAAATACCAAACCAATTTCTATAAAAAAAAATAATTTGATTTTGAAAAAGTACATTGAAAATAGTTTTAAAAATTACAACTTCTAAATATCGGCCGTTATTTATGTTCTTGGAAATCTAGTCCTTTATGGCAGAATGGTATAGATTTATTGTCTGATCTTCTGCTTTAAATCATCCAGAAAACTAGTTTGGTATTTAAATACATTGTCCTTGAGATATCCCTCGGCAAAAACAGGGAGTTATTCTGGTGGCCACTCCAGGAAACATTTCCCTCAAAACACCAAGCGAAAGTCGAAAGGTGTGAGCAGTAGAACCATACACCCTTTGCGTCGATTTCATCTAACCTAGGATAGTCTACAAGACGCAGAATCCTCAGGGGTATCCAAAACCAACATGTGCACGTAACAGTCGGATATTACCGTTACACTGCCATCGGTGCCTTTCCGAAATATTTCAGTTATGCTTCCATAAATGACATGATGAGCGATTAAAAATTACCGAGAATATCAATAACAATCGACATATGGAATATGTAGTTTTTGAAATCCAATGAAATAAAAACAGTTTCAAAATTGAAAATTTCATTGTACTTTTTGAAAAAAAATTCAAGAGAGATTGGTTTGTTTTCACACCCCTTCAAAAAGTTTCAGTTATTTGTGCCCCACCATATATATTGAAATAAATTTTAAAAAATGTTAATATTGATATGTCTCTATTCAGAGACTCCATGACTCCATTCTTTATTATTATTGTTACTATTCATTATTATCCAATCATTTATTATTATTGTTATAAGAGAATCTTTGTAAAATTGCCAAAGATTCTACTTGCTCTAAAACCGAAGGAATATGATGAAGTGTGTAGCCGACGAAGGGACTTGGACTTGTAGCACTTTAGACTGACAAGTTTGCCGCTGTCCTTAGCCCTCTAAGGAAGGAGCCCTCTGGTTCAGCCGTCACGTACTCGGCCAATTCGTAGCCGAGGAAGATCCCGAGCAAAGAGGGCCGTCACGTGCCCTGAATGTGAGCTTTCTTTCGCTGTTTAAAATCATCTGAGAAGTGTTGGTATACATAATGCTATGGTGGTAGTTACTAAAAGTCATACAAAGAATGTATACGCAATTGCTTAATTTATATTTGTCTAAATATATAACCCTATAAATATATATATATATATATATATATATATATATATATATATATATATATATATATATATATGACTAAATATATTATTTATATATATTACTAATGTTTATTTTTTTAATATTTCGCTCCAAACTCTTTCGCACTCTTCCAAATCATCCTGGATCTCTTTGAACCAGTTGTTCTTTATTTTATTTTTTCAGAAGTAGTTGAATAGTTTTTTTCACTAGCCTGGTTTCTGGTAATCTTGATATGCGGCAGAAAAAGGCAACTCTCCTTTTTCTTATAGTGTTATTGACTCACTTTCCTTGTATATATATATGTCTGCTACTCCTCCTATTCTTTGCAGTCTAAAACGAAGAATGGAAGAAAGTAGAATGGATGGTATTAATTCAATTAAGTTTTGACCCTTTTCTACACATTGGTTTAATGAAGGGTAACCTTTTTCATGAGCCGAAGCGTCAAATACTGGACGGATTTTGGTTGTGCTATTTTCTTCAAACACTGGACGATGTGGTAAATAATGTCCAACAGCCCAGTTTTCGGTGGGTACTTCTTCGATAATATTATCTTGTAACCACTCAGCAAATACTTCTGAATAAGCACTGAATTTGCCCATGGTTTCAAGTTTATTGACGGTTTTAACTAATCTTTTATGGGCTAATTCATAATTTGTAGGCAACGGTGGATGCCCCTCTATCCATGGTAAGCTAACTTCGTAACGACCATGAGGTAGAATATGAGTAGCTTCTAAAAAACGTTTTCTAGCGGCTGATGACAACTTTTCTTTAGATTTGTTTGCGCTGGATCACCTATACCAATTGTATCTAAACTCCGTAATTGAAGGATTGACTCATCAGTAAAAAATAAATTCATAGTCACATTGAAAACGCTATTATTAATTAATTTATGGTCATTTTCTAAGGTTTTTCTCATGATAGTCCAGCCTAGTTTTGTCCCAAGAGCAACTAAACCAGATTTTAGTTATACTTTCCGTCCTGTCATAAGTTTAGCTGCAACATCGGCTCCGATTAACAGATCTATTGGCCCTTCGGACATATCAGATAATATAATTCTTCTATCTTTTAATTCTTGAACCCAGGGACCGCTATGTACTACAGGAACGGAATGACAAATCACTTCTGAATCTAAAACCTCAAAATTACATTCATAATTTTTAACAGTACTTCAAATTCTAATTTTATAGCATGAGTGCTTTATATTTTCAGAATTAACGCCCCCAAATAAAGCATGCGCAAGAGTTTCTTTTCGAATTTCTGCGTATCCTAATTTATAAGCCATATTTTTTGTAATATAAGACCGTTGTGACCCGGTATCTATTAGGACTCTAACATTTTCTTCAACATTACCTTTCAAAGGTACATGAAGGGTTTGCATTAAAACACTAGTAAAGTTAGTGTTAGCTAAATTTTGTTCAACATGTTCAATTTGTTCTACGCCTCCAGTAATGGAAAATTTATTTACAGGTTTTTTAACGATTCAGACATAATATTGGCAAATGTTTACTTCCACAAATGATACATTTTAGCATAGTTTTGCATTGTGCGGCTGAGTGTCCTTTTCTTAGACATTTGAAACAGTGACCCTTTGCTTAAATGATCTCTTGTAATTCTGACAAACTAAGTGCATGTGCCTTAAAACAATTCCCACTCTGATGTCTGCCTTCACAGAATATACACAAATTTTTTGACTGAGACTTTACGTTTATTAAATCAGTCGCAGTTGCTATATTAGATTTTCTTTAATCGGATTTTTCTTATTTTCTTTAGAGGTAGGTTTACTTGCATTAGTTAAACTAGTTTTTGCCAGAGTTATTCTTTCTTCACTTTCTAACACTTTTCGTAGAAATTCCAACAACTCATTCATAGGCTCCTCAGCATTATCCCTCACTCTCCTTCTTTCCCACTCTCTCAAAATATCTTCTGGAAGTGAGGATTCAACCAGAGGGTGCAACATGCATGCGTACTTTTCGGTTGTCACGCCTAGGGTATACAGAGCTCTCAATTGTTTTTGCAATCTGTCAAAAAGTGAACTTAACGAATTAATCTTACTGGAAGCGTTTTGCAAGACTAAAGATAACAATTCCCTGACGTACATCTCGATTAACAGATCGTCCCTGCCAAATCTCTGTTTCATAAGTTCAATGGCGTTATCATAATTCTCTCCACATGGTGTAAAACTAGAAATTAATGCCCTGGCTGGTGAGCCTTCGACCGTTGCTTGTAATAAATAATGAAATTTTAAATCTTGGGATTTTCATGAATCCTTTTAAATTGTGACCAGAAATTAAGCCATTGCTTTATGTTACCGTCATAAGAAGCAAACTTTAATTTTGGATACTTAAAATATTTATAACCTACAGTAGAAACAGATTCTGAACTTAATGAATTATTAGTTTTCTCATCTTCTTCTTCTGTATCATTATTTTTATTTACAAGCATAATCCATCTATCTCTATATGTTTCTATTTGGTCAAACTCTTGTGTAATTTCTGCTTCACTTAACTCAATAGAAAAAACAAGTTCTCTTACCTGTTCATCCAATTTGAATAAGCGCTCTGCTTTATGAGCTAGCTTAGAAAATTCTTCACCTAATTTGTCATAATTACCAGACTTTATAATTTCTTCAAATTTGTTCGCCTGGTGCGTTCTCTCACTTTTAAATTTATATAATTTCTTTTCCGACATTTTTCCTTCTTATGTCATCGCCACAAAGGATGTCAAATGTGTTATTTAATAATGGGGTGAAGGAAATAATCAAATAAATTTAAACGCAAACGCTTTTGTCACAGATACAAAACTTTTATTTTTTACAATACACTAAATGATAAAAAAAAACTGAGAGAGGTTCTACAACCTGACATCAAACACAACATTACCAAAAAAATCGATATACATCGAAAATACATCACAATATATGTATATATATATATATATATATATATATATATATATATATATATATATATATATATATATATATATATAACTTATGTTCTCGCGGACGAAAACAGATAAAAAAAATGGAAATCGGGAGACGAAATGACACACTCAAATGCTAGAACAAGACTAACTTTATTCGCTCTTAAATCCTCTATACATAGTATTAGGGTTTGTTTACATAGCTGACATAGGATTATCTGTGATATTGCCCTATCTGCTATCATAACTTATATATATATTATATATAATACATTATATAACTATATATATATAAGGTACACTAATCTGTGGTGTGAAATAAAAACCAAATTGAATTTCTCTCTGTAAAAAGAGTTGATTAGTAACAATTTTTTCATAATTTACATCATAGGTTTAGTTACAATTAGCAATCTTAGCATTGAAAGCTATTAAATCACAATAAAATAATTTATAATTCTAACACTATAGTACAATGCCAGGTTGAACATAACCTCCCGTTTTCCACTCCACTCCATATGATCATTATTCACAAATGTTCTTTTTAACTGACTACAGTTAATTATTTAAATACTCGTAAAATTCAAATTATGTTTAAAAGAAATAAGACGAACTTGCTAGGTGACGTCGACTTTCTTTCTACACACACACACACAAACAGGTCACAAATAATACAATAATAATACAATAAACATTATTACTGATTAAAAATCAAATTTTATCATATTGCAATAATTAATAAAACTCTCCTGTCTGGAATAAAAATTAAAAATTTTCACTGATTCAATTAATGGTAGGGCCAAAGTCAATGCCTTAGGCAATTAGCCGGGAAATAAAGGAACCGCCAAGTAATATTTCGGCGGTAATTGGAACCCTATTAAGGCTCCAGGAGGGCCTGGAATATCGATCGGGTTTCGGTTATCGGAGCCTGTTCTTTCACATAAGAAGTTGATGATTTGAGCTCGGTATTCTAGGTTGAGCGGATCAACTGTCAGGGACTTAACGTATGGTAATTTATGAGAGCATCGGGAGAATATTTATAACAGTCTTATAGTCAATTTATAATGCAGCTTCAGCTTAGAAAATTTATTCAATACTCATTATACTTTGTGTTATAATTAAGAAGGGTAATAATTAATTCCAGTTAAAATTAATTTTTAAAAGAATTAATTCCTTACAATTTTTATACCTGTACACTTCATATTTCTTTTTAATTAATTTGTTGGGGTTTTAACGTCCTTTCCTATCTTTTAAGGAACAGGACGGGTTATTCTTAACAGAGTGGGAAGGTACAGATTCATTACGTGGGACCGCCAAGAAAGAAATTTCAACCTCCCAGGCCGGATTCGAACCGGCTACGTAGCAGTTTCGAGGTTGTTAAGGTTACGTCTGGACACTCTCGACTAGGGTTAGAATATCGAAACGCGATATATCGGATTTGAAAAACCGATATATTATATCGTTATCCTGACACCCGATATATCGATGATATCGATATTTTACACCGATATATCGGTGATATTCATATAAACTTTATTATTTTATTTTAATTAGAAATTTCCTTTATTCTTTATCATATTTTTAATGTTATCCGTGAGATGTACTTAACATTATAGCTTAATTATTTAATCCATCTAGGACGCTATATTTGAGCTGTTGTAACTTCCTTACTGTTTTAACTCATAGGCGTCACTAACGGTCACTAACCTGTTGTTCATTGCGGTTGTTAGTGTGGTGATTAAAGTGAAAGTAGAAACTAAAATGTCGCCACCAAAAAGTGAAGTGTGGAAACATTTTAAATGGAGAGACAGTAAAAGTATGGAGTGTAAATATTGTCACAAAATATTTCGGACATCGGGAAACACAACAAACCTGCAGTCACACCTCAAATCTTTCCATTCGCACGTTTTTTCGTCTCCATCAGGGTCAGGTTTTTCTGCAACTCCATATACTCCATTCCTTCATTCCTCCGTCAAAAGCTTCTGACATACTCGTAAGAGTTTACAAAATATCGCATCATTTGAAGAGGGCGACGAACGACGAAGAAAAAATAATGATGCTATTATATATTTTATCTGTAGGGATACTCTGCCATTCTATACAGTTAAAAAGGAAGGTTTTCTCAGCTTGGTTAAAATTCTAAAATAAGGTACCTTCTAGAAATACATTAAAAAAATTATTGAATGAAAAATATTCAGAACTGCGCTCTCTTTTTCAAAAACATTTGAATGAAGTAAATTCAGTGACATTGACGTCTGACATGAACGGAGTCATCTGGTGAGATGAAAAGTTTAATTGGTGTCACTGCTCATTTTATTTTAGAAACAAATGATGAAATGTTCTCAATGTTCCTGGAACTTCGAGAACTCACAGACAGGCATACATTCCAATACATATCGCATATTTTGGAAGATGTGTGCCGACGTTTTAACATCTCAAATGAAAAAGTAACAAAAATTGTCACTGACAATGGAGCAAACATTGGCCTGTATACGTTCTCACAGGCCAAACATGTACACTGTTTTGCTCACTTGTTAAATCTAGTGTGCGAAAAGACTAGTTGGAAGAATTATTGAGAAAGCTTCGTAGCATTACAACTTAGTTTGCTATTGTTGGCTGTGACCAGTTAAGAAAAGCCACTGAAGGTGGCACTAAATGCAAGCTAATTTCAGATGTTCCTACTAGATAGAACAGCAAATATTACATGGTCCAACGTTTTCTAGAACTTCGGCCTCATATCAGCGTTATATTGAGTGAACACACAAGTGCTCCAGATATGGTGACTGCACGGGATGTTGAAGAATATTCAAGAATAGGAATCGAGATATATTAGGTAGATGCTAACAACTAGTTTTAAATTTTATTTGTGTTTTAAAATTTCACAGTGTGTCATATGCATAGTAAATCATAGGTCTACTCGCAATTGTACTTTCGTACTTTATTATGAAATAGAATCCAGATCTTTTCTCCTTACCCTTCAAATAAACTCAAGAGTTTATGATTAACAAAACAAAAAGTAATATGGATCAATCACTCACCAAATTGAAATAAAATAGACAATACTATAAATTTAAATAAATTGTTGCAGATAATCATTGGTTAAAATATAGCACATGTTAATTTATAAATATAATGGCGTAAATATGAGAATAAATAATATTTAGTTGCCAAACAATAATTAGTAGATAAGATTGAAATACAAATATTGTTAATTAATTCTATGTAAAGACTAACAGGTAAAAATATAAGTGGTGCTTGTACTAAAATATTTATGAGATGAGTTACATGTTTTTAGATAAATGATTTGAGACTGCTCAATGTGTGCATGGAAACTTTAAGAAATACAATTTTTTTTTAGAAAAATAAAACAAGGTTTTTTTTTTTAAATTTGTAGAATAATATAATGTATGAAATATGGCAAAAAGCCTTCAAGATAAAAATGTATTATAATACTTTTTTTTTTTTACCAAAGTATTATTCTTTTCTATCTTTTTTTTATAATGATTCATGGATAATAAAAATATTGTTCTATAAATAATAATTATATTATTTCATAACCTTCATCACATTTTAACGTTATACTCATTTAATGCACGGTTTCTTTGCTTTTTCATCCATTTCCTTTCGACATATCGATATTTTTCTACCGATTATCGGTGGATATCGATATTTGGTTTTGCGATATATCGAAATATCGAATATCGATATTTTTCTTTCGATGTTCCAACCCTACTCTCGACCACCTCTTTATACTTGTAAGATAAAAAAAAACCCTATAATACGATGACCTATAAACGTTTGGGTACTTGATGAAAAGCACTGTTTCTTGACCAACGGCTATTAACCATTGAAGATCGCGTAGCCAGTTAAAAGAAGCTAAGTGTACCCTAGGATGGCAATCATAATCCAGAGTAAACAAATAGCTGATTAAACAGGAAATTAATTTTCTGATGTAATCCGAATTTATTCTTGAATCATAATATAAAAGTCCAGATGGGCAGTTTTTGTAATATCCAATTCCTATATACCCTTCCACTCTAAATGCATTAAATACAATTAAGTGTTTTCACAGAACAAATATATGAAACCAAATATATCAAATAAATAAAATATTTCGTGTCACACTGTCTCATTCCAACAACTTTCACAACATACAATATAATTTATTAATCTAGTTTTTATGATTCTTCCTTTCGTTCGTCATATTAGTTATTCTGACTTTTTTTCTTCAGGGAGTATAATACCTTTTCTTGATATTACTTACGCACTTTCCAAAGCTTTTTTCCTGATAAAATCAAGGATAACATAAGTTTTTTTCAAGAATAGCTTTAAGAAAGATAATACATTGAGCTAATACCATCGTCTTCTGATATCAAGAATAAGGGCTTGAATTTCTATTGCCCGAGTATAATGAAGTTCGCCATTAGTAAGGTATTCAGTCCAAGAACTAAAGGATCCTGATATCAGAGAGTATAAAAGAATGAGATGCGCCACGATCTGTCACAAACCAGACTTGAGCGACACAAACAACAATTGTTGGTGTTTCATATAAAATACTTGGGCTTGAGAATAGAAAAAAGATGAATTTTAGTTTGACCGAGAATGTCAAGTGGCAATGGTTAAAAATAAATGTGATGTACCAGATCATGGTTCAGAGACAACCGCCGCTCCGTGGAGCAATAGAGGAGCAAGAGGAAGTCTGAAAACTGCTTACATAGAAAAAAGAAATGATTATAGCAAAGGAAGCAACTGGAAATTGTGGACAAATATAATCTACGAAATGAAAAAAAATAAAATTAAAATAATTCTTCCAAGTTGTGAATAGTGGACGAAAACCTTTCAAGCCACGGATAATTGCTTACAGAGACTCTAACGGTGATCTCATATCAGACTTTCAGAAAATCTTACTAGATTGAAATACTATTTTTTTCATTTTGCTAGTTGGGAATGATGCAGAGCAGGACCATCAAGGTTTCTAATCCAACCACCTGATAACGACATCCAGATGAGGCTCCATCCAGACATCGATAAGTCCGACCTTCCAAAAGCTTAGATATAGAAAAGCACCACTAACAGAATGATTGATAAGGGAGCTATTCAAGTATGGCGGCGAGAAAGTGGTAAAATATATGCCTAACTTATTCATGGATGTCTGGCAATAGGAGGATATGAAAAGGAGTAAACTATATTACATCCAGCACATAAAAAGTGATGTTTTAGAATGCAATAATCACAATGGTGCTTTACTGCTCTCTTGTGCAGATCTTATTCCCTACAATATATACTGACAGGCTTTATGAAAGAAAAATTCACAATAGGTGAAGTGAATAAAACTGAGCACGTGCTTATTCCCAAAAAAACTGAGTAGATGCTCCGGTTAGATATGCATAAAGAGAAGTTGCGCAATGGAATACTTGCTGAGTGTATGGAGTATGTGCTCGTAGTGAATAAAACAGATAACCTTTCTAAGTGAATAAATTTGAGAACGTGCTCAACTATGTAAGTAGGTACTCAGTAAAATAATAAGTCTACAAAAGAGTAGACCGGCATTTTACTGAATAACTACTCTCATAGTGGAGCACGTTCTGAGCTTTATTCACTTAGAAATGTGAGCAGGTATTCCTAACCAAATATTTGGAGAATGTGCTCCATGCACTTATCAAGTATTCCATTGTGTAACTTCTCTTTATTCACATCTAACTGGAACATCTACTTTTGAGAAATTAACACGTGCTCAGTTTCAATCACTTCACCTAACAAATCAGATCTTCATACTTACAGTATCATATGGATTGTCTCCGTTAACCGATGTCACTATGGGCTACTGAGGCATTTAAAAAGTAGAGTAGTATCCCGAACAACAAAGATCCGACTATATAAGACACTAGTAAGGCCAGTACTTAAATATGTTGCAGAATATTGGACTAGAACCAGAACCAGGCTCTATCTAAGATTTGAGAGGATCTTGAAGGCAATTTGCTTAAATGGATTTTGGTGACAGCGGAAAAATGTTGAGTTAATGGAGATGTATGAAGATGTTCATATCAACATTACAAGATGGCAACCCTCGTTAAATTAAGCCGCCTCAGATGGGCTAGACATGTCGCAAGAATGCCTGAAGACCAGGGTGGCGATGAGCGGGTGGTCTAGCTAATGATGAGCAAACCATGCTTGGTATCCGGAATTGGAATGCGATATCACAAGACATGTAGTCAATGTTGTAAGAGGCACTATCCCAACGTGGGACGTTGGACCACATATATCAAGAATTACACAGAGAAAATATAAGAAACAAAATATATCTACAATGGTATACTTTATAAGGTATACTGTCTTATTAACAAATTCAGTGTGGAGAAAATGAACGTTCACTTCATTTTAAGTGGAACTTTATGTCCTTCGCATTGAACGTGTTAATCCATTATTTTTTTTCGAGTTGGCGCTCGGTTGAACGCCTCTCTCCCCTGATGATGGCCTAAAACTTAGACCGAAACGTTGGCACAAAATAAATAAATCATACTTATTAGTACGTTAGTCTATGACCCCACCCTCCGACCGACTTCTTCCTCCATTAACTTTTACGAATAATTTTAAAATAACATAGAGTTAAACATAATTTGATTTACCTAAATAATGTTAGGACCTTTTGGAATACAGTTCTATTAGATGAGATAGAGCTGTAATAATTGTATTGATTGAAAATCATTACAGCGTTGATTAATATTTGAAGTAATTACTGGTTGTACCAACTCTGATATTTGCTGCGTTTAATCGAGACCAACAAATAGACCTAGTTTGGTTAAATAATAGCGACAAATTTATGTGCCTCTGATTGTCGATTTATAAGAGTCTGTATAATGAATAATAAATGTATTATTTTTTGCCCCATTTATTACGAGTGCTGGATAGTTCGTTTTGCAAAAGAAACTCAATCTCGTACTTAATAACCCACAGCTTTCGTTTTAGCCATTATGAGAAAATTTTGATGAAGCGACATATTTCGAAAAATGATAACTCAGTTCATTTGGTAAATTTTTGGTTAATTTAAACCCTTAATATTACCTTACCTATTTTCATGAAATGGAAGGTTGGATTTAATACCTGCAAAAGGTGTTTTAAATCGTTTTTTTTTTTGCTTCCGCCGCTAAGGTTGAGAGAGCGGAGGGGGGTTTAGAATATATTGATGGGTGGGAGAAACCTCTCTTTGACAACACGGCTTCGAGCACTGAAAAGTGGACAAGAGAGCCTTCCCACCCCATCCACAAGTTCAGAACTTATCACCGTTTACCTAAAAACACCCCAGCTTTCTTTCATTGTTAATTCAGTGCGAGAACAAACCATTACAAACGTTTCTGTTTGATACAATCTAATTATAAACCTTGGTGAGTATCAACATGTATTTGATTTCTTTTCTTAATTAAATTCATAATTCATAAATGTTTTAAAATACTAATTTATATTACATTTGATTTAATTTGTCTAATAATACCAAACTGTATTTTGAATTGCTTATTTTTGAACTTTTGTGTTTTTAGAACTGAAGATAAATGTATAACTAGGAATCGATAAATTATTTGCCACTTCTATAAATTTGTTTTATTGAAAACTAGTTTCGAATGTTATAAATTCATCCTCAGTTCTAAAAACACATAAAAAATTCAAAAATAAGCAATTCAAAGTATAGTTTGGTATTATTATACCTATTAAATTAGATTAATATAAATCAGTAGTATAAAACATTTATGAATTAGGAATATAATTAAGATAAGAAATCAAATACATGTTGATACTCACCAAGGTTTAAATGGATTATATCAAACAGAAAAGTTTGCACTAGTTTCTTCTCGCATTGAACTAACAATGAACGAAAGGTAGGTAGCAGGTTTATAGGTAAACGGTTTAAGGGTCAGGGTTTTTCCAGTAATGCCGGTGAGTAATTGTTTTTTCTGTTATAGATGGGAATAAATTTATTTCCATCTTATTGTTATTAATCTATAGCAGAAAAAACAATTACTCACCGGTATTACTGGAAATACTGGAAGAAACCAGTACAAACTTTTCTGTTTGATATAATCCATTTAAACCTTGGTGAGTACCAACATGTATTTGATTTCTTGTCTTAATTAAATTCATAAATGTTTTATAATACTGATTTATATTAATCTAATTTATTATGTATAATAATACCAAACTATATTTTGAATTGCTAATTTTTGAATTTTTTGTGTGTTTTTAGAACTGAGGATGAATGTCTAACATTCGAAACTAGTTTTCAATAAAAACGAAATTATAGAAGTGGCAAATAATTAATCAATCCCTAATCAGAACTTATCAACTTTGATAGAACCGGCATAAGCATCTACTCAGGTCAGTCAGCTCTTCAAGCCCTAGTATCCCCTGAGGTGACCTCCACACTGGTCAGATAGTGCAAGCTGGCATTGGATTGGCATTGGACACTTGAAGAATCTCAAGCAAGTTTGAGTTTCCGGTCATAAAGGATTCAGAGGAAACAAGATAGTCGACCAGATTGCAAGAAATGGAGCTGAATCCCCATCTTAGGATTAGAGACATCGTATCGTATCAAAAAGACATCAGAAGTTCATGACTGGCCATGGAGAAGAGCAAGCAAGGAGTGGAGGGAATGTGTGGAATTAGGGAAGCCAGGTAATTGAATAAAAAGCACTCTCCTAGAATCAAGTGGTAGTTAGGCCTAAATAGAAATTAACTCCGATTGATTATCTGAGTTCTCACAAGGCATTCCAGGCTTAAAAGGCATCTAAAGTTTTGTGGAGTGGTGGACGATGTAATTTTCCAGGTGTGCGAACAAGCACCGGAGTCTGCTTTATATTACGTAGCAAATTGAGACCGGCAAGCGTCACTAAGATATGAGCTTCTGGGATTTGATAGAATCCTAGAACACTAGGCTTCCTCCATTGAATGAAAGTCTTCCCTGAATTTCATTAAGAGAACCGTAGAGAAAAAATTATCTCCATTGGTGTTTCGGGGTAAGCAAAAAGGATCAATAGGTCCTCAGGCTGGACTCGTTCCAAACATCATTATTAATACCAGTACTACCACCATTCACTACTTCCCCATCGCTCGCATGCTCCTAGCAGCCGAAACTAGGAACACCCCGATTTTTGAACGGTTTTATAGGTATTTATTATAACCTCTCATATATTTCATGGGAATACGATTCTGGGGCTATTCTTCCGGAACAAATAGGGCTTTCAAAAATCACTGTAGGACCATTTCGGGCTTCGTTCAAGCCTTTTTTTGAGAACAACTCTTTTTCTATTTTCTCTATTTCAGTATATAACAGTTTTAATAAAATTTTTATCATAAGTAGGTACTAACAAACGCCACAATTTAAGCCCCAAAACAAGTTCCTGCAACAAACTTTTATCATAATTTTATGCGCTATTACATACATTTTTTTGTTATCTAAAAGATTAAAATTTTCGACACGTTTATGAATTTTTCAATCACCTGGTTTCTACACACCGATTTTATCTAAAACATTTTATGCTAATTATCACATTGAGAAAGTCTATGGGAGTTTTATTTCAATAAATAAACTATCGCGCCTGGACTATTTATCACACTCAAATTACCTAATCATTAGCTATCCTCACTTGGATAAAATACGAGAGAAAAGGAAGAGAGACTACAGATGAGCAAGGGCTGTCGGACACTAATGGCCCTTCTACGATCTGGAGAGGACGTGAGCCGACCACAAACAGCAACACAGGTCCTCCACTTCTTCAGCGCCGTCGTACATCATCCTCTTCGTCATTACTCATACCCTCTGTTCTGTTGCCAACTCCTTCTTCCAAATGGCTGTTTGTATTTACAGCGTGCACAAAGGAATACACTTGACCAATGATTAAATGACTTGGACTTGGTATTTATGTTTTTCTATTTTTTTTTTTTTTTTTTTTTTGCAGAATTAATTAGAGTATTTTTGATATACTGCACTAGTGATAATAAATAAAAACAAATTACACTCCATTTTCCATTGTTTAATCATTTGTTTGTTCCAACCTATGATCGATCATGGTTCATTTTTTTATTCTCGTAATATGTATATTTTTAATTGATATCCTTTTTTATATAATGGCATAAAATCTGAGTTAATATTATATTTTTTAAATTTTATATTATTTTATTAAATTGAATAAATAAAATTTCTGGAGGGAAAGAATGAAAAAAAAAAAGTTATGATTTTGTTGTCAGTGGACTTGATAACGCCTGAATAAGCAAATTTTTGAGGGAGAAACTGAAGGCTATTTTGAATTATTTTAATTTTAAACTAAGTATATTTTTTATGTTTATAAGTTTTCATTATCCATATTATAAATAATAATGTACATTAAAGCATAGTTAGAAAAGTGAAAAGAGAAAAATTAATGGGTTTTAAATACTAAGTACCTACATTGTAATTATTATTAAAAGGGAGTGAACCTGAGAAGCATTGTATTGCGGGTACTGTAGCACGCGGCGCCGGCTTCTTCCAGTTGACTGATTGCGACATGTATTCTATTTTTTGACCATGAGGGCTACTCAGAAACACGTAACAAATTCAATTTATCCTTCCCAGATCTTTTCTCTTTTGTTCCTTGGAGTATCATTTCCCTATGTCTCATTCTGCTTTCCTCGAACCGCTTTGGCCCGATTTCCTTTTTGTTCATTTGGATTCCTTCCATTCTCAAAAATTATTTTTTAAACATCTCTCTTTACATGGTTCCTTTTTTCTAATTTTATTTCTTTCAAAACCATTCTGGACCTCTTGAATCCAGCTTACTTTCGACTTCCTCTTCCAAAGGTAATTGAATATTTGATTAAGTTTATTTATAAGTTCGAACAAATAGCAAAATCTCCTTCTTTTTATTATGTTTGATATACTTTCCATGCTATGATGAATTTCCTAATTACACCTTAATTTCCATTGTTCCGTTGTATTCATTAGCCTTCATATATTTCGTTCTGGTACATTAGGTTTATTAAATATAACTTTTATATTTACACAATTTTATATTATGCCACCAGACTGAGGCAGAAACAGATTAATTTTCAAAATATTTGCATCTATGCTTGAGTCTGAGATTCCAATTAGGAAGGAGTGAAGAGAAAAGGCTACTTTTTTTTCCCCAGTATAATCTGGTATAAAGAATTTACTGTTTTGTTACAAGATTAGTAAGAAAAAGTAGAAAGCATTCATAAGTAATATAAATAAATAGGGGATGATGATCTAACCATAATAATCTTATAATACGATCTCATGAAACCGTTGTTAGTGTGTAGGAATGTATTCCTTTAAACTATACAGGAATTCTCTCTCTCTCACTCTCTCTCTCTCTCTTCCCCTCACCCTCACTCGCTCTCTCTCCCTCTCCTTCTCCCACTCTCTCTCCCTCACCCTTTCCCTATCCCTCTCCCTAAGATCCTTCAAAATTAAAATTTAGTTGGTTTTTTTTCTGGTTTTAAGGCGAGAAATCCCAAGGATCTTCAACACTTTTGTTCTATAAATACATGAGACAAATTTTGTAAAATTGTTATATTCAAGCTAAAATACTTCATGTTCTTAAAAAAAAAAAAAAAAAAAAATGATAATGAAAATGACTTTACTGTTCCTTTGTGTTTACCACTAGAGAACCGATTATCGTGAAGTAAAAAAACAGTAAACAATTCAAATCGTGAAAAAGTGTGCACTAACAAACCAAAAAGTGTAAAATTGTGTTTATATACATTTTGAGTATTATATGTTATACTTTAAGCATGCAAAAATCATCATTTTTATTTTATTTATGATATTATGTGTATTTATATTATAAATTAAACAAAAATGATGATTTTTGCATGTTAAATGTATAACAATATAATACCCAAAGTTTGTAAAAATGTGTATATACACACAATTTTACACTTTTTGGTTGTTTTTTCACGATTTGGATATGTTACTACAGGATTTTCAGTTTTCAGTTCAGTACGAAAATCCGGTCTCTAGTTATCACTAAGGATTTATTTCATTACTATGCATTGTAGATATTCCTGAATAATAATATCGGGCTGGAACATATGAATTGTTAAGTGTTCGTATAGTTAAAGTAAAACTGAATATGTTCCAGAATATAATTATGGTCTAATTATTTGAAATCATATAATTATACAATTGCATAAATTATTACATAATTATATAGAAAATGTAAAAGATATTTTTTAGTATAAAATATAATATAAAATGTTAAAGATATTTTTTATTCAGCATTTATTCCATATTAAATTGTATTCACATTATTTGAACAACACTCGAACCTAAAAATTTTATTTTCAGTCAGATCATGTCATTAAGGAATTTAATTTTGAATGAAATATAAAGAAATATTTCATGAGCGATAAAAGTCAAAGTTAATAACCGAGATAAGGTTATAGATAAGAAAAAGGAATCCCGGAACGTTTTTATAAATAAGAAAAGTAAATTTAAGAATAATAACAGCTTTCTATTCCTTAAAACAAACCTCATCTCTGTTAAGAAAACTAGAGTCGAAATTAAAGAAAACTCCGGT
This sequence comes from Rhaphigaster nebulosa, assembly GCA_948150685.1. NCBI lineage: Eukaryota > Metazoa > Arthropoda > Insecta > Hemiptera > Pentatomidae > Rhaphigaster > Rhaphigaster nebulosa. The sequence goes on along the minus strand of OX411311.1, from coordinate 10,263,199 downwards.
AGCAACTCGCGATTAAAAGTAAATTTATAATAAACAAATGAGATATAAAAAAGTGATTATCTTTTATTTTAAAGAAAACCGCCCTCGGTTTCCATTAGTAAGTTGCTAAGGGCGGGATCGGCTAAGTGATATAATCAACTGGAAGATGGACCGAGTTGGTAAAAGTTGGAGCCATATCTGGAGATTGATGGTCGAGGGCCTCGCAGCTATCTCGGGTAGTAATCTTCCTGATGGTACTTCATCAGGCAGCTGAGGATGTGGTCTGGAGGGGAAGGGGGGGGGGAGGGTGAAGGAGAGGAGGGGAGGAAATTGGACAAATATCGAGGAAGCTGTGACTACCGTTATCGGAAGTTCTTCGGTCACCCGATCGACTGCACGTCGAACGGGAAATTGTAATATACTTTTTCCTACGTGTGGTTTATCTACTTCGGACGAATTGAAATTTCAACTTTACTTATTTAAACGTTATACTTTTTAAACAGTAAAAATTTAACTGTTTTATTTTGTTTCATGTTTTCTTTTTTAAGCCCTTTATATAAAATTTTCGAAAATATGCAATAAATCCTGCCAAACAGGAATTATTTTATTATTCTTACTTTAAATAAATACTTTATTTTTTTTTTTAAACCAATATATCTGGTATAAAGATAATGATTCTAAATTCTAGAGAGTAATATGTCACGAGATTATTATCATATTTCACATCGTTTTTGAAGACATTGTGGTTAAGTTTCAGTTAATTACATGCTTAAATAAATTGCTTTAGATAATAATAATAATATATATTATTATTATTTTAATAATATATATTATTATTATTTTAATATATATTATTATTATTTTAATAATATATATTACTATTATTTTAATAATATATATTATTATTATTTTAATAATATATATTATTATTATTTTAATAATATATATTATTATTATTTTAATAATATATATTATTATTATTTTGGCTCTACGGTCCTGCAAGAACCCGGGCCTCCAACACCACAGCCGACCAATCTCCGCGATCCTGTGCTATCCTCCTCCAGTTTCGTACACCCAGCAGTTTCAGGTCCTCTCCGACATCATCTAGCCATCTGATCCGAGGGCGTCCTCTGCTTCGTTTGCCGTCCGGTTTCTCATTGAGTATTCTCCTCGCTATCCTGTGGTCCGGCATCCTTTCCACATGTCCCATCCATCTCAGTTTTGCTTTCTTTATCAACGCCACCATGTCCGGCTCCCTTATAGCTCCATCAGCTCCTCATTTTTTCTTCTTCACCATACACCATTTTCGGCCACTAAGCCCCAGATTCTTTTTAATATTTTTCTTTCCCATGTGTTGACCATAATGAGAATGATTTTTAACTGAACCACTAATATATAGCCTTACCAAAATATAAAAAATAAGATACTTCATGATTTAGAATACATGTTATTTTAGCCATGTTTCACTATTGAAAAATACATTTCATATAAGTAAATACATTTCATAATGAAGGTGTTATTATTTCCACACCACTATGGTTTATTGTTTCCAAATTTAAAAAAAAATCTGGTGCGGTGCGCGCATCACACAACTTTCCCTTACCGTCTTATAATAATTATCTTTTTAATATAATTTTAAAGAGTTCACATAAACAATACTTGAAATATACTAAACAGCATTCACTTCTTCACATCTTCTCCCACTTAAGTATAATAAAACAGTTTGTAAACAATTTTAGTACAACAATTCTGTACACTACCTATATATTTTAAGTTTGCTAAGTTGAAAATATATTTAAAAGTTTCGGTTTGGTTTCCATGGAAACATTTTGTTTAATATAAAAGCAGAAATTATTAAGCTAATTTCTGCTTTTGTATTCTCCAATTACATTATTACAGAGCGCATTGTTGACAACAGATAGCCGGATTGGTGGGTGGAGGTTCGGTCGCATCGTTCTTCTTTCGGCTGTATCTTTGCTAATACTAGTCCGATTTTGATGATTCTTTTATTGTGTTTTAGATAATTTAATTACCTTTCATACTATTATATACATAATTTGCCATTAAATGCATATTTTTTAAGTTATGCGCTAATAAAATATTATTTTCATCATCACTTTTTTTCCATGCATTTCATCGGTGATGAACTACATACACTAAAAGTTAAAGGACTTTATAAAGAATAATTTAGGCAAATTTCATCAAAATCGTTAGAGCCGTTTTCGAGGAAATTGTAAAAAAAGTGTAAAATCGATTATATAAAGTGGCACTTCCGGTGAGTCGATTTTGACGAAAAAGTTGCTGTAACATCCCATGCATGTGCCTACCTTAAATACATAATTTCAGTATCGTACAATTTTTCGTTTTTGAACTACACTGTTCACATACACACAGACACATAGACTATTTTGCGAAACTTGGTTATTTGGACTCAGGGGACTTTAAAACGTGTTTTTCCGTTGAAACCTCGAATTCGAAAATTTTCACGATCGCAATACTTCTCCTTACTATATATTTCGTATATAGATAAAGGAAAGTAAAAATTGAATTACAAAAAAAAATTACATTTTTTTTTTTTATTTACTTTGGTACTTTCCAAAATACTACATTTTTCCTCTATTTACATTAATAGCTGAAATATGGATGAACGAAACATCTAATCGGCAGCCATTTCGGGCCAAACGGCTGATGGTAATGTGGAGTTCCTAAGATCATCCAGGAGTAACTTCGGTGCCAAATTTGAACAATATCGGCTAAGTAGTCTCGCAGAAAAAGGGACGGATTGTTCGTTGTTTTATTCGATTTTTAGATTATACGTATCTTGAGACGTAAAACTTCAAATTTCGAGGAGTTACAAAAAATTTCTTGGTCGTTTACAGAGATTCATTATTGCAAAATTATAAAAAAAAAAATAAAAAAAAAAAAATACGAATTTTCTTCATTTAATTTATCCAATGAAAACATGTAATTAAGTTTATAAATATTTGTAATAAATAATAAATATAATCTTTTTAAACGGTATTCATTCTTGAAACATCTTGTAGTTATTATGTATATTTTCATAGTTAAAGTAACCCATTCATCCTTCATTCTTTCAAATGAATCTTATTTCGAGTATCTCCGCCTTTAATGTTCCAAGAACAAAAGAAAAGTATTCTTCATCCATTACTTTTTTCCTTACTTCTTCTGAAAAGCTTTTCATGATCACTTAGGAGCACTCATCTTTTTCTGTAGATAACCATCAGGATAAAACTGGGCTTGGAAATCTATGAATTAAAAGAAATATTTTCTCATTTCTTCTATCCATTTTTTATATACAAGTTCTCTCTACATTCCTAACTGCATGAATTTTGCTGGATATTGCATTCCAATTTATTTTTATTTCGATATTTCAGCAAGATTTCGATATATTTTTAAAATTAAAAAATTAATATTTATTTATTCATTATTTATTTAAATATCACATATAAATATATTTTTTAAATAATATAAAAATACTGTGGTGAACAAGGATATTTATTTTCAGAGTTGGCTAAGAATTTATTTAATTTATTACTATTTTACACGTCTAATTTAATATTATTGAGACTATATTAAGTTAATATTTTATTGATTTTTTCAGTAATTATCGAAATATTTTAATTGATAAAATTGATTTTTATTTGTAGTGTTGAACTTTGTTCCATCAATTTTTTTTTTTCAATTCAGTTTTTATTTTCATTTTTAAGTATTTAAAAAATTTTATTTAGTATTCTTTATAAAGTAACCGATATAAAGAATATTATTTAGTATTCTTTATAAAGTAACCGATATAAAGAATATTATTTAGTATTCTTTATAAAGTAACCGATATAAAGAATATTATTTAGTATTCTTTATAAAGTAACCGATATAAAGAATATTATTTAGTATTCTTTATAAAGTAACCGATATAAAGAATATTATTTAGTATTCTTTATAAAGTAACCGATATAAAGAATATTAAAAACATCCAAGGGGTGAAAACTGTTCTGAATGGAAGTTAAAATAGTATAAAATTATAATGCAGGTGCAGTAGCCATGTAAAGCCGGCCTTTGTTAGCTTATTATGTTTATATTTAATTTTATTATTTATTTTATATATTTATATAATACATTATATATATTTATTTTATGTTATATCAAACATTTTATTAGGATTAAATTCGGATTATGAAGACATTTTTTACTAACAACTGTTTGTTATACATCACTTAATTAGTACAATGTGGAAGAATTGTTTATCTCGAAAATGAAGCAGCAAAATTTCCTTTTAATGAATATTATTACTGTATCATTTTCTTTTATTTACATGAATGTAATATAAATTGTAATAAAATATAAAATTTAAAAAAAAATAGGAACTTGAAATAAAATAAAATAAATAAAAATTTTTTTTTTGTATAAATAGCACTTCTATTTAAAGTGAAAATTAATGTTTGTCGTAACAAAATGTATTAGATATTATTTCATTGTATATATCTTGTTTTTTATAGGTCCGATTTAGTTATAATTATATTTACCTTTGTCCAAACCCATACTGTTAATAAATATTCATATTATTTGGTTTTTGTTATATAGATAACAGATTGTGTATTGTAGGTACCAGTTAAAAATCCATAGAAAGAAAAGTTTTTATTGTTAATATTTAAGCACTATGATTAAAATGAATTTCTGTGTAATAAGTTCCTTAGACTTTTTTTTAACTTGCCTAATATACTGTCTACATTCACTTCAAAATTAAAAATGCATTTTATTTCCTTTCTGTCTACGTAACAATCTTCATTCATGAGAGACTTTGTTTTCTAAACAGAAATCAGTCTATTAATACGTCGAATAACTCGGAAAATTGTTTTTAGAAAAATGTAAGTTATTTAATAGCTTTCTATTCAAATGCAATGTGCGTTGACACCCGCACGATGGTATAGAAGGATCAATCTGATTGGTCAGTTGACATCCGCACGATAGTATAGAAGGATCAATCTAATTGGTCAGTTGACATCCGCATGATGGTATGGAAGGATCAATCTAATTAGGGATTGATAAATTATTTGCCACTTCTATAAATTTGTTTTATTGAAAACTAGTTTCGAATATTATACATTCATCCTCAGTTCAAGATTTAAATGGATTATATCAAACAGAAAAGTTTGTACTGATTTCTTCTCGCATTGAACTAACAATTATTATTAGTTAGTTCAATGCGAGAAGAAACCAGTACAAAATTTTCTGTTTGATATAATCCATTTAAACCTTGAACTGAGGATGAATGTATAAAATTCGAAACTAGTTTTCAATAAAACAAATTTATAGAAGTGACAAATAATTTATCAATCCCTAATTAAATACAATGTGTATGCAAATGCGTTTAATGAAAATTTTTACTTGCATTTAAAATTATATTTATGATCATCTTCCAATCAACTTTGCTGTTAGTTCATAAAAATAATTTCTGTATTCATAAAAACTTAACTTCAATTCTCTAAATATGTTTCTTATTAAGTATTGAGCTAGGAAAGTTATTAAGGTAACATTATATACCTTATCTATACATTGTTTACTATATATGTTCCTTTCTATATGTATATGTTTATAAATTTATTTATATTCTCAGATGTATAAAAAAGTTCTGACTTACTTCAATTTCTCAGATGTCTTTTTCTAGCGAATGGAAGGCAAATATCAATGCTCAATAGCACCGTGAGGGTTGATAAATAAATAAAAGGCAACTCCACATTCTTCAAGTTCTTTTCTGAATTTCTCTGTATTTTCTACTGTCTTTTAATATTACATTCTGTAACTCAAAGGTATATTTTAATATTATTCACTGGAAGGTATATTTTAATATTATTCACTGGAAGGAATTGATTTAACTTCTTCTTTTTTTATTTATTATTTCCCTATCTTTCATAGAAAAGTCCAATGTCTGTTGTGTTCAATTGCTTTATGTTGCCTCCTACGAATGAAATATAAGTTTAAATTGATGTAGTTAAAAAATAAAAGCTTGAGCAGCAGAGCTACGTCACTAAGGTCGTATTTTAGACTATCTGTAATAGTAACTAAAATAGAAAACTTGAAAATATCAAACTAGCGTGGGACCCCCAAAAGGCACTTTTCTAACACCAACTCAATTTAAATACAAATTTTCAAACTCAATTCAAAGGTGCGAAAAACCGCAGGGAAAAGTGGGAGAAAAAAGTTGAGATCCCACAAGGCACTTTTTTAACACTAACTCAATTTACATACAAATTTTAAATCCTTTAAGCCAAATTGGAAGGGCTGTCGAGATGTGCAACATCTTTAAAACCATCGAATCATTCAATCACGCCGATTTTGATTGAAATTTACCCTCACTTTTATGGTATTGTCCTTCCTAGATAAAAACCATATATAGCGAATGCCAACTCAATTGATCCGAAGGGGGTCTCTGGAAGTACCCAAAGAAAGACAGAAAAAAAATATATATATCCGGACGTAGGAGTGATGACCCTACCTCGTGTACCTAAATTGCGAATCGTGCTGTGGTTTACCAGGACGTAAAATAGCCGCCCGGAGGTTTGGTCCATGGACGGTCTACTAGGGGGAAAGAAATATAGGTCCTCGAGCGCCTGCTGACCCAGAACAGCCATAATCCGTAGATCTAGACCGATCTCTCACTGTCCTTGAACCCGATTGAGTCGGTGAGTAGGACACTGCCGAAATGGAGCAATGGACAGCCTGCCTCTGCATCATAGAAAGTATTGTTCGCAGCAACATGAGGTTCGGTGACCCCCTCCAGGCTGTCTGTGCTCCCGCAAGCAATAAATGTCTCTAAGAATACCACATCGCGCGGATAAAGATCTCTGATGCCAACAGGAAAAAATATAAACATATATATATCAGACATCTTCGAAACTCCCATCAAAACCGTGTTCAAGTCTTTTATTTTCGAGGAAAATACTATTAAAGTATCTTATGTGGACAACACACGACTTCTTTGTACGCCTATTAAATTATAAATCCGTGGCTCAAAAAGTGATACTGAATTTTGTTACTAGTTTCCGAAGATTGACACTCGGCGTCCCGACATCCATCTATTGACACACACACAAAAACACACACTCTTGTTCCTGGAGGTCTCATTCCGTTATTATATGTCCTTTTCCTTCAGTAGTAACAAGTTTCCAAGATATTTCTCCGTGGTCCGTGACAACAATAAAACTGTCAATATCACTGGATAAAGCATTGGAAATCCACAGTTTCGACATTTTAAGCGGAAAAACCCATTTAACTAATATCTTATTCTCACAAATGGGGAGGAAAACCAGTATTTCACACTCAATTTTAACACTTAAAACAAGTAATAAAACTGTTTAATTGGATTGGAAACCAAACCAAATTGCGTTTGTAACCTTTATTACCGAAACATATGATTTATGTATTTAATTTAAATATAATTTTTGATGTAAGCTTATTATGATCTTCAAGTAAAGTACCCTTTTCGGCTCACCAATTTTAACCAAAATCTAGTAAATACACTTATATCGATATAAAAGTCCTATTTACCAAATTAGAGATGTCTTACATTATATTTTAATATAATTTTTTATGAAAGTCAAATATGACCTACAAGTAAAGTACCTCTTTCGGTTTTCCAATTTAGACCAAAATATAGTATGTTATTTAAATCAATATATAAATTATAAATACTAAATTTGAGAAGTTTTGTATAGTATTTTAATATAATTTTTGATGGAAATCAATTATGACCTTCAAGTAAAGTACTACTTCCGGTGATTAAGCAGTAACAAAAAAGGGAGGTTCACAACTAGATTTTCCAAAAATCCTAAATACAAAATTACAACTTTCTACAGCTAACCGTTTTTGAGTTATGCGAGATACGAACGTACGAACTTAGGTACGTACAGACGCCGCGACGAAAGGATTCAGGGATGGTCAAAATGAATATTTCCGCCGAAATCTGAAAACCGAAAATTTTCGCGATTACAATACTTCCTTTACTTCGTGCAAGGAAGTAAAAAGTAACTAAAAAAAAAATAAATAAAAGAATTACATCAGATGATTAAAATGATTTTATAAAATTTGAAATATATTTGATATGGGTACTCTCAGAGTAAAATTCAGAATCCAAGTATGACTTCCATGTTTGCTGTACAAAGTTTTACTCTTTCATTAACGATCTAAATTTATTTTTAATGATGAAATAATAGATAATATGCATTTAGAAATACCGTTTCCACTATTATGCTTCTTACAAGAGAATTTAAACCTCTAAATTCTGCCCAAGTTAATCATTTTTATTTCAGGATCCCTCTTTGATAATTTGGAAGAGTGTCGAAGAGATTTAAGAGAGTTGGTTTTCAAATTGTGTTTTTAAATAGTAAGTTTGAACGAAAAATAGTTTAGAAAAAACAATTTGTAGTTCTGATTGGAGTAGTAGAAAATTAGTTAGGTTGCTCCCCTCTCCCCTCTCCTCATCCCTCCTCTCTCCTCATCCCTTTCCCCTCCACTCCCACCAACAGGTCTGTAGAAGGAACACTAGAGGGCACGCTTCAGCAGAGATCTACTTTACCTCCAGGAATGGAATAACAGGACGACTGAGACCAAACCTTGTAGGATCATATTTTGATAACTGCAAGCCCCTACCTTGTATTCCTGTCAAAATAAATACCGAAATTGAATCATCTAAAATTATATTTACTCTATCTAAAGGTCAACTGAGTCAACAAAATAACATTTATTTTGACCTTTTAAGTTGATGTATATTGTATATATTTTGTGTTCTTATAATACAGAAAACAGACATAACCGGAATATAAATATATATATATATATATATATATATATATATATATATATATATATATATATATATATATATATACATTTATACATATATATAACCCTATCCAAACAGGAATTTATTTACTAAGTGTGCATACTCATTGCAAAACAGCATAATAATATATGCATAAGAGCTTCAGATTACATTTTAAATCATATTAATGCCTTATATTAATGTAAAATAAACTTAAAAATTTAAAACATAAATGAAATAAATAATAAATAAATACGCAACGAAACAAGAATAGAAAAAATAAAATAACATATTTTGAACATACAAGTAGGATTTTTACAGATTTGTGCAAAAAAAAAAAATAAGCATTAAAGAAGTGGAGATAACATTAGACTAAAACAAATAAATCAGTAGATTTATACAATTACTTAGAAAGAAAATAATTAAAAAAAAAAAAAAAAGAAAATAAATAAGATGTTATATACAAATAGAAATTTTATCAAGCTAAAATAAATAAATACTATAATAATATTTTATAATCATACATATAATTTATTTTGTGATTTGTTATTATTAACTCCAACACTAACGTTTGTTGCATTACTGATGCTAATGTCTGGATAAAGTGGCTGAATGAGCTTGAAGAACAAAAGGAATTCAAAGATATGACGAATATCAATTATCAACTGCTTTAATGTGAATATTAAATTGACAAAAATATTTACAATAAATTGTAAGTTTGTTTCTTTAGTACCTGAAAAACAAATAGATAATTTCTTATAATTAGAAGAGAAGAGAGTTAAACATGATTTTTATTTTGTGGGAGACTAAGCCGATATATAATATTTTCCGATTCGTATTTTTATTATATTTCTTCCTTTGTGCTAATTATTTCTCTTATTAGTTGGTAAATCATAACGATTTCTGGGAATTATTAGTTTAACCATTTCATAGTTTTCGGAACCTACCAACAGCTTTATATCCATCGTAATATTATTTATATTTTAAATATTTACATTTAATTTACATCTTTGCCATATTGGGAGGTATCTGAAGCGAACTCTTTTCTCCTTTGCTAAAATTATTTCAGTAGGAAACAAACTCTTCATTACGATGGATGTTAGCAATCTCAATACGAATACACAGTCATTACTAGCAAAATAATGTATAAGACTATAAACAATGCCATTGTTTTCGATTTGGGACAGAATAAGTCAATTAGTATCGTATCATACAATTACAGCTAAATTTTTACAAAATAATTTCTTGTCTGTTTGTGTTCTGACTGGATTTTTAGTAGGTGTTAAAAAAGGAGGATTTAGAATGGACATAAGAAGGAATCATGTTGGGTTTTCACAGGGCGGGCAGAACGGTTATAAAGGATCCTTGAAACGACAGTTCTCTGAAAAGAAGTATAAAGGTGAAAAGGACGGGATGTTATGGGCCGGGAGTGGACTGTGGACTAAAGAGGAGATTGTGGATACAGGAAAGGTGATTTTATATGCTATAAAATGGATTTTAATACTGCATATATACATACATACATCCTGGACATTATTGTCCCTTGCAGGCCCTGGCCTACGTCAGAAATCGTCCCCATAGTTCTCGATCCCTTGCCATTATCCACCACCTCTCTGCACCCAGCCTCACCGCATCGTGGCCAATCTGGCCCATCCATCTTATCTTCGGTCTTCCTTTCTTTATTTTTCCAATCATAGAATATTTTAAAACTTTGGGCATCCTATCTTCTGCCATTCTTTTCACATGACCAGCCCATCTCAGTCTCATGATCTTGATGAATTTCACGATTGGGATGTCATTAAATTTTGTGTATTTATCCACATTATGCCTTTTTCTTCATATTCTATTTTCGTGAATTGGTCCATAAAGTCTGCGGAGTATCCTCCTTTCAAACACCGATAGTCTCTGCTCGTCGTCCTTCTTTAGAACCCAGCTTTCTGAACCATAGGTTAATTTTGGTCTTCTTAAGGTATTGTACAGGGTTACTTTTGTTTCCTTGGTTATTAGTATAGTTACTCCTATTAGCTGACAAAATTCTTATTACTTCCTTGGATGAAGTAAAGAAAGTATTGTAATCGCGAAAATTTTCGGTTTTCAGATTTCAACGGAAATATCCATTTTGACCATCCCTGAATCCATTTTGACTAGTTTCGTCGTGGCGTCTGTACGTACGTACGTACGTTCGTTCGTATTTCGCATAACTCAAAAACGGTTAGCCGTAGAAAGTTGAAATTTTGTATTTAGGATTGATGTAAAATCTAGTTGTGAACCTCCCTTTTTTGTAACTGCTTAATCACCGGAAGTGGTACTTTACTTAAAGGTCATAATTGATTTTCATCAAAAATTATATTGAAATACTTTGCAAAACTTCTCAAATTTGGTATTTATAACTTATATATTGATTTAAATGACATATTAGATTTCGATCTAAATTGGAAAACCGAATGCGGTACTTTACTTGAAGGTCATAATAAGCTTATATCAAAGATTATATTTAAATTAAATACATAAATCATATGTTTCGGTAATAAAGGTTACAATCGCAATTTGGTTTCCAATCCAATTAAACATTTTTTTACTTGTTTTAAGTGTTAAAATTTAGCAAAAAATACTGGTTTTCCTCCCTATTTGTGTGTGTGTGTGTGTGTGTCAATAGATGGATGTCGCGACGCCGAGTGTTGTTTTTGAGATACTGCGATCTTCGGAAACTGGTAACCAAATTCAGTATCACTTTTTGAGGCCTTTTGAAAAACTTATAGTTTAATAGGCGTACAAGGAAGTCATGTGTTGTCCACATCAGATATTTTCGATTTCTTTGGAATTGCTATTTTCGGAGTCAAAGTACGCTCCCAGATATATGAATCCTTTAACTTTTTCGAATTTATAATTAATTATCTGAAGGTATGTTGTATTGTCGTTATTGTTTATAGTCATTTACTTTGTCTTATTTTCATTAATCAACAATCTCATTCGTTTAGCACACGCCTCGAGGGCTATGAATGCTTCTTTTAATCCATTTTTTGTTCTACTTATGACATCAATATCGTCAGCGTACGCTAGGAGTTGGGTTTCTTTATTAAAGATATGCCCTCTGGTCTGTATCTTGTAATCTCGTGTGACCTTCTCAGGTGCGATGCCAAAAAGAAGATATGAAGAGGCATCCCCTTGTTTGAGACCTTTAAGTTTGATACTACATAGGTTTGGGGAAATAATTTTGAGCTGAATTCTAGGGCCTATGTGATAACGGTCAGTAGTGGCGAAGAAAGAATAGCGATCTTTTTCAAAAATAAAATATAAAAACAAAACATCGTCTCTAGAAATAACTGGTTTTATTTTAAAAATTATACAGAAAGTAGTTTTATTTCAGTGGTTTTAAAAATTACATTTCCACAATTTCGGCGGATGTTGACTCGGTATTGCCACAGACGTTTCCAGAAATTTAACATCAGTCTCCGAGTCAGTTCTGGTGGAATAACTGACTTAATTCAGTTGGACATTGTGAGTGGCTGTTGGTGACTTCGGTTTTATCAATCCGCACTTTTTTGAGATGGGTAACTAACTGGAAATTCATGTTGGACATATCATAGCACATGTTGGAGAATATCCTACACCCTGAGTTGAATGAATTTGTCGCAGAGGATGTGTGGTTCCAACAAGATGGATACAAGGCTCACACACCACGACGTACGGTTTAAGTTATGGCACGGTTGCCAGATTTATCTCCATACGATTTTTTTCTTTGGAGATAGGAGTATCTCGAGAACAAGATGGTTGAATATCGACTTCGTTCTATGAAATGACCCAAGAGGTAATTAAAAATATCCATGAACGTCTAAGGCAATGCGTACTCACTAACGGCCGACATTAGAAAATATAATTTTTAATACCGACTGAAATAAAAATATTTTCAAAGTAAATTTTGAAAGTAAAACCATTAATTTTTTTCTAGTCATTTTTAGAGCCCTTCAAAATGTGTCAATTAATTCTGCCCCATCCTGTATATTAAGCTTCAAAGGCTGAATTAATTAGACTACGCTGCAAGGATGAGCAATAAAAGAGTAACCAACAAAGTGGGTGAAAATGCCTGAGATAGTGTGACCAACCAAGAAGGCCCTTGTAGCGATGGTGAGATGGCGTATGGGTGGATGTTCAGGGATTAGGGATCTCTGTTGATCATGCGAGGGATAAGGGATGCTAATTGTCGTGCCAATAGAAGAAGAAGGAGACGAGTTTTGATTGTAAAGAAACAGGCCTGGGAAATATTTTCATTTTCATCGATATCCTATAATGATCTCTCCCAGTTAACAGCAGACCTTCACACTTCATTTACACCTCTTTAATGAAGTTGAGAAAGAATTAACCATTATACAGATATATAGACGTGTTTTAATTAAATACAAAAATTAATAATTAGAGTACAAATTAATAAAATACTAGGATAATAATAAAAATAAAAGATAATGCCAGACATTCAAGGTATGGATTAGTTTGCTTAGATTTAGAAAGCAGGCCATAACGATAATTCAAGGTATTAAATAATAATGTAATTTTTTTTTCAAAATAATGCATGGATACCAATTAACAAATAAATTATTATAAAAAACCCAATTACAGCTACCAAAAAAATTATTTTATTTAAAAAAAAAAATAAATAATGCTTAATATGTTGACTTCAGATAATAGAATAAATTAATCAGAATGGCTAATGATAAGAAATATGATGCAAATGATAGACAAAATAATGGCTAATGAGATAAATTCATATATGTCAAAAAACAAATCATAATGGAATATAATAAGTGATAGCAGAATGTTAACACGCACTGGGTATATAAAATTCAATAAATGAAATAAATTATTATAGTGATTAATATAGAGACTTGTTTAATATGAATATTTAACATGTCACTATATATATATATATATATATATATATAAGAAGAACTTTATTCTGGGACTAGGTCCCTTAAGAATAATATGATTGAGCAAATAAAACAGAAACAATATCTGGCCATAAGACTACAAAATACACATCAGTTAATGCTAACAATATTTTCAGTAAAACAAATAAGCAAATAAAAAGATTATTAGCTCGAAAAATATAATTAATTTGAGCAAAAAAAGAGAGAGAAAAAACGAGAAAATAAAGAAAAAGAGAGAAAATTTGAAATGAGAGAAGAACTGAAATTTCGCAATTAGAGAGCATCCATTTTGGAGAGAAAGAAGGTGTTGAAAAAAAAATATATATATATGTATGTGCGTGTGTGTGAATAAATATTATATATAGATGTGTTAATTATACTCGTAAATTGATTTACCAAAATAACATAATATACTAACTAATTTATTATAAATGATATGAATTTATTATCAAAATATAAATGAATAATTTTGTCAACTAATTATATAACCTACACGATGCATGTTATATGTTATATAGAAGAAATGTTCATTGGCAGCTTGAGGAAGAATATACATCTCAAAGAGCACAGAGAATAGAAGCAGTTGCACAGCTGGTCGAAAGAGTAATGGTATTTAGGGAATCGTTCAGAGGTAGGTGGAATTAAATATTAAATTCCTTAGTGTAGGAGAGGAAGGTAAATTTAATTCTCTTGAAGACCATTGCCAGTCGTTAGTAGGGTCCATTACAGCCCTTGGCAACTGTAAATAGTTGAGGGCTGCTATTAGTTCACTGAGAGTCCTTCCAGCAAGTTCCATACCCTCTTTCAATTGCTTCTGGTCTGATGGCCTATTTTTGTTTGGGCATTACACCTGTAATTAATACTAGGAACTTTAAACCAACTTTTATTGTAATTGAGATCACCAATTGTAATTGCAATGTCACCAAGTTGGATGAAGGACCACCAAGTTATTTAGAGCTAATTTACGTAGTTTACATTACATACTAAAATATTTCGATGTTCAATTGAAAACACCCGTTAATTTTCTTTAATTTAGATCTATTTCTAGCTTTACTATATAAAATACATTTTATTTCAATTAATTGTAAATTTTAATTGTGAATATGAAAAAAAATAAGTTATATTATATTTTATTAACAGTATAATGTTGTTAAAAAAAATCTTGGGTATTTTTTAATATATTTTAATATTTCTTTATTTTTGCAGGCAAAGATGGTGTTCGCCGACATAGAATAATGCTGATATTTTAAATATTACTGATATAAAACTTGTATTACAATTTGTCTATATAATTCTATATATTTCATATTTGTATTATAACTTTATTTTTATAATAAATTTTATTTTATTATTATAATTTTTATATTTAATTCAAATTCCTAAATTGTATGATATGTGTTGCTAAAAAACGTTGTATTGACTATTATTTATTAATTTGTTCCTAAGTGTATTCTCTTAAGGATATTAAAATGAAATAAGTCGCTTCCAGAATTATTTCCACCTAGAACAGAATATTTGGTCCCACAGTGGGACACTTCTCCAGCGCACGCCACTGCTGCAACTCGTTTCAACTATCAATTGTTTCAAGCCAGAAGACGCACTGAACGCATTGTTATCATTTTTTAAGATTCATACGAACATTTTAACATGTATATATATATATATATATATATATATATATATATATTTATACGCATAAATAATTAAGTGCACATTTGATTTAGTACTGATCATTCTTTCCTTTTTTTCTTATACAATTATTCAATAAGAGATCATTTATTTCATATTGTTACCTTTTAAGAGTTATCTTATTGCTTATACTTATGCCTATTTTGTTTTATCACATTTATCGCTTTAAAGAATAAGAGGTTCATTGTAATAAATAGTCCACTTCAATTATTACAATTTTTTTAATTTGTACTGTTATTTATTAAGTAATAATATCTATTATTATTATTTTTTTATAATAAATTTAATTCTATAAATATTATTCTGTTTAAGTGGGTTAAAATCATGTTTATTTTTTCTTTTCGTTATGTTATATTTTTATTTGTTCGAACAGAAACATGAATTTCTGATTATTTCCACTACAGTCCATTTTATAATTTCCTTTATCAGAACTGTTTGTCATCCCAAATATACTCGTTGCGAATAATTTTATCTCTGGGCCTTTCAACTTCTATGAGCCTTAGATTGGTGTTTAAAAAAATTTATTTTTCAAACAATGCTCCTGGTAAATTAATAAAAGTAAGGAATTCGTTAGTAGTGTCGAGGATATACTGCCGACTAATTAATCTCAGATCCAAAGGGTCATCACGAAGAGCGGAAATATAAATAAACAAATGGACAGTTGAGGATAGAGTCCGAAGACAATTTAAGGAAACCCGAACTGGAAGAGCAAGCAAGGAACCAATAGCTGTCATCCTCTAGCAGCTCTTGGACTTTATTGGTTCAGGCTATCTTCTGTTTACTTACAGATCCTTCAGTATCTCTTATCACTATTTTATATAGCGTTACCTTAGGCGAAATATTATTATTTTTTATTTTTGTATTTATGTTCATTTGAGATACGCTCCAATATATCTTCAAGACAAACAAAGAAATGTTTTTTTCATTAGGTATAATTTAAACCCAGTGAAAAAAAAAAATTAACTGGCCAACTTTCTTCTTGTCTTATTACTTACTGTCTGTAATAATTTTGATCCTATCCACCGAAAAAAACAACAGTTCTAAGTTATATAGGAAAATATTATATATGTTTGTTGATTTAGGTGAATGCTTTTATATATAAAAAGATGATTGATATTAACTTAATAAGAATTTTTTATTTTTAACTGTAATGAAATGTTGTTTATTATAATTATTTATTTTTTTAGTGACGCTGTATATTTAGACTTAAATATGACATTATATACATTTTAAATATTTTTTAGTATGTATATGAATATTTAAGTATATTTAATTCTTTGATATCTTATAAATTAAACTAAATTTCATAGAGATGCCTGGGGATGGCTTGTAGGCCGAAAGTTTGCATCGTAATAAATAAATTGGTGAAATGAAAAAATGAAAAATAAAATAGTGTAAACTATTTATTAAATGCTGACGTTTCAGCCCACATTGAAGGTTTTTTTTAGGACAAAAAGAAACATTAAGGTATATATTACAGAATAGGACAAAAGTTATGATATAAGTAGGAAAACGAAAAAATAAAATAACCTAACAGCAATAAATGAATAAACTTGTAAAAGTATAAGGAATGGCATTATGACAAGGTAAGAAATATTAGTACAAAGCAAATTTGTAAGAGTAAAGAGAAGACAATATATAACAAAAAATAATAGTAGAAATGAAATAAATAATACGTAAATTTGATTGGAATTGAAGTATAAAGAATGACATAATGAAAATAAAGAAGATATAGATATGAATAAAGTAAAATGACGGGAGTAGGTGATAAGAAAATTGGTAAATAAACAGAAATTGATAATAAAAACGAAATATGAATAAGTATGAACAATGTCATAAAGACATGGCGAGAGATATGGATATGAACAAAGTAAAATGAAAGGAGTATTAAGAAAAATGATAAATAATGGAAGTTATAATGGAGATAAAATTATTAAGAAAAAATATTCGAGTAATGATGGAGATATTACTTATTATTACTAATTACTTATTATTTATATCTCCTTTATATGAGAGAAAAGAAATCGAGGAATCATTTAAAACAAAATAGGCGATGAATTATAAAAAACATTTACAATTAAAAATTAAAGAATAGAATAGGATGATCAAATGAGTATAAGGCGATTGTGAAACTATGAGCAATTTAGGCTACATCAGCTTTAGAAAAAAATTAAGTCGATTAAATTAAAAAAAAAAAATAATACTTCAGGTGTGGGCCCTAGTATACTAAGAACTGACCACAGGTCAATTTAACACGAACGGTTTAAATTAACCAAATATCTATATTGGTAGAGTCTAGGGTACTAAGCGAGAATCTGTAGGTCTGGG